>JAODKF010000116.1:5964583-5977301 GCA_026779585.1 Mormyrus proboscirostris
GATTACACTATATTATTGGTATTACGATAGACATGGACAAATACTCACTGCACAAACCAGACACATTAATATCTTTAGCACATTCACAAATGGGGCTGTTCTTTGCATCCTTTTGTTCTGTATACAGGCAAATGCCGATGTGATTAAGCACCACAGCAGAGAAGATGTCGCTGTACACTGTCAGCCAGTCCGCTGGAGTTACTCACGGCGCACGACTGCCCTTTCATCCTTGGAACACGTCACGCGTCACACACTAGGGGCCACCCGGTGCCGATAGCGATTCATCTATGGCAGCTTATAACAGTCACTTGCCGTGTGATAACAATATTAGTGCAATTCTCCATCAGCTAACTACACCTGCTGGGAATATGTTTGTTGGGGGGTGGGATTCGACTCGAGAACACAGCCATCACTCGTTTCACATATTACTGTCACCTAATGGGAGGGCAATATCATTATTTCCAATGAATAATGTCGAGCAATATATCTGTGTAAATGTTCTGTGCAGCAAAATTGGCTTCGTGGGGTAATTTTAACTCTCTGATATGAAATATTACATAAATTAGATAAAGTTTTAAAGGGTGCCCCCCTACTCCGTTCCCACAGTGAATCACTTTGCCAACTTCCATACAACCTCACACTGATATCCAGAATTCATAAATTCAGTGGTTCAGTGCTCCAAGAACCATTGTTTTGAAAGAAAAATTTTCACAGATAAATTATATACAGTTATTCTAATATCTGCTGTAATAGTCATGGCTGTTATGGCTGACAAATTTTCACCTGTATGGCGACTCAATGAAAAATCTAATGATTATTTTTCCAGTAAGCATGGCGGTAGTGCTACAACGTTAATATTGACTTCACAGACAGAACTGCGGCCTCTTGTGGTCATCTTGTAGCATTGCAGAAGGTACGTACTGCACATCTATGCCAGACATAGCTAATGCAGTAATTTCGCATGGTCGGCACGAGGAGAGAAATCTGCACTAAAGCCACAAGAAGTGCTGACAGCTTTAACTCGCATTAACTTAGGTGTTTATCGTAGGGCAGTTTTTTGGTATGAAGGACAAAGCTCACATTCGTCCCTCCTTCCTCCTACACTTCACATTCATTTGCCTAACCTCCTCCCGCTAACATAACACCATCAATTTAAATAGACTTTCCACTGAAAGGGACATTAACTCAGCCATGCTGTCTTCATCAGCACTACGGCCACTGTTACTCAAAGCCCTCGATGCCACGTTTCCGACACAGTTCATTTCATACCCAAATACCTAAGAACTCTCCTGGACAGTTGTTGAACATTCTGGACTGTGTCTCCGAAGGTCCTGAACAAGCAGCAGACAGTCGGTCCACGACCAAATTGGCTGTACTGACTGCATACAGGCCAAGGTCTAGCTGGAGCATCTAGTGCATTTACGCCTTATTTATTTATCAGATGCTTTTATGCAAAGCGACATACATTTTGTGGGAGTGAGACAATAGGGTCCGACGGTCCATGGGGCAACAGGGGGTTAAGGACCCGACAGTGAAATCAGTCTGCTGAATCTGGGATTTGAACCAGCGACCTTCTGATCACAGGCACGGTACCCTAACCCACTGAGTGACGCACATCTCCCATGTGCATCCCAGCAGACTACAGGTGGATTGCTAAGGAGTAGATCTTCAGCAGGAAGCCAGGATAGAGTGCCTGAGGGCTGATGTCTGCACCACCCTTATCGATCAAGAATCTCAGCGGGGGCCTTCGCCGTCTCTGAGCCCCACCACGGTAATTCAGCTTTAATTAATTCATCTCAGTAGAGGTTCGGGCGCCGTGTCGTTCCTTCTTGTTTAGTGCCAGAGTCTTTAGTCTGAGCTGCGGATCCTCTCAGATAATGGATGCTTAAGAGGCATCGCTCTTCAGTATGCCTACAGTATATTTGATAACAGCTTACCATGTTTTTAGTAATTTATAAACACATTCATAATGCATTATAATACATTCATAAGGAATAATAAACATGCATAAATATTTATAAAAAAGGTATAACACATTAAATCCGTGTTTATTATACATCATGACTGCCTTATGCCTCATCTATAATGCACTATAGATACCTTTATAATCGGTTTTTAATGGTCGGTATAAGCATTAAGGATGCTTCGTACTCCATTATAAAGGTATCTATAGTGCATTATAGATGAGAGCTTCATATTATGAATGTATTATAATGTATTATGAATGTGTTTATAAAGCACAAAAACATGGTCTTAGGTAAAGTGTGACCTTATATTTTTAACGTGTCATTGCCTAGCCTGAAGTCAACATCCAGCGATATCCTTGAATACAGTGAGACTCGTTTCTGGCCGCGAGAGTCGATGAGGTAAGTGTCCCCAGGGGAGGGAGCTGGTTGAACTGCAGCACTTAAGCTGAGCATATGCTCTGACGGGCTAATTTTAATGAAGATCATGCCGCTTCTCTGTCTCTCTCTCTCTGCCTCCGCAGCGGACTGCTGGGGGCCGTCATAGGCAGTTAGCCTCATCGACTGCTCTGACAGGGTGATTCAGTCCCTGCCACTGCAGGCACGACGCCGGCCCCTCTAATCTCTGATTGTCATTAAGTCGAGCCGATTTGCGCCGCCTGACCCCACCTCGCTGCCCACCGCATGCTCCCAATAACGTTTTCCGACAGCCGCTGCACCGTGGCCTCGTTCGCAGACATGGCGAGGCTCGACCATCCCGTTTGATGTTGTGACGGATCTCCGTCCAGTCTTGCGTTTTTCGTTTCCGGCACCTTGTGCTCGTTAATCCAGCCGCTCAAAAGGATTCCTGTCATCTTTCAGCCAAATAATTTTTCACGGAAATATCAATTACCTCCCACAATAGCAAGCCTGTGCACCTCCCAGAGGGGGCTGAGCCTTCTCCATGCACTCATGACAGATCCACCCCCCCCACCCCCCCATCCGCAACCCACAACCATCCCCACACGTTCTTTCCTACTTTCCGAAATCCATACTTTCTAATTAGTGCAGATGAGGAAGGGGACTTTATTACCGGTTGGTGATGAATCATTATCCAGTGTAATTGGCCCTCCGGTCCCCCAGGAGGTGCCCTGCTCCTGCCAGCCCAGCTGGAGGAACCCAAAATGGCACAGTGGGGAGCCTCTGTACAGCTGATGCCAAACTTTCTCCATAATGTTGCCATTAATATTCTTTCTGCCGGCACATAGTTATTGGAACTTATTAATCAGTACCATTTTGTATAGATTAATATACGTCTGTAATTGAGAGCCATCTAAAGGAGATTAGCATTGTTTTAGTAGCATACCCAGTGTTCCACGGCACAGCATGTTAGCTTGAGGGCAAACACAGAGGACTCTTTAGCTGTTATCTTGGCCTTGATTTGGACAGCTAATGGGCTTGTTTCTAGATGAACTGCAACTCTGTGTCCTCCCGGGAACTTCACAGACGAGCTAGGTTTTGAAATAAACTCTCAGCACACTTCAGGCGCATGCATCTTTGTAGAAAAATTTATAAAGCCAAATGCCACAGTGCGGGAGGTACAGGGCCCTCGTCAATAATGGCAATGCAGAGCCTTCCTCATTTGGAATTCCATCACCTTCTAATTGTCAGTAGTCCTGCATGATGAAGTGAATTAGCATGAGTTGATGAGAGGACCTGGGCTTTGATGAAGGAATCCTGCATCCAGACGTTAAATATAAATGGTAAAACTCACGTTAAAAAAAATTAAAATAAATAAAGAATAAGAGGCTTTAAAGTTGAGGTTTTCATTATCTGAGGTATACTTATGCTATGACATTTCAATGCACAGAGTAATTACTCAAAAGCTAATGTCACTGTTAAAGAGATTAAAAAGGAGAGGAAAAAGTGCTGATATTTTTTTCGAGGCCTGTTTGTCTTGCTACCCTCCGCCACTTTGATTATTCTGCCAGGGCTGCAGTGTGCTTTCTGCAAATCATTTCCTAATGTTGATTGCTAATTGAAAAATTAGACAGTCGGTTAGGAGCTGGGAATCTAATTAAACAGAAATTGAATGAAAATCTCACTCCAAACTCAATTTCTTCCCTTTAATTTATAATCTCCTTGAGGCACTGTATGAGTCCAGCTGGAAAATTCTTGCAATTGCACCCCCCCTCTCCTCCTCCCCCCCAACCAAACCCCCTCCCAAAATTTGTTCGCCTTTTTTTGTTTGTCATTTGGTACCATTTGGATCCGGATCACTCAGATTAATCTCCGTTGAATGAAAGCTGGATGTGTTGCAGGGAGGTCAGGGGGTTTGGCCCAAACTTAAGTGCCATGGGGGTGCAACGGAGATATAGTTAGGGCCCCTCTCAGTACCAGGGTCCGCAGACACGGGTGTGTCTCCACAAGCGGACGACGCTCCGATGTCTCAGTTAGCCGGTTCAGGAGGAGCCGGAGGGGCAGATGGAGACGTCAGTTGTGACAAACCGGTCTCCGCTGGGGATCCCCGACTCATCATTCAGGCTGTCAGGGTGGTGCCGTCGTGCGGGCCCACTGTCCCACTGCCCCCCCTCCCCCACCCACTGAGCTGACACACCTCTTTGTTTACACAAGGGCCTCTCTTTGTCGGTGTGGGGGGGGGCGGGGAGGTGCTAATTATAAATAACAACTGCGGAGCCCAACCTCCAGACAGACCATTGACTGGCTCCAGTTTCGATTCGTGAGATGCGCACTGGGCTGCTCCCTCACATGAAAAATGACTGCCCTCCCCCGGAACCATAATCCATACTTTCTTGTGCCACGTTTTGTATTCGTTTCCCTGTGTTATTGGCTCCCCCAACTCTGGCAATATTTTTTGCCTGTTTATTTAACCCCCCCCCCCCCCTCCCTATTTTTCTCATCCGAGGCCCCCCCAGGGTGATATGTCTGGGTGATTGATTGAATGTTGGCGTGACAGAATGAGAAAAAGGCCCACCACGAGACAGCGTCGAATGGGACCAGGGGGAGTCCTTTCCGTCACGTTCGAGGGCTTTCCCCGTCCCTGCGTCTGTGCTCTGCCGGATTTGGATTCCAAAAGAACATGTGCCTCGGAGTCTCCGCATCCATACGCCATTAAAGGTCTCTTTCCAACTATATTGGCTGTTCAGCGAACTGAGCTGTTTTTTGCCAAAACTGTTTTGTCCTCTACAAATGCTGGGTGAGTTTGTTTCGTTCTGTTTTTCAGCAACTAGAACTATCAGCCGCTCTGTGCTGCCACCAGTGAGGGCTGCTTTCCATATTAAAAAATGAGCACCACAGATGGTTATTTCGCAAGGTTTCCACCAGAAGATCTGGGTACATTTGTAAACATGACACATTTTTAAGGGAAATTGTCAAGCTTCTCCAGCAGGAAGGTTAATCTATCATCCATCTTGCACATCGACTACTCCAGCCCTGAATCACGAGGGTGGCGCCTGGAGTTTATCCTAGAAAACAGAAGTCACAGGTCAGAAGACATCCTGGTCGGCATGCCAGTCAGTCAGGTTAATGTGATGCAGATATAGCCTTTGGATGAAAATGCAGTTCACAGGGCACCGTGACTGCAAATTGCAAATGGGCGGATGGTGTAACCATGGTAGGGCAAGGTCCGAACCTGGAGGATGTTCCGGGAATCTGCTCCAAAAGCAGACAGCACTGACCGAAACCCATTTGCCGTGACACGTGACTTCACACTGGACATAAACAGCTGATTGGCTCGGAGGGCTGTGCCTGTCCCGCCCCTTTGAGCTCCCCAGCCATCCGCTAGGGGCCCACGAGTCACCTCTCTACTGGAAAGCATGCCCTGACTACCACAACGCTACGCACTGCCACTCCTTGGTTTTCCGGCAGATTGATTCGAGGTCGTTAGCAGAAAAAACACCAAAGCTTCTCATAATAGCCTTTTAAGATGCCATTAGCAAGTCAACACTAATAAATTATGAATAATATATAATTAGCAGTTGAGTGAAGTTCTCCATAGTACTTGTTAATGATTGCTGGTCACAGATACTTAATTTAAGACATTAACAGTAATTCGTTTCTTAATATTTATTAGGGGGGCCTTATGGAAAAACTACTGAGGGGGAACAAAAATGTAATTAGGTTTGGGGGGAGCAGAGTATGACTTCATGTGACCTTCGGAGCCTCCTGAACTCCTCGTTGAAGTTCTTGTTGTGATGTGCTTTCTTGATATTAGGAAGATCTTTGACTTCCAAAGTATCGTTTCCTGCTTTCACGCCTCCTTAGCGGTGATCTGTGCTCGGAAAGCCAATGCGTACTGTGGTTTGGTTTTGGAGAAATGCCGGCTGGAGTATGGGATGATGGGTAAATTACGAGGGATAGAATCGGAAAAAGTGCATTCTGGGACAGCATCTTCTCCCTACCGGATGCCCATAATCCATTTTTTCGGATGACGGTGCCAGTGTGTGGAGGAATAGCACAAAAGAAGAAGGCCGTGATGAGTTCTGGGATTGTGTTTTCTTATCTGTGTCCTCAGGGTAGTTCAACCCCCCCATGCTATACAATGTTGATGTCCCCTTGCTGTCCCCCTTCCCCCCCCCCAAGCCTCCTACAGCCTGCCAGCGGTTGGTTGGGACAGCTGAGGGGGCACTCAGTCACTTCCATCTAGTTCAGGTCGATCATTGGTGCTGGACCGGGGGGGGCATGCCCTCGTGAATCAGTGCTGTCCTCACCTCGCATGGGCCGGCGCCTCTCCGACACGCCGGGCCCCATCTCCGCCATCCTGCTGAGCGAATCCTCCAGGGGGCAGCAGAACGCCCGCCTGTAACGAGGTCATCCATTACGAAGATTCATTACGGCCGGACATGACAGCTGGACAAAGGTTCTGCAGCTTAGGAAATCGATACAGATTTATGACGCTGCCATCGTACAGTAATGCTATTAGCATTATTTCCCGAGCTCCTCTCCTATATTTTCTGTTTTGCTGGGAATAGATCACGCCTGCTAGGAAAGTCTGTTTGTTTTCATTGCAAGGGATATGCATCTGCTGTATCAGTACAAGGTGTATATTTAGTGGATAAAACCTTGCAAGTCCATATTGCACGCATGTGTATGTTTTTTTTATACACTCCTTAGCAGGTGGTCTGTGTAGCCATTCTCATATGACCTTTAAGGCTTTAATGTGCCTGCATGGGCTACAGAGTGGGGAACGTCCATCTCACATAGACTTAGGCTTTACAGAGCCATGGTAACCTTGGCGATGCTTAGGTGACACATCGTTGATGATGTGGATTCGTATTTAGCAGCGGCTAGAATTCAGGCCCTTCTGGTTCACATGAGGTAAGTCTTCTGGACACTGTCAAGGTTTATGAAAGGTTTCACAGGGGAGAACATCTTCAGCGGGTGTCAAGTGTCCTAAAGATCCAGCGAGGAGCCACCAACAGTGTGGGCAGCTGCATATGTAGATTTCTTTGGCACTTTTTTGCAGGGAAGTTGAGGAGCCTGAAAAAGGAAAAAACTGGAGACCTATTTTTTTTTGCATGGAGGCGATGGCAGGTTCACCTGGGGGGGGCAGCAGCGAGCATCAGTGTGCTTGTGGGAAGAGGACAAAAGAGCAGCTGGGGTTCAAGGACAGCATCCAGCTGCCATTGTTCGGATCTGCTGCTGACTTGGGTACCGGCTAAGGGGGTTAAGGGCTTCCACAACAAGATTTAATTATTGACCCCTGAAGGCACAAATCAGCAGGCTGTTTCATTGGGAGATATTACAGCTTATCTGGCCGAGAGGAGGCATTAGCTTCTAGAACTCACACCCATCTCCCTCCATCTTTTTCACCGCCCACCCAACTCCCACCCCCTTCCTGATCCGGTGCCAGGCAGTAATTGGCTGCTGGGGGTATGGGAGCGTGTACAGTGGTGCCATCTTGTTCCACGGGCACCTTGGTGTGAAGGGCACAGGCAGCATATACGGCAGCTTATTTTCTTAATTATGCCTCCACACGGTGCCCCCCCCGGAGCTGGGTGTTGTGGGCTGGATCCGCCCCCCCTCCCCCAGCAGTGCAGGGCTGTGCTGACAGGCCCCCTGAATCACAGCTAAAGTAGGGCTCTGCAGGGGGGTGGGCAGAAAAAGCTGGGGCAAAGGGACCCTTAATTTATCTCCAGCTGCACTGAGATATCCGACTCCAGAACAAAAGAGTACTTAAACCTCTCATGTTAAAATAAGCCCTCCTCCCAGCACTGACCTCGATGGGGTAGGTGCTGGAGCCTCCATCCGCAGGGGGGGCCACGGTGCAGCATCTTCAGGCTGCGGAAAACTGAAGCAGATGTTTCTGCCAGCTGCTGTTTCCCACCAGACCGAACGGCACTAATAACTCGCCAGTGGCCGCAAGGAAAGACAAGTGTCTTCAGACACGCTCTGTGTGTGTGTGTGTGTGTGGCTTATGTTTATAAAAGTAAAACAATAAAAATCCGTTATTTTGACAAAGATCTGTGAATGCAAACATAAAACTAAAATTACCAAAAGTCTCATATTTTGTTTCATTACTTATGATTAAGGTTAGGGGTTAAGGATTAAAATTTTTCCCATCGAAATGAATGGAGAGCCCCACAAGGATATAATTACAAACCCGTGTGGGTGTGTATGCCTGCATATATGTGTGTGTTTGCCCACATGGAAATGTGCGTCTCAGTATGTGTGTGTTTGCCTGTGTGTGTGTGTGGGTTTGCCTGCATGGTGGTCTGTGTGTGCCAGCGTGTGTGTATGCATGTAATTGAAGTCCTCGGTCTCAGACAAGGGACTTGGCACTGGCTGAGTTTGTCAGCCCCTCCCTGGCTATGTAGCACATCTGTGCTTGGCCTCGTCCCCCCACCCCCGATTCAGGTAGTCAGCATGGTGCACAGTCCCTGATGAGGGGGGCGTGGGGGGGTCTAAGGCGTAGAGAGGCACCGACAGACCCGAAAGCAGCAGAATCACCGGCAGCGACTCTGGCCAGAGTTCAGACCTCTGTTCTGTTGGACCTTTTAGAGAATCATCCACTTGCCAATTTTGCATTAATTATTTACACTTCTAAAGGCGAGCTGGTGATCCTTCAGAATTCATACAGCTGGAATATGCAGTAGATATACAAAAGTAACCAAAGACCTCATGTTCCAAAGTAGCAAGTTTTAAAACTGAAATAATGCACGACCCTGAAATCAGTTACCCAGATAAAAACAACGTCACCAAGAATGCTGGACCGAATTTATTTAGCCCAATCTGACAGGTATGTAATTGCAGGTTCCCATCACTAGGGGGCAGACCTTCCCCATAGTTTTCCCAGATGGGCCCACAAAACCTAAGTCTGGGTAAGTTTCTGAAAGTCAGCCTTTCAGCTTGAAACCACATCCTGGCAGAATGAATAATAGCAGCAGGCTCTAATGTGTTGAATTTGTTAGGTCAAACACCATACCTCCTTAAAAGTAGCCGTGCACCCCGTCAAAAACCCAGTAAAGGTCAAGCAGACGTGGTGGGATTCCTACCAAGCGTGCAGCATGACATCTCGCCCGTTCTCCCTGCATGACTGCATAATGCAAGTGGTCCATGATGGAAATGAACCTTGATTGCACTGTGAAAGAATTTCCCTCCTGCATTGGAGAAATGCTGCTTTCAAGAGGCTGTGACCGGGCAACGACTCATCTAGCAAACCACTGCATGTAAACCACAGTGACTAGAATCGAAATATTTTTGCTTTCTGATTACTGCAGGTGCACGTAGTTTAATTCCCCGCAGGGATGTATGTGAAACATAAAAAAATGCATCTCAAATCTAGAAGATACTGATCCTCCGAAGGCAATGATCACATTGTGTAAGACAAAAGCCTTTGGAATTACATTTAAAAGCATTATATGGACAGCGAAAACAAAAATGACAAGAGCACGCACAGACTGCCAGCAAGGACGGATCAGGTCCTTCCTGTATGTTGTGCGTTAACCACAGTATCTTAGACACCAAAATCACTATCATGTTATTTAACAGAAGCTTTTATCCAAAGTGATGTACAATTGAAAGCAGGCTCAGACAGGCCCTGGAGCAACTGGGAGTTGAGGGCCTTACTCAGGGGCCCAATGGGGCCCGACAGTGAAATCACTCTGTCAATTGTGGGATTAGTGCTAGCAACTTTCTCATCACCGGAACAGTGTCCTACCCACAGAACCACACACCTCCCCCACGAGGCAATATGTAGGACACACATGTAAAAGGTATAAAGGCGTAAACGCAACAAACAACATTAAGATGCCGGAGCGGAAATTTGAGCATAAGAAGTTTTCCGTAGAAATTCGCCCTCTCCCCTCCCACTTTTAATATTTAAACTACTCTGCTTTGCGTGACCAGAGGCCTTTACACCGCCCATGAGTGAAAGTGCACCCTGATTTAAGACGTGCCTCCAACTGTCTGCTCCGATCAGCTCACAGGTGACAGGAGGCCCGAGGAGGCAGGGGGCGCTGTGGAGCAGCATCAGCCCACACACACAAACCCAGGGGCGACCCAGTAGGTGACATCTTCTGAGGGGGTGTCGACTTAGCAAGCCGATATCACTTTCTCTTTGATGGGGGGTGCTGGCGGTGAAGGTTGCCCAGGCCGCCACATGACTTTTGACTGGAAAGTCCCCCCCTGAAGTGAGGATGCAATGCTAACCAAGCCGCTGGGGGTGCGGGGAGGGTAATCTTCTCTGCAGTCAGCATGCTTCCGGGAGCAGGTGACACCTGCTTCGCCTGCTGTATATAGTGCAGCTGGACAGGAGGCGACATGGTTAAGGAACCTGACCGGCTTTATCAAGATACATTATTAAACTAGATGAAAAACATCACCAATACACTTTAGTAAAGGAACCAACTGTCTAAGCAGGTGAAGGCATAGAAATTGTAGGGTTTGCAGAAATGATCGTTTGGCGATAGCATAATGGACAGCCAGACAGACACTCGGGGAGCGTGAGATTGCCGACGTCAAACAAGAAGCCGCTTAGCAGGTAGAAACCCAGGAGCATGGAGGTTCTCCAGGTCCATAAAGATGGCCCGTTTCAGCAGGTCGCTAGGAGATGCGTTGCACCAGAGACGGCAGTTGTGGAAGTTCACCATCATCGCCTCTGTTCTCCCTGCGGCCGACTCAAGGCCTGGGCATTTCCCCACAGTGAGCTTCATTTGTTCACAATGTCGGCTCTTGCCTTTGGGTTTACCGAGTTTACGGACAGGCTGAATGGCTGGAAACGGCTTCAAAGCCACCACAAAAACCAGAATGAAACGAGCACAGAGACGGGGAAGCGCCGTGTGAAGGAGGAGAGCAATCCCTGAGGCCAGGCCCGTGACAGAGCCGCTTTCAGGAGCAGAGTGTGGATTTCATCGATTCTTCTCAGAGTGCCAAACGACAGCTAGTATGGCATGTGCGGTTTGAGCGCGAGGTAGGGAGTCACTCAGCTTGGGAAAAAGGGGCTGCGAGCTCAAGACCTTCTCTTCCCAGACTCGACGACACTCTTGCCAACCGACAACTTCTTAACAAGGTCAGCCAGACGGCTAACGGGGTGCACGTATCCATATTATAATATGAAAGACATTATTACTACTTCCAGACCTGTATTTTCCATTAGTAAATATTCATTATATATTCATGCTGGCGTTCTGCTCTATCCTGCATTGATATCGTCCTAACATCTGACCATTACCTTACTGGGAATGGCATGTGGAGGCAGCAGACCCCTTTTGGAGATCTCCGTCCCCTGCGGCGGCAGAACCTCACAGGGTTTCCTTGGCACACAAAGGCCCTCCGTGTAGACGACCGGCGTGCGGAAGCTTGCGTTGGAACACAAGGGCTCGGTTAAAGCGCAGTCGATACCAGCACTTAAGAGCACAAAGCCACACGGCCCCAAAGTGAGCTCCTGCGCTACCACTGCGGCGTCATTGTTAGCGTGTGGATGAGACCGTCTATCTATAGCTTAGGCTACACAGGCTGTAATAATCTTTCTGTAACCCTGCCGGTATGTGTATGCAGACCGTGGGCACGGGACCAGGGAAAAGGTGAAGGGCAGAAAGAAAGTGAGTTTGGAGGGAAAAAAAAGAAGTTTTTAAAATCTGGAGTAAAGAAAGAACAGCAGCAATCTAACTGTGCAAGTAAATCAAAGAAGAGCCACGATTGGGCTCAGCAGGCAGATTTACGCCAACCCTGAAAAACAGCGACCCTCCAAACTGAAGGGCCCCTTAGCTGCTGCCCACTGACACACCTCATCTGTTTCCCAGAGCCGGGCGTCCTACACGCAGTCACTGCTTGAGGGATAACAGTGCTGCTCTTCACTGACCTCGTCTTCCTCCTCCAGGAGTTACGGTGCCCTTCCTGCCCTCCAGCCGCTGATTTCTGGCCCCACGGTGCAAGTTAACAAAGAAACAATGGAGGCGTTTGCCTTTTTTTTTTTTTTTTCCTCCTCCATCTGGCCATAATGAAAGATGGGGTGAAACTCACTCCGTAGTGCATCATCACCATAGGGAAGAGGTGGGAAACCTGAAGTGCTGGAACCACGACAACAATCCCGCCCTGAACTCTAGGAAGACTAAGGAGCTGATCTTAGACTTCAGGAGGGGGGGGGGGGGGAGACCGTGGCCACCAACCCATCAGCATTGGAGGAGATGCGGTAGAGGTAGTCCAGAGCTTCAAATTCCTAGGCGTCTACATCGGCTGGGACCTGTCATGGACTGTTAACACGGCAGCAATGGCTAAGAAGGGGCTTCAGAGGCTCTACTTCCTGAGGACACTGA
>JAODKF010000116.1:5978910-5998594 GCA_026779585.1 Mormyrus proboscirostris
TTTATTCGATCTGATCCCCCCCCCCCCCCCATTCATGAGCCAGGTGGTGATTGGTTCTCTTTATGCCACACATCGAGAAGCCCTCAGCTAATTTCTATCTGTTTGCTGACTTAATTTAGTGTACAGTCAGGGAGTGACGGTATCTGACCCCATTAGGAGTCAGGGCTTGGCGACCCCCCCACTCGTCATGATGTTTACTTCATAGGATGGCTTCGTGAGATATTCCACTGCAATTATGTTCCTTTTGTTGAATGTGGAATTGGTGCCACATTTTAATGTATAGCTTGAAAGCAGCAGAACCCCCCCTTATATCTTAGGAATGATTGCATTTACACTGATGAATCAGATGTATTAATATTTCAATGACTTTGGCTTCTTTAATTGTGAATTGCCTCTCTGCTTAATACTGTAATCAGAGATTTATGAACTATCATGCATAAAGCGCCATGATTGCATGCGTGACAGATCTGCTAGCTTAACAGTGCCGAGCTGCTAAACTTCAAAAATATTTTTACCCATAAATACTGAATATTTCTAGGCTTCTTTTAATGAGAGATTAGTGCAATCTTGTGAGACAGACTTGAGTCTACGTGTTTTCTCTGCTTAATTATATTTTTCCGGTATACCATGCACATGAAAATGAACCTGCTGTGCTCATCACTTATTTAAAACTTTAAGATACATCATTATAGCCCAGTACTGGATGATCACTTATAGAAGATGGATATTTCCCACAATTCATAAGTGTTGATTTTCAAAAAGCTTGAGAAACATTTGTAGATGCTATAAATGTGAAGAGAGACAGATTATGTGTGTTCTGGCAAATGTGTGTGTGTGTGTGTCTGTGCGCGCGCACGGGTATGATGGACAGTTTTGTATATTTTTCTTTTCTAGCACTTTATAAGTTACAATGAGAAGCATGACTGCAGCCTTTACTTTTCTTGCGGATAAGCTACGAAATGCATAACTGAGCCATCTTTATAAAAATGACACACTCTCGAGGGCTGAAGCAGTGGGGAGCAGGCGAGGCCCACAGTAACACTAACCGCCTTTGACAGTTCTGGTGTCCGAAAGTGACATTTTTCAAGGCTAAATCATAAAAATTGGATCAACAGAAATTTGCGAGAGGCCACTAAACTCCCCAAACTAGTTATTCGGCCCAGTCGACCCTGTTCCTCCGTTCACGCATCACTCCACCTCGCATACAACGTGAAAATCCCATAATCCCTTGCTCTGCAGTTTCCTTGCTTTGTGTACTGCTCTTTGGAAAATGCCCGGTGTATTATGGTGTATTAGCGACAAGAAACGGTCCGTCTCCATGGAAAGGTACTCGCCACTCACCTTGGCACGTATGATGACGCTTACAGCCATTTATTGTCAGGCAGTTCTGTAGTCCTACTATGAGCAGCCAGGTCCTCTTTCATGTCTGGGCTCTGAGCCCTTTTCCAGGTAAAGTCTGCACAGCACTATATCCGACGGTTTTTACCTGGTGCTACATAAGGCCTCTAACCACCAGCTCTAAGCGTACTACTGCTCAGATCCGTCTCCACGCTGATCTGTCCCTCTGAGCCTCAGACCCTGCAGGGTAGTGGGGACACTTATCTTGTGACCTGGTGTCTCGGTTAAGTTTCAAAGGGAAGGTGTTTCGGTGAGGAACAATGATCCTCGGAATGGGCACTAAGATTTTTTTTTTTTTTTAAATCTCTAACTGGATTATCTGTGAGCTGATAAGATTGTTAAGAAGAAGAACAGAGCAGACAACAATGTGGTCTTTAGCCGATATTCACCGTGACAATGGACTTGGACGTACTGCTCAGTCACCACGGGAAAATGGCTGCTCTTTTACACTACATGGGGGCATATGCCTGGAATTCCAAGGAAATGCATGCATGTAACAAAGAGACGGCCCTCAGGATCTTTGCAGCATGAATCTCAACACAAAGCAAACCTTTTTTTCTTGCGTTTTTTTTCTGCCTATAAATAAAGCGTAGGAGAAATTCATTTGGCAACATGAAGCAATGAAATAATTGTCACCATAGTAATGCTGGCTGGTTAGATATGATTACACGAGATATTTACTCTTTTTTATCATTGCATTACAAGTGTATTGTTGCAACTTCCATTTTCAGCACCTTTGGGAGATTTAAAATTATTTTGAAGGGATTCAGCTTAATAAAAAAACACAAGAGTCTGTTATTTTAGGCTTTTACTTTATTAGATTACTGATACTTGTTAATTGCTAATTAAAAGCTATGGGCATTTAATTATTTTTTCTGATTTTTTTGTTGCTGTTAATTAATTATGTCAGTGTTACAAATGAAACAATTAGGGACACGTTTTCTGGGTTATAGTGACTTGCTCTTTGCTGTGCAGTAAAACCTTCAAATGATGTTTAATGCACTTGTGCGTGTTTCTGTGTGCCCATGCTGTCGAATCTCCCCAAGGAGCATTTTAATCCTAGTTCTAGTGGCATATCAACCCCCTCCAGCAGCTACAAAGCAGCAAATGTCCCATTTTAAGTGGGCTGCTTTGAGTCACACAGGGCGAACTGTTAGCTCTTAGTCTGTTGTCGAGCTGGAGACCAGACCACAACGTGGTGCTTATGAGAATCATTTGGTTCCTCCAAAACAGTGAATCATCTGCAACGGCGATGGCTGCTCAGTCATAACCAGATTTAAATAATTCAGTACCATCGTCTATTGTGCAGAAGCTTCACTTCTTTCTGATGTTAAATATTTCACACTAAGTATATAGCCCCACAGACGTAATGATTATGGATGAGATTAGGAGAATACCAACCAAAACATGTCCCCTGTCATTGCCCAGCATCAGCTGATCCTGCTTGAATTATATTTGGTGCTGCGATTTTCACGCAAAGTGTGTAACTCCCAAACTCCCATGCGCGTCTGATTCAAAGCAGACCCTTTCTAACAGTGGTGTCTATCCTCGTTCTTTTCATAAAAGCAGTTTTTATGTAACCCTTAAGTCCAGTTTAATGTAAATCCGATTGACCTTTCAAGGCACCTTACAGCAAAAAAACACGTAATTTTTACGTACGATGAGAGCTGCCTATATGCATAGATGTTCTAATTTTCTGACTGGTTGATAAGTGTCATTTCAATTATATCTGCTCCAGAAGGCGACTCCACAACAAGAGACCTAGACCCCGAGTGGGAATGACCTAGAACCCGAGAAGGAATGACCTAGACCCTGAGCGGGAATGAGTTCCCTTTTCCATGATTCCACAGGATGGATAATTCCCCTCGCCTCCTCGTACTGAGGTATCTGGCTCACATTCGTTTGGGATCCCTACCATCAGGGTGCTAGTTGGCTGTGACAAAAATCAGGACACCTTGGCAGGGACATACACAGGGGTGGGGCTACAGAGGAAATAGCACTGGCAGAAAGCTGACCGGCTCCTTGATGCTACAAGCACAAGTGTTCATGCAGCTCACTTCCTGCACTGCCCTGTCCAGTTTTTTCGTGTTTTTTTTTTTTGTATTTACAGTTGAGTTTGTGGTCCAACAGCTTGCCTCAGAGTAACACCCTCTGCAGCTAGCTGATCAAAGCCAGAGCACAGACCATGGGGTTGTCTATGGTGTAGGTGGATGTTCACAGAACCATTGGCAAATATCTTTTATCCGCTTTCAGGCTCACTCTTGCCATGGCTGACACACATCCCATACACGCCTCTGCCGGGGCCACTTTCTACTGGGCTCTCATCTCAGAGGGAGAGGCCAGCAGGGCAGGAGCCAATCAAAGGCGGATGCTAAAAGTACACTAGCCCTTTTCCGCCAAAGCTGGCCACAGCTGAAAGACGATTGGTTCTCTCCCTTGTCACTCACTGATTCAAAAGATATTATTGGTTAATGATAAGTGTGATGGCTACAGCCACACAGAGTAAGATCTCAAACATTCTCATACTTCCTTAGCTGATTACTTGTATATTTTCTTTAATTAAGCTGCTTTATTTAGAATAATAATGTATAGTTTACAGTTGATTTGCTTTATTCTTTATATTTTACACGCCATGCACATATTGACATTGTAGGGTTTATATGCAGTACTATGTCTGTTTAATCCTTTGATTTTTTTGTAGTTGCTTTGGTTGTGGGGGATGGTCCTCTCGTAGTTGCTATAAAGGTGTGTGGCTGAGGGCGGAGGACTCCTAAAAGGGAAAAACCCCTGGAGCTGGATTGAACCATGTGCCGCCATGGCAAGAGGGGGGAGTTGGGGTTTAGCTGTGTTTTTTATGTTTAGTTGTATGTAGTGTTCATTTGGTTTACCCCTTTCATGTGTTAAATGGTTTGGCCAAACCACTATATGGTCCCTGTTGTCTCATTATAAAAAGATCAGTTTGTTTCAGTTAAAATTTTGTTTTGTGATATTAAGTTTTGTTGTTGTTTTTTTTTTACCTCCTATATGAGCCCCGTTACTAAGGTCTTGAGTTTTGTCAACTGTCTGTATATTTGGGGGTCAATGAAGCCCTATTTTCTTTAGTAAAACTCCTGTGTTTGTGTTGCCTTACTGTTTGCTCCCCCCCACCCCCCCCGGCAGAGTGACTTTGCCAGCCCTTCCATTCTGCTGCTCGGAGGGACTCCTGACTCCTCACGTTTGCCTGCTAACACCGTTTAGGTGTATGACAAATCGTTTAAAAGGGGACTGAGGAAACAGTTGCGTGCAGCCTGTCAGATTTCACCAGCAAAATATCACCAGGGGGGCATGAGCACATCTGTTACATCACGTGATGTATTTTGCTCTGCGAACCCTTTCATCCGGGGATACGCTTGGCACACAATGCTGACGCGTACTGCTGCTGTTTCACTTTATTTATATATTTCTTCTTCTCCATAAAGGACAAGAGGTGAGTTTTTCTCAAGTTCCTCATCTGGGATCTGAACCCATGGCCTTCTGGGATGCCGCTCCCAATCTGCTTTGATGCCCAGCAGGCATTTTTTTTTACCATCATCCATGAAAGGCAAAACCACTCTGGTTATGTGAGTACATGGGAACAGTGCCCTGCAATGATCCCCCTCACTTCAGACTCATGAAGGTCAAAAGGCTGATAAATTAAAACCAGGGCTGGGAAACTATACCCAGAAAAAGATTTTCCAGAAACCTGCATACACACTGGCACTTTGTGGGCGAGAATAGGCTCCCCTAATAGACAGGAGGGCTATTGCAGGGGCCAGTTTGCTTTGGGCCCCCTAGACCCTGTGGCCGTTTGGTCATATGCAGGACCCCGCCTCATATGACACAGAAGCCCCCCCAGGCCTGGCACATATGCCACTTATTACTCATTCATTATTAATGCACCCAGATGTTCCGGTTCTTCCTGGGCTGTGGCCCAGATTTCCATCAGTAGTCTTTCCCTCCCCGTTTCCGAATGTCCTCCCTCGGTCGTGACAGAAGGCACATTCTCTTTGTTCTTCTCATTCCTAATTTTTGCTTCCTGAGATGGCGTATTGTCTGATGCCGGATGCTGTGAATTGTGGGTAAGTGACAGTTGCGACCCATTTGTGGGCGGTGATCCGCAGATGGGCCCCAGCTCTCCGAAGTCTTTCAGACTGAAACAGGCCACAGGCAGCCAGGACACACAGACTTGGGCTTTCGTGGTCAGGTCACATGACCAGGCCCAGCAATCCTGCCATGGTTACTTCATAACCGCCAATGAGCTGGATCTCTGCATGGCCACTCTGAGTCGATGTATCCTGCGGAAAATGTTTTTCAGCTGTCCTGGAAATGCTCATCTTGGAGGCTGTAGTTAAGACTATACAATTATGCTTTATTCGCCTTTTGCACAATTACATGAACATTGGAATGCCTCTTTTCACATATCCTATCTTGCTTATACATACCTATATTATTTTATATTTGTGTCAGTATACGTACCTATATATACATATGCAGTAATGTGCAAAAGTCTTAGGCAGTCAAAACAAATGTGTAAAGCTATTTATCTAGGCAGTAAGTGTATCTTTACTCAAAGCAAAAAAGCACAAGTTGGCACTGGAACATGCAAAATATGAGTAACACAATAAAAATGACTAAGTTAATGAGATATTGATTGGCTTCATGAGGTTTGCTAGTGGCCGCGTTAAAAAAATACATCAGTGTGTTGGATGGTTTCTGCAATTACTGGGTTGATTTTAAACAAAGGTTTTGAAATGGATAAGCTATCACACTTTTATGGCATAATAGCATAACCTTATACTAACATGAAGATCATTTAGACATCATTCTCTCTACATACAGTACACACAATTGTGAGCAAAGCCTGGCACCCAGGTCAACCATTTACCTAACTCCCCTGGAGCATCATGGCAGCGGGCAGGAGGTAAGGGTCTTAACCAATGCACATGTGGTAATTCTGCTGAGAATAGGATTCAAACACGCGTCCTTCTGATCACAGCTACAGAGGCGTCACCAGCTGAGCTCCACACCACCCCCCCAAGTCTGAGACCTGACTGGTTGGGAGAGTCTGTCAGGTGACTCTGGAGCATGGTGGTGGGGAACTCAGCCTTATGTGTTGTTTCCATAGTCCTCAGCATTGATGACCAGGGGAGGTGACAGCAAGTTTATCATCAGACCGCAATAAATCATGATGGGGGGGTGGGGGGCAGCACAGCGCGACACCTTCCTCGAGTTAGTGAAAGGCCACAGGCTGCAGGCCCGTGGGCCACCCGCCGAAATGTCACCCATCTCCACAGCGGAGACACGCCACCCTCAAAGCATAATGTCAGCGCGGCGGGACTGGGCCAAGGAGCACCATGCAGGGCTCCGATGGAATAGCATGCATTTTGGCTGGATTACCACCATTTTCACCTCTGATGACGAAGAGACAGGAGCTGATGAGTGAGCGCCTGAGGTCTCATTAATCACTCTTTTTGGCACTCTACTGAAACTGTCCATTAGGAATTTTTTATTCCCACCATGCCTCCCGCACTGGTCCAGGGAATACGGAGGTTATTATGCAAACACTAGATCTTAATGGACGACACGTGGAGATGCTAAATGACCCACCCACCATGTGCAAAGTGCCAGCACATGGGCCTCTGGGAAAGAGCTCAGGGGTTGCAGATTTCCCATTCCAGAGTGGCGGCCCCTGGATCTACTCGGCATGTTACACCATGCTGTCCTATTATGGAATAACAAACTGCTGTTGGTATCCCACAATGCACCTGGATTGTTACGGATATCGCTACCCAATCCTGCATTAAGGACAAGGAGCCCAGAGAGAATGCTAAACCCCTAGCTTCCCGTCACGGGTGGGTGTGCAGCCCCTAAACAGCAGACCCCCCGCACCAGCTGTGAGCCCGGGGAAAGATGCAGATTTGTTTTCCTTTAATGATAGCTAATTGTTTTTCACGCCATTACATCCCCGGCGGAATGCTGTGGAGACACTGCTCATGCCTTGTGACCCCACATTTCCTCTCTTCTCCCACTGCGGTTGTCAATACCACGAAGAGGGCCGATTCATTCCCGGGTGCCTCCATTCACATGCTCCCCACCCTGCCCCCCCGCCAGCTGTCACCATGCCAGTTTGTTGCCATGGCATCCCCTCTGATCTTACACCCTCTTGACCTCAAATGCTTAGTGGGTCCCCAGGTAAGTTGTGACATTTTCACAAGGTTGCTTGTATATTATGAGCAGTAATAGGATTTGCATCATTATGGAAAGGGCTGGATATTATTATTTGTGTCCATATGCGTAAATTGGCTAAGCCAAACCCACTCGGGGCAAGGAACCGAAAGAGGCGTCGTTAGGGTAAAGACAGCAGGCTTGGAGGTGCTGGCACTGCGTTCCTTCGACGCCCCTGGTCATCCGACCCGTCATGTTCTTGGGTGATTTTCTTCTTTCGTTTTAAATTGTGTTAAGGTCGGCCTGACGCATTTAGTTTCCGTAGCTTCAGCAAGGGAGGAGATAAATTACCTTCTTTAATGTGCTTACTAAGCTTTGAGAAGCTTTAGACCTCCTTCCATGTCTTCTGGCCAGGTCCTCGCTGACCAGACAGTCGTTTTAATGCTTGAGTCAGTGGAAAGTCCGTATCGGCACACGGACAATGGCAATAATCACCTGTGGCTCCTTCACCATGAGTCTCATTAATGCAAATCTCATGCCGTTGCTGGAGGAAGGAAATTGTGTGCTTCCATCACTTGAGTCAGCTGAGCGTGAAGTAAGCATTGGGCCTGAAGGTTGGGGGGGGCAGGGGGGAATTGAGTGAGTACAAATGTTGTGCTCTGTGTGACGTGGGGGTGATGGAATATATTATGGTCGTCAGACTACCTATGGAGTCTGAGATATGGTTCACTCTGGGACAGCCCCTTCAAAAGTGGACTGTACCATCTTGTACAAGATAGGGGCCGCCCGTCATATGGCATGCGCGGTCCATCAAATGTCTGCACCAGCTGTCGAGGTGTAAACACGGGATGCCGAGAGAGAGGGTCCCCCCTGATAACAGGGCTGCCTGGATCTTATCTTGTCTTGTCTTATCTCATATCACCTTATCTTGTCTCATATTACCTTATCTTAGATACAGCAAATGTGGAGGCTGGTGATGGACGACCTCATTTCCATTGCATCATAGACAAAAAGGGGAAAGATGAGCAAGCAAAATGCTCGACTTTATAAATGGCTTTATTACACTTACTGTACTTATGAAAATGGCAGTAATGACGATGTCCATGACCCTGCATAGGAAAAGTCTGCATAGAAAATGAATATATGGATAATTGTAATAACAATAATAATAATAATAATGAGAGGAGTAATAAGCGTATGAATAGCGTTGCCGTCATTGTTGGCACGGTGTCTCGGCCGCTAACGCTGTCACCTTCCCCTCTGACACCGGTGCTTCGATTCCTGCCTCTGCTGTGTGTGTGTGTGGTCCTTGCATGTTCTCCCTGTATTTGTATGGGTTTGCTCTGTATGCTCCAGGTCCTTCTGATAATCCAAGAGCATACAACTGGACAAACTAGCCTCTCTAAATTGCATATAGTGTGTGTGGATTAGGTTTATATTACATTGTGGGGGACCAAATATCCCCCAGAATGTAATAAAAACCTGTAATTTTGACGTTGCGGGGACTATGTTTCAGGTCCCCACAAAGATCTGTGAATGAAATCAAAAAAGTAAAAATGCCAAAGGTCTCGTATTGTGTTTGGTTGCTTATGGTTAAGGTTAGGGCTGGGTAGGGGTTAAGGTCGCCATGTTGGGATTAGAGTTTTCCCCACAAAGATATTATTGCAAACCTGTGTGTGTGTGTCTGTTTCCTGTGATAGCTTCCAGGCTCAGAGTGGCCCTGTACAGGATAAGTGGGATGGATGGGTAATCATCATTATTACTCTCGTTATATGCTATGGAAGGCTTTATTAGGACATAGTTTATTAAAAAGATATGATTTAGATGCCTTCACAGACGGTGAGAGACCCCGGTCCAGTTTCAGTCTAACGTGATGAGAGCTGATCCTTTTGTTCAGACAGAAAGCTGACAGAGACATCAAAGGTCTGATGAAACTGCTAAAAAATTACTCCAAGCAGCGCAGCAGAAAGACGGGTGATCCGTCACCGTCGAGCTCGGCGGCGTCTGTTCTGCTGCATTGTTCATTAACTGCAGGTATACGATGACAAGATCTTCCCGGCGATATTAACCAGTGCAAAAGATGTTGCTTTCTCTGTACAGCCAAGGCCAGACTTATGCACGGGTTAACTTGTGTTGAAGCCAAGGTGCCCCGAGTTATGCAGGGACCAAATTTTTATTTCTGGTCGTTGCTGCACCATTTTGTTCTATAGTTAGGGCCCCAACAATGATTTCATCCCGGGTGCCCCCACCCCGTTAAATTCGACCCTCTGTACATCAGATGACTAAAACTAGAACATAATCTTGGTCACTATTCCAAAGGTCCACAGGAGTGATTTACTCCGTGACACCCCTCTTGCCAAGGTCCCGTCATTTGGCTGCATGTAGACTGCGGTGTAGGAATGCGATGCAGAAATGCACCAGTGCCCAGAAGTGCCTTGGGATGTGGGCGGGGCTTCGGGGGAAAATTGCTGTGTGCAGCGTGGCATTTTCAGACACTCGTCACTGTTTATATTCATGATGCCGCTAATGTGAAGAGCTGAAGCGTGATGGAGTAGATGGGATGCTAACCACGAGGCCATGCAAATGTCGCTACCCCAATATGCCTTAGATTGCAAGAATAGGCTGATTTATGTCGGGCAGCTAACTGGCAGCTCCAATGCTGTGATTCACACGCATTCCGTAATGGAGTAACAGCGACCCTTGCTAATCGCAGCCATGCCGTTTGCAGATCATCTCGAAACATGCGCTGGGACGCCCGCTAAGTGTGACACAGCACCGTGATGTGGCAAACTAACCAATGAGTACCCTCTTCCGCTGTCAAGAACAGAAGTCGCTGTCCATGTGTTGGAATCCTGGACAAGGTGTTGCTTAGACAAACATGTGCTGTTAAAAACTGTTTAAACAAGGAGCCTATTTACCTCTTAGGTACGTCACTTAAAATCTGCTTAAAATTTTTGTGCTAATCACCCTCACTGGGGCAGCATGGTGGTGCAATCGTTACCTCACGCCTCTCGGACATGGGTTCAAGTCTGTGCCTGGGTTCCATGTATGTTAAGTTTAATGCTGTTGTCATGGGGTTTCCTCTGTGTGTTCTGGTTCCCTCCCCCACAATCCACAAACATGTGAATGGTATGGGAGTGCATCCTGTGATGGGTTGGTGCCCCATCCTGGGTTGTTGCCTGCTTTGTGCCCCAACATAGGCTCTGGACCCCCTGCAACCCTGAATTGGCCAAGTGGTTATAGGAAACGGATATAGAGATGAGTCATCAGCTAAGCTCTGGATGGCTTTCCATTCCCCCATTTAGTCAGCTGAACATTATACTGGAGCAAATTAAGTATCTTTCTCATGGGTATGAATGGAATAGTGATATTTTATTGATTCCCGTGAGGAAATAGTCTTTCCCTGTATTCCATTTTGGTTTCCATGAGATACACAGACACAAACTGTATATAGGTGAGCGATAGCGTGGGGGGCTTACAGTACAGGCTCAGTCAGTGTGCTGTGTCTCTGGAACTGGGGGCTATATGCCTTGCTCAGGAGCATAATGGTAGCGTCGGTCCACTGGCCTCAGGATATAACCTTAATTTTACAATCATGGGTATAGAGTCCCAACTGGCCGAGCCACACACCAGCCCTCAGAGAGTTGACTCAATCCCTAACAGCCCCACACAACGATCCTTCACACCTCCAAGCCAACATCATGACATCAGGCTAGTTTACACACCCTGCGGCTTCCCATCAGTATCCGTCGGAAAACTTTCTTCGTGAGGAAGTTCTGTCACAATAAGCCAATGGCTCTGGGGGGCAAAGTGGCGCGTAAAATGGCAGCCACATCAGGCATAGTAAACACTATTAGCCTAATAACTTTTTCAATTAGCGTTAACCCTCATAACCAGATGCTAATGGAACAGGGAGCCCGAAATTAATTAGAAAAATAATTGTAATTACATATGGATTAAAAAACCCTCGCAGGTCCAGACATGAACGACGGCGGCCTGAATTCGATGTGATTTGTAGAGAAATTCTCCCAATGCCTATCCACGTGCCTGCTATGCCCTCATGAATATGTACATGCTACACACTATCGCCAGAGTGTGGAAGATGAATTTTCGCATCCGTGTGCTGTTGCAGTGATGTCACGACAATGACAATGGCTTTTTAAGAAATCATGCCCTGCTATGGTTCATGTGCCATGTTAAGGAAGGAGCATGACTGACTATGACTGAGGGGGGAGGGGGGGGCGCAGAAATCCTGCAAGCTCCCTGGGAATGGTACTTTTTGAGGTGGGCTCTATCCTGCAGAGCTCCAAATCCCCAGCACTCTGTGTGTGGAGGAGGGGGGGGTCTGCCAAACCTTATAATATTCTGGAGCACTCTCCCCATGATCTACATCAAGGATATCAAATTTCCTCCTGCTGCTCCTACTATCAGGTATATATACGGGGGTGGGGCCATAGGGACACTAGCCCCAACTGAAAGCTGATTGGCCCCCAGAATGCCCCCTCCTCTGTTACTCATCGATTCAAAACATACCATTGGCTGATAAGGTTGACCCCTGTCTACGAATTATGGTCCCTCTTATGCTCCCCATTATAAAATTCCGAGAATCACCCCTGCCTACTACTCAGACACCCTCCTAATTTATCCTGAAACACAGCATGTTGATGGACTTCACTTTCAACATGTATCTCAGTCTCCTTAAGCTAATAACAAACTAAAATATCAGGTGCTTGCTGGTTTTTCTTCTTGCCATCCTCTTAATTATTTTTTCTTAACAAGGCATGTATAAAACACTGATTTTCATGGAGCTGGTACAGGGAATAATATGCTGTTTATAACATAAAATTATTTCTCAAAGCATGCAGTTAAAATGAATATTTGATTTGCTATTTATTACCATTCACAACGGAATTCTTCTGGGTTCAGGGATAATAGAGTAATAGCTAATTAGACGATTAAACTTAATTATGATGAAAATAATTGTAGGTATTATACATAAATAAGGAAATGTTTCTGATTTATTAGGTTCCTGATACTTTTGCACTATGATATCCAAAGTCAATAGCGAGGGGTTCATCTCACTGTGGGGGGGGGGGGTGTCAGGGGGCGGGGTCACTGTTGTTTTGTCACACGCACCCAACAGTTATTGAAAAAGTCAATTTAACATTCTCCGTGTCAGAGAGAACAAATGTTGCTGCTACCCCAAAATATGAACCTCGACCCCCCCCCCCAGGCATCACACTGTGTTTATTAAACCCCAGGCGCCGTACCAGACGACCAGACGGTCTCTTTGTCAGCTTTCGGCCATTGGACAAATGACTCGCTCAGCTACAGTACGAGGGCCACAGGAAAACAGGATAAAAAATGGCCGTTTTGAAAACCAGGACCGGGCCCCTGTGAAAAAAAAGGGAGGGTTAGCTGTTTTCTTATTATGGGTGAGCGAGGAGTCGTAAATTACAGTGGGTGCTTTGTAAGTACACGTCAAACTCGGATCGTAATTCCCTTAGTCAGAAAAACATAAACCACTGCATCTGGCTAATGCGTTCCTCCTTGCACACCCCCCACCCCCGGTACCGAATGACATCTCCTCACCTCCTGTCCCTGCTGTGCTTGCATGCCGAAGGGGGTCCGACGTCGCCCCCGTCTGTCTGGCGGCGGCAGTGGAAGGCCGGAAACTTACGGCAGAGGACTTCACGCCTCCTACAGGTGATTAATAGGCCGCACGCCTCGCCGCGTTCCGCAGGAAATGAGAATGAGAACAGCCAGATTACATCTATTTCCCATTTCCGTAATTAAGGCTCTGGTGACAGGCCACCAGAAAGCCTCCAAACACAACCCGCCCTGATTCCCCCCCCCCAGGTCCCACACTCAGCTATCGAGACGGCCTGGCCGGGAGCAGACACAGCTGACTGATCTCTCCTGGGGGGCGTAAGGGGGTGTGGAAAAGGCCACGGCCCATCCGCCATCAGATGAAGCGTCCCGGGCTCTGGATCCTTCAGAGCTGTCCAGGTTCCTGACAGCTTGGCCGCCTCTCGTAGTCGCCACAGCAACACTGAGCAGCGTGTGAAAGAAACGCGTCTCCTGCGAGCAAAACGCCCAGCTGATGGGGCACAGATGCTGAACAGTGTCTGAACGATGAGGTGTAAGACTTGCTCGCCTCCTTTGCCCTTCAAGCTGGATTTCGAGGATGTCAAGGCCAAGGATGATGCTTGTTCAAATCCCATGGTTATCAGAATTATTTGACCAATGGGGTTCTTAAGCAAAGCCCCCATCCCCCCACTTACCTCAGGCTCTGTCTGACTTTTCTCAAAGGAAAAGAAATGCATCATTTTAGATAAAAGTGTGAGCTAAATAAATAAAAAAAAACCCTGATTATTTTGAATCCGAGGCTTAAGCAATCTCTCATCCTGAGATGTTGCTTAACAAAACAGCATCAGATGACAGATAATATGTTGATATTATTACATTTTGCAATACTGCTCATATTTTTAAATCTGATTTTTAAATTATTATTATTTAACATATGTTCCATGTTGTCTGTGAATAAATGCACCAGTACTGCCAAGACAAATTCCTAGTACATGTAGGTGTATCTGGCCAAAAAGTGAATTCTTCTCTGACAGGCGTCTGCAACAATACTTGCACATCTACTCTTGTGTCATCAAGCCTTGTGGTACATATACATGTGTAAGACAGCTGGCCCGCAGATACATGTCACACCGACAGCCCACGCTTCTGAAAGCTCCCTACGGTTCCTGTCCCTCCAAAAACCCGGCTCACCCCCTCACTGGGCCACACGTGGAGACGTGAGTAAAGAAGGAGAACATCTCGCTAGTCGGGGAAAATGTGTTAGCCTCCTGCTCTCTCATGGGAGGAGCCCTTAAATGGTTTTTACTTTGAGAATCATTAATATTTTAGTGAGTGTAATAGGCCTTCAGCCCAGGGACTGCAAGGATTATACAACACATTCTCATTAAAACACTGTCTGGTGAGCTTTAATTCAGCAGAGTCTGAGCTCAGGAAATGCTTCGCTAATAGTTTTGTACTAATTAAAGCACTACATCTTAGCCCTTTTTCTGTCGAACAGAAGGTTCACGCCTTTCCCCAGTCCGCCTTTGTTTATTTGCCTTCAACACCCCCATCTTCAATCAGAAAGACAGCAGATTGCAAAAAAAGAAAAACGAAAAACAACACTCCTAGCACAAAATGAACTCTAACACAGGCAGACCAAATAATTCAGGACCAGTTCATGTTACACCCCATAATCGTGGGGCCAGGGGGACTGGCCAGCTTGTTGCGGGTGAAATGCCATGAATTTATTGAATTAATGACTCTGGTGTCACACACACTCACTTTCACCTGACATGGAAAACCCAATGCAGAGTAAGACGGTGAAGCCATTCCATTATTCCTTGACCACTTCATCATCTATTCAGTGTTTTATTGGTTAGTTCACTATTCATGTTCACTATTTTTTCACGACCATCATGAATAAGCACCATGGAAATCTCAGATGAACATTTCTCTGTTCTCACATTATATGGAAAATATAATTTTATTTAAATTTTAATTGTACTTGGCTTCAATTATTGCACCATGCATCGCTATTATATGTATCCAGCGTTATTTTCATTTTTGTTTGAACTTTTTTAATACATATATAGTTACACGCTTTGACCTTCGAATTGTTTTCCCAACTATCCATTCATTTTTAGAGCTGACACACTGATTTATCCTCATCGCAGCGCTTCAGGTGTCCAACAGCAGTGCCACGGATTGCAGTCCAGAACATTCTGACAGCACCGAGGCCGATCGCTCACAGGGGCACGGACTCACAGACTGGGAATGTGTTGGGGATGAAGGTCTCCTGGAAACGTGTTCCGAGCCCAACGGCGTGGGCCTGCCGTTACCGTTACTCTGGCTCCGAAGTTGGAAGACCCCTTCGGAATGACACAGTGGGCCCGTCCGTCCATCGGGTCCATGCTGATGCCACTGAGATCCTGTGCCCTCCTGTCATAAATTGAAACAGGCAAAAATGTGAGTGCTGACATCGGCGTATTGCCGGGTGCAATGTGTCATAAAACAGATTTTGTTGTGCAATGAGGCCATGCCCCCCCCCCCAGGAACACAAGGGGGACTCGACATGGTTAAAGCATAACCTTTTCAGCGTAACTTCTCCTGTTTCCCTTCTTCAAACTGCGACTGGCATTCAGGGACCTGTTTTTCTTGTCTTTTTTCTTCCCTCTCTCTCAAATGGAATATTTCATTACGAGACCCACCCCCCCTTCCCCCTCTCCCCCTCCCATCACCGCCTTCACACAAGGTTAATCTGCGCAAACATTTGCGACTCCTAATTTATCAGCCGATCAAACAGGCTCCAGTGCTTGTGTCAGGCAGTGTGGACCAGGCTCCGCTCGTCAGCCCCACGGTGACAGCCCGGTGTTGACAGGGCATTAGAGGCAGGTGGGGGGGGTGTTCCATGGGGGAAGGGGGTTTCAGGTGGAATTGGACAGAAGGGTGCTTGGGGAGTGGAACGTCCCGGAGGGAGAATGGGCCGGCATGTTGATGAGTCTTTATCACAACCCTGCCACCTCTTTCTGCCCCCCTCCCTCCATCGCAGCTCCTCACCGCCCGAACTCCTACCCTAGTTCACTCATCACCAAAGAGCCTCCTCCTCGCCAAGTGGTTGTTAATCTACCACTATTTCTATCACCCCTGCTTTAAAGAGAATTCTTCGGCTTAAATCTTAGAGGCAGTGTGTGAAATACGCATCTCAGTTTCTGTTCCCGTGTGACCTTTTTACCCCATGACCCCATGTGTTTGTTTGGTGGGGTGGAGGGCTTGAGTCACACATAGGTCACAAGGTCATACGCTTCTTCAATAGATAAACAACAATCATTTTCATGCCTACAGGGTTCCCTTAATGAAGTAATTGATTGGAGCAGAGTACAAGAGACATAAGACTCATTCTTTGATCCATGGCAAGATCTTGGTTGAGACCTTCTTTTAAATAAAAAAGATTGTCTTGATTTTATTTAATGAAATTAATGAACCAGCAACTATAAACCTATAAGACTCCTGCCTTAAAAGCAATCAGTACTACAGTATCATAAATGGGCTTTGTAATGGTGGCACCTGCCACAACCAGTAAACCTATACTGGAGACATCACAAGACCATGATAACAGATCTGATCCATCATAAGTACATCCGTTTGCCATTTCCCGCCATTCCCCAAATGTTCTTCACGGTCTTAACACCGCTTTATTGAAAAATGACACTGCAGAGTCGTTGATGAAGTTAATTGGCCTTTTTGGGGTCTTTAAACAAACTGGTGTTTCTGTATTAGGTTAAATCATATTCAGGTGTTACTTCTGATTAGTGTATTATTGAATAAATATGCACCTGCAAGCACAAATCGGTGTATAAAGGGTGTTAATTATGTGTTAATTTGATGAACCATGGATAGGTGTAGATGAAAACAATTAGCTTCTCAGAGTAAAAGGTACTGTGTGTGTTTTTAACAAATATAATGACCTCAAATGGGTACAATCTTTTGACTGGAAAACAGTGCAACCTGGGTATACAATTTGCATCCATTTTACTGGCTGTGTGGAACTCTTTTCAAATTACAGCCCGGGACACCACAACAGATTTTCGTCTCTTCAATCTATTTGTAACATTGTTCTTGCTTTTGGGAGGTGCATTGTTCTGTACTGACATGAATGGTGAGTTTGGTTTCTTACACAATTACTATAAAAATATAATTTTTTTTGCCTCTGCATATGGGAGATTTGCTGTCTTGACTAGTTTGACAGGATCTCAAAATCAAGCCAACAAAGTTTATTAAATAGTGATGGACTGGCACCCCATCTCGCCTGCCTCTCCCCGCCTTTCCCTGCCCAGGCCCCCTCCCCATCACTGCAGCCTTAATTTGATAAGCGGTTATTGAAAACCGCCGGATGGATCTATGTGAATGTGATTTGTTTTCTTCTCATATCTGAACCGATGACATTCTCAGATATAGAAGGATCTCCGCTGAATCGTTCCACCATTTCACGTAATATTTATCATTCATTTGGTGCCCTTTTCCCATATTTCGGTTTCATAAACTCATTGGACATACAAAAAAGTTGTCGCTAGTGTCGTTCAAAAATAACTAACATTATTGCTCTCCTTGGTATGTGTGGAGTGACAGTCAACGTTCAAGGACTATAGTGCAATTGAGCTTCTTACTGCCACTTGGAAAAAGCCAGTGTGAAGAAGAATGGGCTTTTAAGCAGCAAACTTGACTTAATGTGATTCAAATATCTGTGCATTAATTAGACACTGCCTAGGTTCAAGTGAAGCTGAGCATAATCTATTTTTTATTATTTAAATTTGGTTCCTAGCGTTTTACTGCAGCCCCCTCTCCAGTGTTTGTTTTCAGTGTATTGAAATGCACTAGTGAGTGATGTTTAACAGACAGCTGGTGGATCGTTAAGTCTTTCCCCTTTGCCAAGCCGACTGAATCTGCCGGTGCCACATGAGAGCCATGCTGTCTGACACGATCTTCCCACCTTTCCGTGAGCTGTGCGGCCATTTCAGGCTGGCGAGAGGCAGCCCTTTTGAGCTGCTCTTATTTTCGTCCCTGCACTGTGAGAGTGGGAGGTGTTTTAACATTATATTGCAGGGGAATCATTTTGCATGTCAAGGGAATTCGGGCTGCTACAGTTATTGCCATCTCTATCATTCTCTCTCTTTCTCCTTCTCATTCTCTCTCTCTCTCTCTTCCAACTCTCTGGGTCTCTCTTTTTTTCCCCCAATTCTTCCCCATCTCTCTCTTCTTCTCTATCTCTCCCTCGCTCCTTGCATTTCCTGACAGCCCATCTGTTTGCTTGCAGGACTACGTTTTAAAGGTCTATACACCTGTCAACATGTCTCTGAGACAAGGAAAGGGGGCGGGGCAAGGAAAAAATAGAGAGGAGAGAAAATATCACCAGCTGATGAGCTTAAACACCAGCCCGGGCTCCAAATCCATCAGGAAGGACGAGCATAAATCCTTTAATTACTGCTTAGCAGGGATTTTTAAATATGCATGCAGCTGTTAACTCAGTAACTTTTCATTGGTTGTTACAGTGGAATGGACAATGACACAAACTCACTGACACATGAATGAGATGTGAGGTATCCGTTTCCTTTTGTCAGACAAGAGGTAGGTTTTTTTTTAAAGTGGGCTTGTGCTTTGGTGATAAAGTGGCTCTGGGAAATTATGGGATGTCAAGCCAAGAGTGCTGGTGAGTCTTAAGGGTTTTGTTGACACAGGATGAAATAAAATGCCTTTCTCTTGTAATTAAGTTGCGGACAGCTTATCTAAATGGCGTCTTCTGCTTAATTTGTCCGGGAAATGTCTTACGATGAGCACATAAGCGATACTTCACTGTGACTAAAGTACTGCTGTCAGGACTTAATACGGACGACATTTTCTATTTTCCTAAATTAATTTAAACAATTTAGACATGATACAAACTGTTTCATTAATGTAACAAACATCTACGTTTCAGCAGCTCGATTTAATTCACTGTGAGAGGGGAGCAATTTAATTCTACTTTAATGATAGGAGGTAGAGAATTCACAAAGATAAATAGCTATTTACATTTTAGCCCTATATAATTCAAACCCACCGTTTGTTGGTATGTTTTGAGCTTTGTACCAGAATGGGCAGATTAAGATCTCAATGCCTTGTCATAATTCATGAAGTGTTTCCCCATGGTTGAGTACGTTGGCATGTGGTTTGTGGTTTGAGCTGCAGTGTGACCCCCCCCACACCCCCCCAGACCTGGGGATTTGACTCAGACCCCGGCACCGAGTGTGTAGTACATGTTCCTCATATGTTTTCAAGTCATGCAGTCTAGTGAGTCGCCCGTAGTGTGTGAAGGGATGTTTGGGCTGGCGCCCCATCCAGGGAGTCCCCAGCCTTATGCCCTGTACTTCTGGGATAGGCTCAGTGACCCTGTACCACATAAGGGACTGCCAGAAATAGATGGATGTCAGGGTCAGCCCCTGTGTCTCACTGTGTCCCTTCCCTGTTTGGCCAGCAGGTGTTGCTGGTCATCCCGTTCTTT
>JAODKF010000116.1:5999768-6013548 GCA_026779585.1 Mormyrus proboscirostris
GCATAATATCTGGTTGAGCGTTGATGACGTCACATGTAAATAATATGCGGCCCGTGAGACTTGAACTTGGGCATAGTGCGGCCCACTGCAAAAAAAGGTTGAGAACCACTGCCCTATAGTGTCGCTGGGCCAGAGCTCATCCTCATGTTTACATTTGCCGTCATCTCCGTGCTCTTGCCCGGCTCAGCGCAATAAGGAAGGAATAGTGGCCCAATCGGGTCCCTCATCAATCCTACTGCTGGACACACCTCACAGGGTGTCCAAAGGTGTCTTTAGCGACAGTCTGAATGTCTGTCTAGTACAGGGCAGACTGTATCTACAGAGAGCACAGATGTCTCTGCATGTCAGCCTAATTCGATCTTAACGGAACACATTATAGCCCAGTAAGTAAATGGCAGTCAGAGGCTCCGAGCGCTCTCATTTGCAGACTCGTGAAGATGCGATAGCCTTATCGGGGCTTGGATCCTTGATCTCATTCAGCTGCATCATTTAGCATCATATGCCACTTCCTAGACATGCTCTGATTTCCTCCAGCACTCCAAAGACATATGGGCCGCAGAAGCGGTGCCTCTAAATTATAATAATAGGATGTGTGAGTGTGTGTGTCCTGTGATGGACTGTTTTTGCTAAATAAGCGATTATGAGTGATACATGGATAGATGAATAGATGGATGGAAAGATATGAATGCTGCCAGACAGTGCGAGGGAAGGAGTGACCATTTCCTGTGATTTTTAGACAGTGCTTCCAGTAGTATTGCTCAGCACAAGGTCACTTAACCATGGATTATTGAGATACATGCATCCTTCAAAAAGCTATTACCCCGAGACCGTGCATATCGATTTTTAAAAATCTGTTCATTAATATAAAAAGGAGAGATGTTTACTCCACAGTGTATCAATTCATAAGACAGTGCATCTAATTCATCAGATTTAGTGACAGCTATTTTTTTTCCTAGATAGAATCAACAAGTGCCTTTTTGAAATATGAAATTACCCAGTGATGAGTAATTATGGAATTTATATGCTTCTAGCACACTAGATGAATTCCCATTGATAAATCTGCCCCAACAATGTTTACTTCCAAGACCCTTTAAATGTTGTCTGATGATGCAGGGGTGTGTGTACATGCCCTTTCTGGGCTCCCTCACTGAGACCCGCACTTCCCTAATGTCTCCTCTGATCTGTCTGTTTGCTTCTCGGCTGTCTTACGGGGGGGGCGCACACGAAACACGGTAGCGGAGCGAGGTGAGCAGGGACGCTTTCGTAACACCCCTGTCATCTCCAAGCTCAAAATGTCAGGAGCTACGTAGAATAAACAGCACAGGAATCCTCCAGGGAGACTCGGCTGCTGGTACTCAGTGGCAATTTAATAAGGCGTGTGGTTTATTTTCCTTATTGGCTCACGCTGTCTCCCAGAATCCTCAGGGGGGACCCGCATGTTGTCAAAACTGCTGCCACTAAAGAGTCAGAGGAGCAGAGGATGCAGAAGAAGCTCCTCAGATGCTCCTCAGACGCACTCCATTGCAGGATCCAGGTGTCCATGCCTTGTTCTGACCACCAGCCCAGGGCTTTGATGTCACAAATCTCAGCTAATGGGAGGCCTTTTAAAATCTGTCCTTTTCTGCCATTAGCAACTACTAGCTGAATGAGAGGTCAAAAGATTTCATAGAAATGCTGAACTTGCTTTTTTTTTCTTTTCCATCTCATGACTGTTGTGATGAAATTCTCCATGGACAGGCTTCCATGACATAACAAAAATGGCTTTTGACAAGAAGCCTTTCCAATGATGATGGCTGCACGCAGGATGTATTCTCGAACGCATCTTAAAATAAAAGTTTTGCCGTCAGACAGTTTTCTTTTTTTTCCGATTAGGAACTTTAATTTAGAATCCCATTAAACCCTATCCTTGCACTTTCAAGAGCTCTTTGTCAGCTTACAGGCGATACAGGACGCGTCACCTCCACCACCTGCCGTCTCTGGAAACAGCTGTTCGTTCCCCTTGTCGGTTACCATATTCTGTCTCGCCTCCGTCGGCCCGTGTCCTGCGGGATGATGGGAATGTGAGTCATGTGACTGGTTGCCATGGTGAGGACAGATCTGCTGTGTGCGCCAATGGCAGTCTGGCACTAATGAGGCGACAGAGTGGCAGAGGGTCTGATGGTCCCCCCCACAAAAACCTGCAACTGAAAGGAGGATCTCGACACATCAGGGCTACCAGTCTTAAACCCCTGAACTGCTTTTTATGAGTTGTGCTCCCGTACAGTGTTCGTGCGTATGTGTCTATACACATGTATCAGGTCATTTTGTGTATTTTACTGCTACCCCCCTGCCTAGCCTTTTCATGCTTTTGTTTTATGAGACTCATTGACATGCACCAACAGAGGTCTAACTGAGCCGCGAGAGGACAATTCACTGCTGTGGATGCAGCTGGAAACACGGCAGCGGTAATATTGACTCAGGTTTAAAGCAGAAAATGACAACAGAGTAATTTAATTCCCAGCCCGGAGCATTTAGTTGTCTGCTCTACAATGGATACGCTGTTATTCAGCACTTAAAAACAGGAGATGCTATAGCATGAAAGGAGGTCTTTTAGAAGAAAAAAAAGCATGAACTGACCTATTGTCTGCGGCCCACGTCAGGGAGATAGATGTCCCTAAATCTTTTTTATTCCCTGGATGACAGTTGGTTGAGCAGAGAAACAATCTTGTTTTTTGTTTGAAACAAATATGTTTCTAAATATTTTTGCAATATGTAAAAGCTGTATACCTTCCAGATTATCATTGATGAATTAAGATTTCGGATCTTGTGAATACGGAGGCTTTGTTTCTCCTTGACAAATCGGTGCCTAGAAATTAGCATCTAACGTATAAATTGAACCATAGGATGTACTTTCTGTACGGTCCTAATGAGAAAATAAATAGACCGAGGATGACAGGCGTGCTGTATATTACTAGTGTTCAGTACTAAAACACTGTATGCTTTAGGGCAAGGGGACTGACATTCAAATGCTGACAGTTTTATTAGCGGAATAGCGGTTAACATTTCCAGCACTTGGTTGTGATATTTAAGGACGCGACCGCAACGCTAAACATCAGATCGTTTTACAGCGCGTGTGTGTACGCGTCCGCGGCCGCGCGCAGGTACCGCGAAAGTGGCACCAGAGGCGAGTCGCGTGCGCGATGGCGGAGCAAAGGCTGTATGCAGGACAAGCTTTTTTTACGGAGGAGTGCCGCCTTTTCTATCCCAGCTCCGTTTGACGTGCCTTATCTATCTGACTTGTTCTGTGGCAGGCATGGAGTCGTCCAGCCCTGAAGTACTAAGACTTGGTAACCGTGCTGCATCAGGCGGGAAGCTAAATTATTTAACGATGTGCTTCGAACAATCAGCTTCTTTCTTTCTTTCTTTCTTTCTTTCATAACGCAGGGTTAAAAGATTTTGGACGGTTCTTTAAAATTATCATTCGACTGCCTGGCGGATTACAATGTCAGCACTTTCCTGCTTTCACAATGGTGGTCGTTATTTGTTCCCCGGATCTGTCGTGAATAGGAATTTCTTGCCTGTAGATATTTTACACCAAAATCCCTGGATACACACTTGAACTGTGATAATTAAAAAGCGCTGTCCGGGTGCAGGCGCCTCGGCGTAACAGAATCATAAGCCGTTGTATTTGATTTTACACAATATTCTCAGTGGCGGCGGATTTCAGAGGAAAGATAAAATATTCCATTTGCGCTTTGTGCATGTTGCCCTGCGCTGAACATCCTTTAAAGGATTTCGGTACAACAAAAGATTATTAATTTTTTATGCATGAAAACCCGAGATCCGCACTGAGACGGGAAGGGGCGGGGGGGATGTCTGCGCTTAGACGTTCACGCTGTCCACCTGTAAAATGCACTAAGCAAATTCATAGGCACAACGTGGGATCCTGCGGATCATCTGAATGCCCGCGAATGCAAATGTCACATATGCATGGCAACTGATTAATTAATGTCCCTCCAACCTAGAAGGCGGGGGAAGGCCTTTGCGAACCTTGAGTCTTGATTTGGGTGATTAAACGTATCAAAATGTTACATTCCCACATCGAAATGATACCCACCCCCCCATCCTTCTTCCATCCCCTACCTACCCACTACAATATCTATTTAGAACTTGTTATTCTGCACTATAGCAGAAGGGACCCTGTATCTTTAGGGCTGATGGATTGCAGATAGGGGATTCAGTGGGATATGTACTTTTCTCGGTTTTGTCTATGTGCCCTATCAGTGCTCGATGCCCCTCCGGTGACCGTATGCCAAAAAGAGATGTAAAAAAAAAAAAAAACCTTCATCATCCTTGGGGTTCTGAACAAGTCATTATATATTTGGCAGGTAGTTTTATCCAAGGTGACATAACATTGAGAAAAGAGAGTTAAACAGTCTCCGGAGCAATTAGAGTTAAGGGTCCTGCTCAGGGGCCCAACAGAAAAACAATTCCGCCGATGGAGGGATCTGAACCAATGCCCTGCTGATCGCCAGCATAACATCCTAGCCTGCATAAGAATGGGGAAAGCGGTAATACCGCGGATATTCGTGGTAATCTGTGGTATTGGGGAAAAAAATATAAATACAGTATGAATTGGGATGATCTTTATGGTATTCCCGTGGCGCTGGAAATGAAATGCATGGTAACACTGCGGTAATGGCAATGAAATTGACCGTATATGCATGTTCTTTTATCTGCTGTATTAATTATAAGTCCCTTTGTTCTGTTAAATTATTTGTTCTCACCCTAACACCAACTGGTGGCAGTGTCAAGTGAGTAATTTAATGATTAAGTTATTTAAAAGCAAGTATGGATATGTTGAATTTTGATGAACGTGGGCATGGGGTAGGGGCGTTTGTGATACACGTGGGGGAGGGACAGTTTAGATGTTTGCGAGGATGGATTGGGATGGGGACAGATATCATCCGCGTGCAGCCGTCTGTGGTTGAGTCACCTGCCAACCTCACACAGTGTGACTGCTTAGCCTTGTGCCTCTATAACACCAAATTTAAACACGGGCCAGACATGCCCCCTAACACCCTACAGCACGACTGGGAGAAATAATACTATATAACGTAACCCTGAGGGGTGGTGGGTGGGGGGGAGGGTCCTTGGGATCCCCAGCATAAATTATATATCACAAAATAAATGGTATGGTTAAGGGAATGGAATTGCTCGGAGAGAATGGGAGTACGTTTGTCAGGAAGCAGTGATGAAATTGAGTTGTGATATATTCTGTTTATCAGGAAGGGATTTCGAATTATACTTTGTTTCTCTGTGGGCCAGCAGAGCGCAGCCAGACATAATTAAACGCTGAACTCATATCTTGGGGGAGTGAATCGGCGGGGCAGGGAGGGTTTTGGTCCTTCAGCCCCGTGGCTGTTTTAAGAAAATAAAGTTTACGTAACCGAGCGAAACGCCGCCTCCAAATAAGGTTTCTCAGAAAAGTAAACAGTAGAAATATTTAACATTTAAATGGCTTATTTGTGCAGCAGCGGCCCTGGAGGGAGTTTGATTCAATTAAAACAAAACAAACAAACAAAAAAATAAAACTTCAGGCCCACACAAGTACTGTACCAATCAGGAATCAGGCCAGATAGACGGCCGCAGGAAAGGGGCTCGTCGGAAATCCCAAGCGCTGGTGTCAAAAACGTGCAGTGCAATCCAAGTGAAAACCTCCCAGAATTTTCTGGATGCAGCCCCTCTCAACATGGCATAATGTTCGGTTTATACGTTTGGATTATATGGTTTATGATAGGCCTGTGCTATATATCTCAACAATGCTGAAGCTTTAATGCTGGATCGTCAATTGAGGGGGTTGCAGAGTGACACACAGCTGATCCCTAGCATTAGCAAATCACACATTATTTTCCATCATTGTATTATGCATATTTGTTAAAGTACTATAAGCTATGTGGTATGTATGTGGCAGTATACTCATAAAATGTATTCAAACATAAATATGTTAAATTATATATACAGATATGCTATCGCAGTATTGCAACCACAGGAAAATATGACATTTTCTAAAATCTCCAGCAGTATAGCAGTAAGCTGACAAGTAACATAAAAACTCAAGCAATCAAATAATGATTAAGCGTCAAACATTCATTCGTTGATTTGAATTATTGTATAATGCTTTCCTAGGGAACTATGAATCAAAGTTTATCTTGGCATGTCCGTTCATTTCCTTTTCCTTTGGGATTTTTGCACTCAAAGACTTTCAATAGCTGTAATATAAAGAGCAACAATTTACTGTTTGTAATAGTTTGAACCTGCGCCAGCATTTCCGTCTAGTTGTATCGTCGTAGTGTCCTGTTATGTAACATTCCCTGGTTAAGGGTTTTTCTTTGGGCTCAAGCAACATTGGAGAATCCAGACAAATAAAATGGGAACACTGTATACACTTGTCTTCCCAACTCCATCCCAGACCTCCCACTTCATCGATCCTGACCCTTGCAGTTGTCCTCCAGACCACCAGGATGCACACTTCTCATTGAGGAGAATCCAATCACCGTGAATTAGGAAATGTCCAGCCCCGCAGGAAGACATTGTGAAATGGGTTCAGATGTGGTTCAAGGCCCTGAGCTCACTTTACCCCCAACCAGGTACATTTGCTTTGAACCATTATCGCTGTGCGACCCTGATGTCATGCTGTCCACGCCCCGTCACCCCTGGAGAAACCCCATACACAACCCTAGACTCTCATTAAAAGCTTTGGGCCTCCCGGTTCTGTTCCCAAGTTAACAGAAGATGGTTCTCATATCTTTCTTCATATCCTCGGTGGAAATGGACCCTCGATGCAGTTTCAGCAGCAGTGTCAGAATGAGGCGCTAGCTCAGGAAGCCACGATCGTGCTGCTTACCTTGCAATCGATAGCCCAATCGTCAGAACTGATTGGGTTCTGCATCGCTCACCACTGGTTTGCCTCCTATGCACGTCCCTGTCTTGCTGATTGACATCATCAACTCATGAAGTTGTCTAATGACTCTGAACATGTTGGGGATAGTGAGTGACCACCACTTACATGAGTTTTGTTGTTAATGTTGTATTCCGTGGAAATTTCCGGAATATGTTTGACAGGTACCGGAAGCATCAGGCCGTCCAAACCCCCATGCCCTGTCAATTTCTGCACAGCAGCGAGACCCAGTGGTTTGCTCATAGATCCCAGAACCTTAAAGGGGGCGTACTAGGTGTCCAGTGAGGTATGGGGGAGGGGGTGGGGTGCGGGGCTAGACTGTGATGTGTTGAAAAGGCTACCGAACCTGTCAACCCTATGATTTATTATCCGGCAGAGTGCCCCCAGGCCCAGTCATGCTGACGCTCCCACCCCCTACCCGGCTGCCAGCCCCAGCCAGGGACAGTTGCACAGCACGGCCACATTTATTGCACGGATGGGAGCAATATCACGGCGTTCTGCTCTGCCGCTGTTGGCTGACATTTGAATGTATGTGTTTGACATCAGAGGTGCAATGTCTGTGGTGGCCAAGTTAAGTCCGTAATGCAAGGTTGGCCATAATGACAGATTATCCCAGGAGGATGACTGTCCTATTGCCGCAGATGGCTGCATGGTTATCATAGGTGCGTCACAAACAGGGCTGAGTTTGTATCCTGTATCGGTCAAACCACTGAAAAAAGCGGACAAAGACCTTCAAAGGTGTTTCAGTTCCAGGACTAGCTCTACCTTTTCAGGGGCCCAAGGCAAAGCTTAATTTGGGAGGCTCCCCTACCCAGAATATTGATGATCATTTCACTTCCTCCACAGAGCAGGTAATTTGGGTCCCATAGGCAACTGCCTATTCTGCCTTTAGCAAGAGCCGGCTCTATTTGCATCGACACCTTTGCCAAAGGGGGTGGGAGTCCCCTTGTTGTGTTCACCAGCACTGTTCCTTCAGAGATGGAAGGTTCACCTCCTTTGCTGCTCCTTCTGTGATCCAGCACTGCCAAATAGATCTCTCCCTTCCTGTCGTATGTGGGATCTACTGGACTCAAGTGCAGAAATGAGATAATCCATACATATTGCCCAGGTCACACACTCAGTCCCTCTCAGGGACAGGCATTAATCAAACCTGCAGTTCTTTTTGGAGGGTTAGAGGAAACCAATTCAAACAACGGGAGAATACTGCAGCCTCACAACTAGCCTGTAGGAATTGAACAGGGGCAGAGTGCCTCCTCGCTTGTCACTCACTGATTCGAAACATATTGTCTAATGATAGGATTGGCTCCTCTGTATGAATTTTGGCCCCTCTTATGCCCCCCACCATAAAAAGGTCCTAGAATCGCCCAGGAATTAAACTCATAACCCTACCAGTGTGAGGCCGAAGACCACCATGGCCACAGACCACCATGAAAAATAAAGCGGACTTCCCTTAGCCAACGAGCTAATTCCAGACATGGCAACTGACCTCTCCATGCCAAGCACTTCTTTTTCAGTATGCTACTTTCACATGTCCGGCTTTCTGCCCACGACCTGCAGCATAGACCGAATAAGAGCAGCATCTTGTGGGCCTTGATTGCTGAGCCGTAGTCATTTTTATTCCGATGATGTCGAGATGCTAATGCCTTGTAATCAGGATTGTGTTGCTTAAGTAGAATTACAATTGGCTGAAACTTCAGTGCTGATTGATTGCTTTGCCGGTGGGTCGGTTTGGCTGACCTTCAGTTTCTCAGGCTTCTTGGCACTCTCTGTTTTTAAGAATGCCTCCTGCTCCTCCTGCCGTCGTTGGAGCTCGCTTAATATTTCCAGAGGAAGCATCACTGCTAGTCTCCATAGACGAGCGCCACCACAGTACCATTAATGAGGTAATTGGAAAGGGGCAAAATTGAATCATTTCATATTTTCACACGTTCGACACAGAAAAAAAATGACAAAGGAAATGCCCTCAACAACCGAAGTTATACGTGATCAGGCGAGGCTGTTGTTTTCTTAAGCTGAACTTGATGGTTTGCGTTGGATTCCATGGTACTCGACACCCCTGGGATATTTTTTATTAGGGAATTGAAAGGACACTAAGCAACTAACAGGGTTCTATTAAGCCAAATGAAATCCATGAGGACTGTGAGTGATACAGAGGGAGGAAAGAAGAGTGGAAATGAGCTTCTGCATCATCTCCAGGAATACGCTGGTTAAGAAAATTCATCTGGGGAGAGGAGGAAGCCACAAATTAACTTACCAAGTATCTCTAACATTGTGGCACCCTTCGGACCCCCAAAAGTATTCCTTGCCCTGGAAGTTCAGCATAACACACATGGATTTCCAGAGTCTTTAAGATCGAAACCAATTTTTGCAAAGTGCCGGTTTTGGTTTTTCACACTCTGGAGTCGGCAAGAGTCCTGGACAGAAAAAAAAAATCAATCTCTCAATTGGTTCTGGGTTTGCGAGCAGTGATTTAAAGCATATGTTCCCTAATTACATTAATGAGAAATTGTTAATTGGCATTGAGCCGGCCTTCCGCACAGGGGTCTGTTAATGTCACAGTCACGTTGATGATCTTCAGGCCCTGAGATCGAGGCCAGCCAAGAGAGAGCAGTACAGGTCTCTCCCATCACCCAGCCCCTCCATCTCCAAATATTGCATTTCCCACAGAGGGGATAATTATTCTCTGTGCTATTAACCTCAAAGTGGAGAATGCTCTTTTGACCTCTGTAATCCATGTCTGCTGTGAGATAATAACTTTTAGCCCACGCTAAGCGTGAGCATGTATCCTTTTAGATCATCTACAGAACACAAATTTCAGTGGTTGGCCTCCCCTAATATATTTTGAGTTATTTAATGCTTCAGAGAGATGATTTCCTTTTTTTTTAACATAGAGCAGTAGTTAGCACAGTCAATAGGCTCTGGACCCCCGTGAACTTGTGTAGGCCATACTGACAATCTGGGCTGGCTCTACCTTTTCTACGGACATACCCAGAGCTGTACTTGGGAGGCCTCCCTATCAAGAAAACTGATGATAATTTCAGTTCCTCTCGATTTGAGTTATTATAGATGTGCTCTTTCTTGTGGCACCATGCTCATCATTCCCAGCATCCCTAATAAAATGAATGTCAAACTAATGAGATTCATTCACAGCCCCCATTGTCGATATTTACACTTGATGACTGCGTAGACGTTCCAGGAGAAGCGACACCCAGCGTTAAATAATACAGCTGTCTCAATAAATTTCAATGTAAATGTCATGTCAGTGCCATGCACTCCTTGATGGACCATTCAACAGGAAGATGGCTGCATGCCTGTCTTGGGAGTCATCAGAGAATTGTATCTCTTATTGACTAAGACAACTGAAATTTCCTTCTTCCCTAGGTAACCCCTGTAAGGTTGGGGAAAGAGAAGGACTGGGGGAGTCCACTCTTAACTACTGTCAGGACTTGAGAAAAGGTGGGTTGGGGGGAGGGCGCAGGGTTTTGCGCAGGAGTGAGCACAGAAGCGTCCGCTGAGGTTGTCACCTTATAAATGGGGTGCCTCTGTGATAAATGTCCCTCTATATACTGTATGGATGCTTGCTGCTCTGCCACACTGGGGAGGGGGGGCACTCATGGCTGCCAAGTGACATGGGTTTCTGCAAACTTTTCCCCAGTGGCATACGAGCTGAGCTCAGCCTTTTATTGCTCTGGGCACTTCAACTTATTTGTTTATTTATTGTTTTTTTGGCCACTGTATTTATTCCACTCCAACTAGAGGAGGAAGGACCAAGACATCATTGGTTTGTCCTGCCTCCTATAGTTGCTTGGACCCAACTCCTCTACATTCCATCTATATTCCATTTCTAATCATGATATTGCTCATTCTGGTTGTGGTCACAGCAGTGTTCAGAGCCTATATCCCATAGCTCCCACGGCAGGGGTATACCTTACACAGAATGCCAGCCAATCCACAGGCAAGTTTCTCATGATATCTGAATATAGGCTGCACCAGAAATGAGCAGCATGTGAGAGATCAGAGATACGGTATTGTGTCAGAAGGCCTGTCCGCTTGACACAGCCATTTCCTCAGACAGCCACGATGCTCTAGCACCTGATTCCCAGCATGCCCGGGTCATGGGGCATTGCTGTACTGCAGAGTGAGGGCTTGTTCTGTCTTTCGTGGCCTTTCCAGGGAACGCCAGCAGATATCACTCCCTGACCTGAGGTGTGTGTGTGAGGCCGCTGGACACCCAGGCTGGTCAGAGGGATCTCGGACATGCTGTCAGGGCCTGTCCCTCTTCTGCCTTGCAGTCAAGCAGTCAAGAAGAAAGTATTGCTGCCTGTCACATCCATGTCATCTTATGGACTGCATCCTCAGCATCTGCTGCATCACGGACCATTTACAGCACTCGGGAAACAAGATCCTGACATGAGTCAAACGTAATTTGTAACACAATGGCATGTAAAGTATGACAACTTGGACCTGCTCGCTAGCCATGCGGTCGTAGTGTTATTTCTTGGCTAAGAGCAGTAGCGTCATAGAGGCCTAATTTAAAAATCAATGTCCTCCCTGCTCACTGACAATGCCCTTTAAGAGCCAGGCAAAGCGAAGGCCAGCAGTGTCTGCGGAGGGCATCCCAGAACAACTCATTTACCAGCATTAGCTACAGAATTCTCGATAAGAGCTCAGTACTTGCTTGAAGCAAACCCTTTTTAAATAGTATATATTTTTTTGATTTTAGGTTTTAGGCTTTAATAAGGTCAGCAGAGGAGGACTCTTGACATTTAAAGTACTCGCATGTCCCTGTTCCATCATACTGCATATTTGTCATGTAATGTTCAACCTCTCTTGCCATACTTTGTAGGTTATTTTTCAACTAAAAGATTTCAAAGTGTTGGTGGTCTTACACTGGAATGCTGTTCTGTTCTGATTCTGTCCTTTCCCCCTGTATTTTAGCCTGTAGTGGTGAGGTACTCAGTGCGTCTGCAGGAACCAGGAACAGAAGTATGGACAAGGTGATTAGAGATGTGCATGGCTCTCAATGGCTGCTAATCATGACTGTTTGATAGTTCTAAAATGTGCGTTATTTTATTGTTATGTGCATGTAGTGTGATAGAGTTCAGAAAATGGCATCACTGTAGTCAAACTCTCATACCTCTTCCCATGTGCACATGAGGTTCATCACAGGTAGATCTTGACACATCCCATGGAGTCCACTGTGGACATTCACAACTGATTTGTCCAACACTGTGATACTGAACTGAACCCACTGGAAGAAGGCAGGGGAATGCCCCTTACCCTGGCTATAAAGACAGAATGTCATGTTGGTGGGCTCTGGGCAGTGGTGTCCAGGTATTGAGTGGACCACACTTCATTTTTGTGGTTTCTCAGTAAGTGACCCTGCTGAACTATACTTCCTGTGAACAATATTTGTAAGGGGCACCCTTGGGAAGGGACATGCTGGAGGAGTAGCATCTGAGGGAGGAGGCAAGGCTTAAAAAATATCACACTAGGGAGAGGATAGGGTAGAAAAATAGCACTCTAGACATGGGATAAGGAATAGAAGTAGCATCCTTGGCAGAGGGAAGAGAGAGGAAGTAGCACCCTTGGGAGGGGACAGAGAAAAGAAACAGCATCCTAGGAAGGGAACAGGGTAGGGAAGTAGCAACCTTGGTAGGGGACAGAGAAGAGAAACAGCACCCTAGGAAGGGAACTGGGTAGGGAAGTAGCACCCTTGGGAAGGTACAGAGAAGAAAAACAGCACCCTAGGAAGGGAACAGGGTAAGGAAGTAGCACCCTTGGGAGGGGACAGAGAAGAGAAACAGCACCCTAGGAAGGGAACATGGTAGGGAAGTAGCACCCTTGTGATCATGTACCAGTTTGCAGTATAATGTCTGGTACTAAAGAAATCTTTCTATTTTCATTATCTGGAGTTTTATACCTCATAAATTGTTTTAGAACAATCTTGTTCTTATGAGTTCTGGATTTTGGTCTCAACTGGTTGGCACCATTGTATGTGGTTGATGCAGGTAACAAAATAAAGCATGACCCGATGAAGCCCTGTTTATCAGCTTTCATTTATTTATTTGTGCACCTTTGTGACTCTTGTTGATAATTTCTGTGGGACACTAATCTGTAAGACTTCTCTTTGTAGATGTTTATGAGACTCCCTAAACACTTTATATTTAAATGAATTTATTTGACAGATATTTTATGTTATAAGTGACGTTCAAGTGAGGAAGGCTCGGGGTCAGAGAGCAGGGCCAGTCGACATCCAGCGTTTCTGGAGAAGTCGGAGTTAACAGCCTTGCTTATTGCCTCAGTGGTGATTTGATTACTTGTCCAGCCCCCTCATTAACATCAAATACTGGTATAGCATTTCCAACTTAATGTCTGAATGCTTCAAAATAATCAGGATATGCTTGGAAAACATGCTATATTGTAAATTATCATTTTATTATGAATATGGCAAGCGTGGAACTGGTAATAAGTCACAGAGTTTTTTTTGTATGCTCATTATCGTAGTACAATATTTGCCAATGGAAAGTCAAACAATAAGATTAATATTTTATACATATGGAAATAAAGTTGCATTTATGGAGTGCTGCGCAAGAGGCAAAGAAAAGTACACTTTCCATCTGGCCGCAGGGAGATGGACAGAGTCTGCATTAACATAACATGATAATTATCTCGGATGGACCAATAAAAGTGTAATTAAACGTCCGTTCCTGAGCCCCTACTACAGTGTGGAGTGCGGATAATTACTGCACAAACTCACTGACACTGACAGCGTGATTTTTCCTTGCCTCTCCCATTCACAGAGCCAGGGATACCCAGAATTCCTCAGTCTTCATAACC
>JAODKF010000116.1:6013648-6024823 GCA_026779585.1 Mormyrus proboscirostris
CCCCCCCCCCAAAAAAAAAAACACCCAGCAGCCAGGCCATTCTGAGCTCCCAGCCAGTTTAATAGCCCTTTGACAACACTCAGAGACATCGCTGCAATTTAGAGTGTAATTCTCTCTTCCTCTGAGCCGCATAAAATCTATATTGCAGACATAAACAATTCAAATTTTCATCCCCTCCGCTTATGCAGAAAGAGATCATACGATATGTGCGATAGCACTTCTGTTTCTTGAAAAGACCAGGAAGCAATAAAATCAAAATGAACTCACATCTGGGCCATACCAGCCTGTTTTTACTAGGTGATTCTTCCTTTCTTAATTTAGAATGAGGAGCGGATATGATTCTTCCCAGTCCCCTGCTGATTGATTGAAGTCCCTTTGTCTAAGACCTAGCCCAAAGCTTAACTTCCTCATCTGAGAGTATGATTCTGAAATTGTTTTTTTAACCGTCTGAACTGTGCTTTGTTGTGTGCAGTAGGGTGAAAATGTCTTTAATACGCAAGGGATTCCTGTGTCCTGTATTTGGCTGCAAGGACCTTCCTTTCTTTCTACCCAAAAAACAGACATTCATTCAACCTCCATGAAGTGCTGGGTTGCAGTACGCCTGGAGTCTGTCTGAGGAAGAAAGGGACACAGTCTATGGGACAGCACTATGTGAGAGGGTGCTCACACACAATGCGGGCAATTTAAGAAATCATCTCTCTGTACCATGAAATAACGCAAAAATTAAATATGTTAGTGTCCTTCAGGAGAATTGTGGATGTTCACAATCCAGGGAGAATGTGCAAAATCGACACACACACACAGAGGGCCTGGGATTCTACAAGCAATCACAACACTATTGATAGAGTGTATTTTCAGCATCATGCATTGATTCTTCGTTTAGATGAATATAAAGTGCTTCAGATCATCTTTCTAATGGGACAGTAACTGAACTCAGCCCCAGCTGGAAATAGTGCTTGTGGTTATGAGGCATTATCTTTGGGGACGGCACTGGACCTATTTTACCCCTTGACTACATGCATCATGGCTTTTTCATTACATTTTATTTCTCTGTCAGATGTATTTTCCCAAAGCAACATACTTTATAAACGAGGTTAGCCAGTCCCTGCAGCAACTGGGGTTAAGGGCCTTGCTAAAGGTCCCAATGACATAATCAACAGACCAATGCTGGGACTCGAACCAACAACTTTATGATTACAGGCACAGTAGCTTAGCCCACCGAGCCACACAGTACTCCCCAGTACTCAGCCTGCTATTAAACTTTTGATAAGGCACACGTCATAATCACTATAGTACAAAACCCACCATTTTCCCCCCACACCATTGACCCCTCAGTACTGCACACCATCCCTCGAGACTTAAGATCTTATTCCACATGTGTGGCTCCATCTACAAGGCTTAAGTCCATTGTGCTGATACAGTCACATCATTAACACGTGCATGCAACCCCTCTGGGCCAGTTCACTCATTAGGGAGCGTCATACCTCTTAAAACCAGATTCAGGCCCACAATTCGTCCTTGAAGTAGTGTCCAAATGAACAATATGGAAATCCTTCAGCGATCCTTCAGCAATTTGTGACCTGGCCATGGTTTTCAACTTCTCTTGACTCTCTCGACTTCCTCTTCATCCACCCCTCCTATGAATTGATCGATACTCCAAATCGGGGAGGAGGAGTTAAAGGAGAGCATTTTCAGCACACATTTTCTAGCAGAGTCACGTGATGTGATTTCTGCCTCTGATAAGGTCTCTCGGTCGCAGTTATGCAGGGCCTCTGGCTCTTTCAGCTTTTTTCAGATTGAAATGACACCCCTCGGACAATGGGCAGTTCGGCAGGCTGACTGAGGCAGTGATTAGGGCGGTCCTGTCACCAAGTTAATGGATATTTCTAATAAGAGAGACTCCTGCACCCTACAGGCTATGGTTTACAGGCTGCCTTGGACTGCTGGGTGGGGAAGGGCGAGATGGAAGCCTTACAGGCCCAGCTAGAGAAATAAAACAGAAAGATCTCGTCGAGCATGTGACTGGAGGTTGACACCAACTGCAAAGGCCTCACATTTCGTAGAGATGAAGGAAGAAAGGCGGGCGATGTTTTTAGCATCTATGACAACTTGCTGCAGATAATGAAGCTACTAAGTGTTAATAGACAGTGAATGCTGATGATAAACTGGGTTGTGTAACCAACTGTGCCTTTTCGTGTGTGTATTTCTGCCAGGAAAGTTTTGAGCATCTAATTGTCATCTTGATGAGGGAGGAAGTAAAAAGAAGAATCTCAGTGGACAACAGTCACAAAGTAACACACCAGTCCTCTGTGGCTGTTGGCATTGTTTTAGAGTTCAGATATCTACTCAACTGTGATGCACTGGGACCCCATCCTGGGTTATTCCCTACCTTGCTCCCATAGTTTCTGGGATAGGCTCTGGACCTCTACAACCCTGTACAGGACAGAAAATGAATGGACGGATATTTATTGAAATGGTCTTCATGGGTTTGATAAGTTTCTAATGTTAATTTAAGAGTATTGTAGTAGACATTGTTCAATTTATTGACTTCTGTCATCAGTTTATTTAAATGCTAATATTGTTCTTAATCTGCAGTTCGAAAATTATGCATTAGTTATTTGAATTTAGATTGGATAAATGCACTACACAGGAAGTAGGAAGCTATTTTAGTTGGAATTGGTTGAACTGAATGGGATGCTCAATAAAAGGAATCTACCTCCATCCATTGCTTAATTATTTGGTAGACATTCCATCCACCTTCAACCCATGATACACAATAGCTTCAAACAAATTGCATTTCATGTGCCACAGGCTCAAGATCAGCTGCCATCTTGACTTTATCTGGTTTTGTTTATTGGAAGTGTTGACGAAGCACTAGCCTTTTGTTCCTCCACAGGTCGCATGCTAAACTGTTTTTTAAGCGTATCTGGAACCTGAGCCAGCATCATTTCTGGGCATGAATACATAAAGCAGCTTTTATCCGCTAGGAAAATATATGGTATCGACTCCTAACAATGACAAGGGACAGAATCTAATTTATGGGGCCCAAACCTCATACTGCATTCAGTAGTGTGCTTGAGGGCACTCTACATCTCGCCGTTGCAGACAACACAAGCCATGTTATACAGCGACATGAATAGCGGCCACCGTCCTCTCCCCCTGATGAATTCCCATGATCCAAACTGTAATTTCTGCTATTCTGGCAGCCCCCATTTCCCGTAACGGTCATAAGAGAGCTGCGGTGGCCAGCTACCGCCGGGAGGTGGCTGGGGGGGTCTGTGATGGATTAAAAACAGAAAAACGGAGACGTTTTATCGCACCACGGAGCCACAGAGGTCGCGGTACGCGGGTCTGTTCCACGCTCACCACTGGGTGGTTAGAGGCATTACAGACGGCCTTCCCAAATCCAAAAGTTGGGACTTCAGAATATCAGACAATATGGCCACCGTCACACGAATACAGAGATAAAAGGCTGATCGGATACTCAATACACTTAGCTTCCCTGCTCCTAAGAATGGCCATCTTTCCCCTCCTTCTCAATCTTGACCAATATTTATAATCATTCAGTGTTCAGGGAACCTAACACTCAACACTCAAGTGAGTCATCCTTGGTGGGTCTTCATTTTAACTGGTATAAATAATCAGTATGATAAATAGTAGCCAGTAACACAAGTCTGGATGTCATAGACTGCTGTCTCTGTCCTTTAAAGACAGCAAGGGTTATTTATGTCATACTAATGGTCATAGAAATGAATGATGTCAAATCTCTGCATAGTGACACGCAGTCTGTCGAGTGTAGGAATAGATAAAAAGTGTGACTGAGCAGTGATTTATTAGGAGGTATTTATTAACCAGTGACATTTAATAACAGAAAAAAAACCTATGGGGGTCTTAGCCATAGTGTTTAGCCTTACGAATGGCATAAAGATAAAAGTTAAGACTGCAACAGATTGCGCGTTTTGCATCTATTTCATATTTGTGGGTTACAAAGAGAGGGTTGATTGAGCTGGGGACTCTTTGGCCCAGGAAGACTGGCCCATCTCCTGGGAAAAGGGGTTGTCTGCCATGGCTGGGTTGTTAATGGGGGATTTGTTGGATTACCGAGGATGGAGTGAGTGGCAGTTACTCGGCCTCATGGGAGGTAGTTATGAGGACCAGTTGTACCCAGGCAAGCCTGCTGCAGATGCCGGTCTGTGTATCTGCAAGCTAATGAGTGACCTGTGCCCCCCGCGGGAGGGTAGGCACATGTGTGGACGGAGCGCAGGTCCTCTCCATCTTACTGTTGGGATTACCATCCTCAGTCAAGCAGCTCCAGCTACCAGGCATGGGGAAAATTCTCCCCAATTCTTTTAGCTTTCCTGCTTTTAATCTGAATTCACATTAGTACTTATGTTTTATGGATTTTGATAATAAAATTACTTTCCTGAATATGATGAAATGTGGACCTTTTACTGGCTAGAGGAACCTTCATGATTCACTCTGTTTCAATGATCCGTCCCTCTGTTTTTTATAACTCTGTGTCAAATACAGGCAGGGATACAAGGGCGGGGCCACAGACATACTTGTCCTATTTGAAAGATGATTGCCTTCTGGGCTGCCCCATTCCAGGTCAATCATTGATTCATAACATATCATTGGCTAATTTGGTTTGCCCCTCTGTATGAATTATCGACCCACTTATGCCCCTCACCTTCACACATTGAAGAATCACCCCTGAATCCAGGGATACAGTAAGCTGGAGACCAATCCTGGGAAGTAAGAGGCGGGGGATACCCTGGGTGGGATACTCACATAACAGCTCTAACTGCTGCAATACTGCTCGTCATGCAGTTAACATGAGGAGCCATCGATGGCCAACTGGAGCGCTCATGCAGCAGCTCCAACAGCTCCATTACGGCTTGTTAGTATGGGGAACCATTGATGGCTAACCTGGAGACTCTAACAGCTCCACTACCGATTGCCGAGTTGTTAGCGCAGGGAGCCATAGATGGTTGACTTGAGCACTTACACAACAGCTGCGAGTTTACCAGCTCCATTATCGCTCAGTAGCAGCAGGCATGTAGCAGTGCTTGAGGGCTTAATCGAATAAAACTAAACGAATGGCTTGATAGGACTTACAGTGAAGTCCTCTGTGTGTTTACTTCTGGTGTTGCCCCTCAGGCTACAAGCGGCAGATGAAAAGGCCCGTTGCATTACGCTCCCTGTGAAGTGCGTCGCCTCTGCACCGTGTGGGTGCGTCATTCTTGGAGATGTGAGGCATCCTGCATGTCTGCTTGGAGTAGTGTAGGAGAGGAGGGGGGCACCATGAAAGCAGCCCTCTGCTCTGCCTGCCAGTCCAGGGACCGGGCCCACCTGAGCTGAGGTCCGGTAGAGGTCAAAAGTCAAGTGGAAGTCAAAGGTCAAGTTGACCAGGTGTGTGGTAAAGCTAGTTTTTTGCTTTCGCCCTCATAGGGTTCATGTAAGGTCACCTCATGGACCCTGCCTACTCCAGATTTTTCAACCCGTCTCTATGAAACCCCATTCCTGCTTCCCAGACCCTCCCCCTACCCCGCCACCCTCAGCTGTCTCGGGCGCCCAGCACCTGCTGAAGTCCTGTCTCTGTCAGTGCCTAATGAAGGCCTCCAACCAGTAATTACTTGCAGTCCGCTGTTGTCACGCCAATGATAGTTCCCTCTCTTTCATTCAAAACCGTAATTCATTATGATGTCGCATAAAGGGAAAAAAAACGGTCAGCCGAATGGAGGCGTTTGAGGGTCCCTTTATTCCTGTGACACAAAGAAGCCGGTCGCCCACACACTTAGGCCATCCCATTCTGCTATGCCGTCCTCCCCCAGCTGTCTCGAGTGGAAGGACGCGTCCTTTTTTAGGCAATAAACTTTGCTTCCCAAAAAAAGATTGAGATTCTAGAATTGCAAAGTGTATAACATGCCATCTGGGATCAGGACTGAGCGGGCATCAAAAGGTGACCTTTCACCTCCAGGCCCGTCTGCAAAAACGTGGCACCATAACCAAGCCATGTGAGACGTCTCTGCCAAGTGAAATAATAACTGAAGACCAGCAAGGGCCGGAAAAATATCATCCAGGAGCCTTGCTTTTTGCAGGAAATGGTGCACCACCTGCCAATAGATGTTCCCTGTGGAAAATATTCTGATGAGAAAGCCTTGAGAGGTCTGCTAGTTGATTTCAGTTAGACAGGGGATGTTATTCATTAATCTTCTATACTGCTTGTCCTATACAGCGTTGTGGGAGTCTAGAGTCTATCCTGCAATCAATGAGCCCATATGAGCAAAGAACACAGGACAAGCTGCCACACACACTCAAGCCTATGAACAATTTAGCATGTTTTGGACTATAAAGGGAAACCAGAGGAAGCCCTACAATGTCACAGGGACAAGATGCAAACTGCACACCCACAGAGCCATGGTGGAGACTCGAACCCTGGTCCCAGAGGTATGAGGTGTTGGGTATTAAAAAGCAAAAACACACAAGTTGAAGAGAAAGGGATTTTCTTTTTTATTCCAGTGATGGTTGCAACACGACACCATACAAGAGCTTAGCATTGTCATTCCATTTAATGTGAAGTCCACCTTTGTAGGTAACCGCCATGGAGAATGGTAACCTGCCATTGTCAAATGACCTGCACCTTTTCTCTTATTTTCCCCATTCAACTTAGCCTTACATGCTCGTGGGCGACCGGCCAATTCTCAAACCGGCAGAGGAGTTCTTTCATCCGACCAAATGTCTACCGTCAGCCACCTTGTAGAGTCAAATGGGAGTTGAGCAAAGCCTATTTTGAGCACGCTATAAAATTGACCAAAAGCTTTAATTACCTGTGTGCGGAACAAGGACAACAGTCCAAAGTAATTAAAGCAGCCGACTTGAATCAAACGGTGTCAAGCCATCCGCGGCGTCATTATGGCGAAGCCTTTCTCAGGCACCTCCCTGTGCCCCGTCACGCGGCCGTGTCGAATCAACGTCAAATTTAAATGTTAATATAATTTCCAATCATTCACAATGTAGTTTAGCCTCCCTGACCTATTCCTTTGGACAAAATTAATCCCCATGCATGAATATATATTGCAAATATATATATATATATAATGTACCTTTCTCCAAGTGAGAATTCCCCATCTTAACCTCCTATCATCTGGTGAAGCCAGCGTATAAAAACATAAGTTAATAATGTATGGAAATTGAGGGACAGGTGACAGATATTAAATTAAAGCTGTCGCCACTTGTGCAGACCTGTCCTGTCCTGTAATCGCCGACAAAATGACGCATTCTCACCTAGCTGGAGGGGTCCCTCGTTGCCAGCTCTGATCATGGAGGTCATTTAGAAGCCAATCCTCGGCCAGTGAGAGCGCCAGCTACAGTTGCAGTATAAAAAGGAGTCCAACGCCTCTTTGTAACCTTTCTTTGATATCAGCGGAAGTATCGTGTTGCTTTGCTCAATCCAGTAGCCGGCCAAGCAGCATCGATCTGCCCTGGCTGTGGACTGTGCTGAGGTTAAAAGTGAGACATTTTAGTGCACCATCTCCTTCTAAGATTGTAAATAATCCAGTTAACCTTCTCTCTCTGAAGTGAGAGCCAGGACAAGAAGGATGATATAGCAGTTGGGGACATAGACTTCTGCGTTTTCTCCTTGTTTTTTGCATTTTTCTCTTTTTTCACAAATCATTTACTGTTTATATACTAACAATGTACTGCCGCACTCTCTTGTTAAGTACCCTGGGGCAACTGTGTTGTGAAAGGCGCTATACAAAAATAAATTCAATTCAATTCAATTCAATTGCTTTTCAGGCTGCTTGGTAATTCTCCTGCAGAAGTGAATATAATTTTTTAAATAATTAGATTGCACTGTATGCAGGGGTGTTGCTAAAATTCTTGGGGCCCATGAAAGTATATCATATTGGGTCTCCCAGTCCAGACAAATCCAGTAATTTTCAAAATTGTTTAGGGGTCTAATCACTCAGGGGCCCTTGGAATCATCCAACACCTTACAGTCCCGGCCCTCGAACTGTATGCTCACACCAGTAGGATTTGGGGTTCCAAGCCCAGGCCCTGTTTGCTTAGGGACACCAACTTGTGTCCCTTTTCCTCCATTGTCTTCTGGCAATTACCCTTCATCTTTCTCCACTGTATCAGGAATCATTTAGTGTTTATTTACAAATAATGTATTCCCGCACACTCTGGGGTGACTGCGTTGTGAAAGGCGCTGTATAAAATTGAATTGAACTGAATAATTTTTTGATTAAGGCAACATTAAAAGTTCTGCAGAAGTGAAAGAAAGTATTTTTTTAAATAATTATAATAGCATTGAAGGCTCACACCCCTACCGTTTGGTCTCCAACCCCCAGGCCCATGTGTAGAGTGTCTCTGGTTTCCCCCCACAGCCTAAAATCATGTAGCAAGGTGAATTTCTATGTAAGAGTCAGCCAGTCAGCCATACTGTGCGACTCTGTGTGAGCATGAGCCCTGCAGTGCCCCCCCCACCATGTGCCCTGTGCTTTCCTACATGGTGACCCTCTACTCTGTAAGCTCTTATGGAAAACAGACGACAAATCCCTTGGGATAAAGCTGTCCGCAGCTGAATGTAAATCGGTGGGAATCCGGAAGGGTCTGGAAAAACAAGGGGTCATCAACATATCAATGGATGACACAGGCGCTGATGAGAGGAAGCTGGGTAATAGCGGGAGGGCAAATTAGCCTGTGTGGGCATGTCTCTGTCAGGAGACACAGGAGGGGCCTAATGCCAATATCAGCATGACCTTTTTGGGAATTACAGGAGCGGCGGCAGAGTGAGAGCGTCCCCGTGACGGCCCGCCTGTCCCGGCGTCCTGAGGCGGCCGTGGCCTTTACCACCTGACAATCCAGCTCTTGTTAATCGTAATGGAGATATTAATACCAGGGATTCCACCTGTCGGGGATCAGGGTCTGTGGCACTAAAACATTCCAGCGCTCATTAAATTTAATCACACTATTGCCGGGGTGAGACTTTGCTGCTGTCATCAGTTTGTGCAGGTTTTGTGATATTAGCTGATTGGGTGGCAGGTTATTTGTGTTTTATTTATGTTTTTTCTATGTTTTTTTCTGGAGAACTACGCATTCTGGGATGTGGTTCTGTCTTTGAAAATGCCACGGCAGCTTCTTTCTATTTATGTTTTCATGCATGTTTTGTTTCTGGGGACCTATGAATTCTGGGAGGAGGTTTTGCTCTGGAAAACGCCACGGCAGTCTGGCAGAGATTGATATGAAAGCCACAGCCCAGTGTTGCAAAGCGAGCCTTGAGCATCACTGCGGGGCTGTCCGCGGCCGAGTCGCGACGGCGGCGCCGGAAGACGGGCGCCGACGTGCCTGGCAGCGTTACTGGTGGGGAGGGATCTTGATGGTACCGTCCGCTGCGTGTTCCCCTTGTAAAAGACGACGGCTGAGTCTCAGCTGTCAGCACTGAGCGCAGTGACTCTGATGGGGCAGTGCGTTGATCCCGTGAGGGGAGTCACATCCCTGCACACATCTCTCACGGACGAGCCACTGAGATGTTCTTCAAACAGCTCCCACTGCACAGCTGCTTCCTCTTCGCTGCCAAATAACGGCACGTTACTCGCATCCCTCGCCGGGGACGACAGCGGACCGTAGTGACATTTAATGTAATGGGAGCACAGCCCACACAGTTATATGTTTCAGATGCAAAGTGCATCCATTCAGCACACTGCTGCCTAACTAGTGCTGGGCTGCAGTGAGTCTGAGGACATGAGACACGCTGAACAAGATGCCAGGATGCTGCAGGGAATGTGATCATGCAGTTTAGGGAACCTATTCAGGGGCATGGACACCCTACCTGGCAGATTCAAGGAGCCACAATATGTACCATAACCCACCCCCCCCAGCAAATTCTAGATGGGACGAAGGATCCACTCGGCAAAATCTACCAGCTGTACTTGGGGTTGCATGGTCAGGGGACCCAAACCTTCTTGCTACACCCCTGCCCTAACTTCAATAACAAGGAGGATTTTATCACACCATTATAATATTTGTTATTAATGTCTGGAACAAATTAAGAGACCACAGCAACATTTTTAGTTTCAGTCAATTCTCAATTTATGGGTATGCTTCAGTGTAAAATATATTTTTTTTTTGTAAACTCCAGCCAGGCTCTTCCCTGCTTCTCATTAATGAAGGGCTTCTTCCTCGCTTTACGGGACTTCAGTCCTGTTTCTACGAGCCTGTTATTAATTGTCCTAGCAGTGCACTTCATGCCACTTAATGTTTCCCATTCTTTTTGAAGGTCACTCGATATCATCCTCCAATTCACGAGGCACTGCTGGATAAGTTGTAGGTCATCTCTGGCATTAAAGAGTCACTTCCACCTTATTTCTAGGCGGTTTCTGCTCATTCCCAATGTCTTTTGCGTCACATTGTTCTTGTGCACTGCGGCCTTAGAAATTTTGAGCCCGGAAGCAAGTTGCCACTCAGTGTAGCCTTTTGGCAGCAGAACCAGGATTAAACCAGGATTAAACCAGGATTTAACAATGCAGTTTCTTACAAAATATGATGTGGTCTCAATTTTTTCCAGAGCTGTATATTACCACTGTCATGCCTTGTCCAATGAAAGTATTATGAATGCAATGCATAATACAGGTGAACTAACTTACATGCTGCTTATGAATGTTCTATGAATGCATTATAAATGCAATATGAAGGTGCACTGAATGTTCTATGAATGCATTGTGAAGGTGCACTTAATGCAAAGCGTTATAAAAATCTTTTACAAATCTACATATTTTGTTGTTACTTGTATATACGTATCTGCTGACTATGTAGGAAAACGACTATACATAACGAAATAGCACATTCTAAGAATTATTTCTGTGTTTAATTTATTAAAAAAATTCCCATACAGTCACAAGTAATGGACATGGAGTATTACTTTTCATTCAGTCCTCATACACATTATAGAGCTACATGACAGTGTCTTTTATGCAAAGATTATTTTGCTGAAACATTGTGTCTTAAAGAATTTTCAGAGAATGTGGAGTTGAATAATTTCAAATTATTCTGAACGTACCTGATAAACAAATGGAACATTTTTTTCTTTGCAATATCATAAATGAAATTTCTTAGTCATTTGAAGTAATTTTTAACTTGGGGAGAAGTCCTTTTCTTATTCTCACCCCC
>JAODKF010000116.1:6041224-6061379 GCA_026779585.1 Mormyrus proboscirostris
ATTTTTCGCTCTCCTGCAAGGATGGGGGATAAAAGAGATACGAACTGCACAAGCCTTACCGGAGCAGGCAAGTCTGGGGGACAGAGAGTAGACAGTGTCTGGGTCCTGTCACGCTCCAATAACGGCCGCAATGTAATTTCCACACTGCCACTATGGTCATGCAAGTCCACACTACACAAGGAGGGACAGAAAACAGCTATTACCACACGAGCGGTCTAAACGCCTGTACGCTAGTGCGGATTAATGGCCGGCTGACTCCCTCGAAATTCTCCTGGGTATTCTCTTGGTTTGTGTTTGGAATTTAGGGCATTTTCGTAATAAATAAAGAGGAAAACTTTTGTTTTTAAAATCAAAAGTACTATTTTTAATCAGAACACAATTAACGGTGACATAAATCATACAGAGGGGCTGAGCTTCTGTGTTTACGTTTGCCATTTCCAAAAACAAAGACCACAGTCTATTAGCAAAACAAGTGCAGATATAAACTTTCATGGACATCAGCTGCGCTTCTGCTGCGACCAGACTGGATCAATACTGGTCTAATTGCAGATACCATTAGTGTCCATTGATTAACTGATTGTTATTGTTGGCGCTGTCGTCTTAAATCATAAGGTTACAAATCACACCTGTCTTCATGACAAATCATATTATAAAAGCGTCACGTGATGGCAGCTTAAAAACAAGCACCGGTAAATCAGAGCAAAACACTTAATATACAGTGGAGAAACAAGGTCCTATTTTATGGTTAATTGTGTGGTGAGTGGTTCCATCCATTCATCTACTAACTGCATATTCTGGTCAGGGTTAGGGGGTGGAGTCAGGCTGCATCGGGCACAAGGCAGGGGTGCAAGGAGATGTTAATAATATCCTTTTTCATGTGACGTTAGTGTTTCTTTGTGTTCAAGATGGGGTTTAACTGACTTCAGATCAGCCAATATGGAGCAGAAACCCGTGGGCGAGTCCAAGTTAGGGTTAGGGAGTCCCCCGACCCAACAGTGCCAGCACACCATACCTGCCTTTGTTAGTCGCTGAGCCCCAGGACGAGCTGCCCCCTACGTCTGATTGGCTGCGCAGTAGAGACAGGGCCAGTTCATACAGCAGGCAATGGCGGGGAGGAGGGGGAGTGGTAAGATTAGGTGCAGGGACCTCCATGCTAATTCACCCCCCATTCCCCCCTACCCATGGGATCAGGATTTGGGTAGCCTGTTTTTTTATGGGGGGGGGGGGGGAAAGGAATTAACCTTCACGTGTTGACACCTTCGCACAGCTGGCGTATTAAATGCTACTATCACGGAGAAACTTCCGGTACAAGCATACATTTGCATCTCATTGGGGGGCCGGGGGGCCGGCTGGTGTAAAATTTATTCATGATGCATGGGGAGGGGTACTTAACGCTGAGAAGAGTAACCAAAAATCTAAATGCTATTCCGTGGGCGTTTTGATTTATGGGCCGCTTTCCCCGGCTTTCGCTGTAAAAACGCGTGGGAGGACCTCGATTCATTCGCCTTCCCGCCCACACGCTGCGTCGTCCCATTGGTCAAAGAGGCTCGTCTCAAACAAACAGCCGTAATGAATGTGCATTTGACAAGGCATTTTCCTAAATTCTCCCAGGCCGGAAAGCACCTGACCCGACGGGATACGGGGATGCCCGTCCTCCCTTTCCCTAGTAGAAGGGATCTGGAAGCCATCCTGTCCTCATGTGATATTTGGCATGGAAGAAGCATGTAGACAGTTCCCTGAATGCCTGTCGGCTTCCTGTTTTTCTGGAGGATATTTATGGGAAAATTCCTTTGGAAACAATATTGGTTTTGTGACACAGAATACAGGCTTGAGTACAAAGAAACACAGAAAACACAGAATCAGGCCCATCATGCATAATTCCCAGGCCTGGGACAAAATTACTTCCACCAGACCCCTGTTTTACACAACTCCTTCCACATGGGCTTTCTGCTGGGCCACCCCCAGCCTGGGACCACTTCCCCAGGTGTTACCCCGGTGACAATAAGCCTGCGCAGAGTAATGGGACAAAATCACAGCACATGTTAAATGACAAAAGCACCTCATGCTAACCAATGCTAACATATATCAATTACTCTAAAACATGGTCAGCTCATAATGCTAAAGAACATCTGAAAATCACATCCTTGGCTGATGCTCCAGCTAAGATGTCAGAAAGACACGGGGAGCTTTTGATTTTGCTCACCAATAGCTACCTAACCCTTTGCAAAGAGAAGAACACAGCTAATTGTACAATAAGATAACTCCCTGTTTGCTCCCTGAGAACGCTGGGCTTCAGATGAGCTGTGTTAAAAGCAAAATGAGACTATTGCTGGACTACATGTGGTGAGGCAATCCCAGCGGGTTACATGTCTTGGACATATTACAGTTCAGTAGCTACCTTGGGATTGTTACAGGATTCGGCCACTCCGAATCCATGACTGCGAGCAACGGCATTTTTTGGGTAAATAACGGGTGGAAAAACCCTGCTCTTCCCCAGCTCCAAGGAGTGGGACTTCAGAAGATTTAGTCAAATTCATCCAGACAGACGGCTCTCACCTGAGAGCTGTGCCTCCCGAGGGCGGAGTGACATTTACGGGACCACAGAAGACCATGCTTTCTGGAGGAGAGGCTCAGCAGCCCGGCTCGCTCTCGTCATCCCTTTCCTTAAGTGCTGTGTTAGCTGCCTCCTTTCATTTTGTTCCAGGCTAAGAGACTCGACTAATGCACGTCGCCAGGGAGTGAGAATACTCAGCAGAAAAGGTGCACTGCCCGTATATGTCAATGGCAGACTGGGGAACACCACTCCGGAAACAAACACGATCATCATACAAAATAACTAAACATGAACTAGGGTCAAGGCCTGCTATGACAGTACTTCTCAGCCCAGTCCTCAAGGCCTTGTAGACAGTCCACATTTTTGCTCCCTCCCAGCTCCCAGCGCACCTGTACCAGGTATTAGGTGCTCTTGATTGGTTGATTGCTTGGCTTAGGTGCGCTAGGAGCTGGGCGGGAGCAAAAATGTGGAATGACTAGGGCCTTCAAGGAGTGAGTTGAGAAGCACTGAACTAAGAACAAGCCAATGTCAATCAAACATCTACAAAGCACAAGGAGAAAACCTGAACTTTTAGACTTAGCCCAACCCCCAATCATGTCACTGGGAACCTCAGATTCACAAGAAAAGGCCCCTGATTTCACCAGCTGACTCTACTTATCTCTAACAGCATAATCGACCCAATCAAGGCCAGCTGAACTTCATTAAGCGCGGTGTCTGCGGGCACAGTGCTGACGATCAGCTGCCACGGTTTATTGATATTATGAAAGGAGTAGTCAAAAAGCAAGCAGAAAGTTTGCTTTGTGGTTTAAGGCTGTGCCAGAAACAAGCTTTTGCTTTCAGGGATTCATATACATTGTCTAATTCTTCCAGTTTTGTTTTCTTTTCAGCTGTATTTTTCAGCTACATAGCGACCCCATACAGCCTACTTGTCCCTCTGATTAATGAGCAAGTCAAGCTTGTAGTCTCTCTGCGGCTCTCGCTTTGACCTGCTGTAGTTCCTCCTTTTTCATGGACTGATGTGCTGGGGAATTAGGACCCGAAGGGAGCCCTCCGTCCTCTGCGTCTCCTGCTCAGTAGAGAACGGGAGCGGTACGTCTGCCGAAATCAGAGCTCTAAATTCACCGAGGTGTCTGTGCTTCACAGGGAACTGTTGCCTTTTGCATTTTGGTGAGATGCCCTATTGGTTTATAACTTTTTTTCCTTTAATTTTTGTGTTTTTTTTTTTTTTTTTTTTTTTTTTTTTTTTAAACTTCCTCTAGATGATATCTGTTGTATTCAAAGTTTTAATTTTAATTGGGTCTTTCAATATGGAAAGTGTTTTATTATGACAAATCATTTTACTTGGCTTATGAAGCGTGAAAATGTTCTTTTGCAGGAATAAATTAAATAAACATTGTTTATTAAACTCAATGTTGATTCATTACTTGGTTAAAATCTGGATGATATGGGTCTTCTGAATGGGCCTCTTTATGGTGGTGGAAAAGGTGGTATATTGTTTGTATGTGAACCCTGTAATGTGTGACAAAGACTTCCATTGTAATATATAGTTCTGGGCATTTGATAGACACCCCAGGCCTCTATGGCTATGTGGCGGTATTTATGTGAGCGTTTGTAACATGTGCTCCAGCACATTTGATCACACGTGGGGTGTTGCGTTCTAATTTCTCTGTATGTGTCAGCATGTGGGTCTGTCAGTGCCAATCACCATGAGGGGGGAGGGGCCTGATGGATGACACATGTCAGTCCCCCATCTGGAGAATGCAATTCTGGCGTTCCATTGGCAATGGAGCGGCGTACCTTGATGGGTGACAGTGTGTGGGACGTGACTGACTGGTGGTGCCATGCAGGATGACGGTACCAGCCGGTATAGCTGCATCCTTACCTGGCCCAGGGGAGACCACCCAAGCGTCATTGGGTACCGGCAGGTGAAAATTTGGCCCAGGTTAATTTAATAATCCGAGATGTTTCATTGTTTTAATACAAAATAAAGACACAAAATTCCAATTCAGTATCTTCAAGTGTTGTTCAGATATGGCTATTGGGGTAGCCCTGGACATAAGAGGAGATGTCACTTTCATTATTCATATTTTCATTATTTAACCATTATCATGCTGGGTGTCACACCCAGCTCCGTTCGATCCTCTTGTGTACCACAACTACCTTGTTACCTCGTGTTAATCCCTGATTGTTCTCACCTGTTGCTTGTTGAATTCAGCCTGTCGTATGTATTTAGTCCGCGTCCCAGTCAGTAGTGTCAGATCTGTCATTAATGTTAGTTGTGCTGTCTTCTTAAAATAAACCCCGTTTTGCCCGTATTCACGGCTATCCTCAACTGCTTCCCCGCTCGCTCACCTGCACGAATTATATAACACTGGTCCGCTGTGGAAATTAGCTACGAATCTCCTAAAAAAACTGTGTTTTTTTTTTTTTTTTAAACTTTATTTTAGTACAAAAAGTCTTTTTTTTTTCTATGAGAAAATTGAGTGAAATTGACCAATGTTTTTAGTAGAACCATTGAAATCTACTTTTTCTTTTTTTTCATATGTATAGGTTGGCTGAAAGTATGAAATATAAGAAATATAAAATCATTTTTGTGAAAACTTTTAAATCTGACATTGCTAGACAGCAAAATGAGTTGAATCTGAAGCATTTTGGGTCAGCTTTCACTCTCTCAAGCAAATGAACATACCCACCAGTACCTACAAGCAGTATAGGCGGATCATGGCCCTATCGCAGGTGTCATTCACAAAGCAGTGAGGCTCTCACCATTTCGTAAGGGACTGCTGCAGGTTATTTCTTACGATCCTCAGCCTATTTGAGTCTACATCGCAGACTCATATTACTGAAAATTAAAACTCTTGCGTCCTTTTGCAATATGTATCCATCTTGTACTCTTGGCAGCTTGGGGCCGCCGACAGCAAGGACGAAGGGGGACAGACTTGCACGATCTAACCACCAATTAGGTCACGCAATGGATTAACTCTGCTTAGAGAGTTAATAAATGCAATTTCACAGGTAGAAATGAGACTGTTCCGGTATGATCCGTACGCTCTGGCTGGCTGATGTCTTTGCAGAACAAAGAGTAGGGGACCCTGAGGGTCCTCACCAAAAAGAAAAGCCTCTCTCTTTTAATGGCGACCCACATGTCCCATGAGGCTGAAGGTAAGAGCTAGAGGTGGGGAGGTGGGGGGGGGTGATTTCCCAGGTACAAAATGAGTCCTGCTGATCTACCCATTTGTCTAAGGATACAGATGCATGTAGGCGTTCTTAAGGTTTCAGTTCAGTTCAGTGGTGCTGGATCAGACCAGAAACTTGTAGGTGGAGAGGGAAGATGGAGAGGTTTAGCGTGCTGGACCCCGTAGTAGATCGTGGCCCGCCGCGAAAGCTCTTGCCCCCCTCGACCCCACGGCTGCACCATGCCGCCAGCTGCGCCGGTCACAGTCTGGCAACCTCACCACGTGCACAGCGTGGAGGACAAAAAAACGGTAATTAAAAGAGCGTGGGCCACGCGAGCGCATGCAGCGTGCTGGCGGAGCGAAACAAACAGTCTGGGTGGTGGCGATGCATGGGGGGGGAGGCGGGGTGTCAAGAACAGCTGGGAGTGAAATTGCGGGGCTGGCAAGCTTTAAGGGGATCTGCCCACGGCGGCACTTTTCTCGTCTTCTACGCTTGCTATTCGCTAATTTGAAGACAACAGAAGAGGCAGCACCGATCATGGGGAACGAACACTGACACAAGCTTCCTCCAAGACCTGGTGGCCACGTGGAGTTCCTCCTCCAAGCCTGTGGGGTCGCACTGTCTCATTCTTAAGGGTTTGCATCTCAGAGCGGCAGCTTTACCCTCTTGACATCAGGCATCAGGTGTAACCACATTGATGACTGTCATACCCTGAGGCATAAGTAAAAATTCTGAGCCCCTTGGGAAAATGTAACCTTGGGCCCCCTTACCTATTAAAATTCATAATCTTATGTATTGACAGTACCCTGTAAAACGCTGGCCCCCCTGAATCTGCCAGTGTATTCATGCTTATACTGCACGCCTGGTCACAGCTAGATGCCATTCATACATCCTCCTCATGCGGGTCTGATGGAGCTTGTCCTGCTCTGTGCCTCCCCAGGTGTGGCTGACTGTTCGGACCAGAGCGGGCGTCTTCATGGGCAGAATCTCCAAGCGGATGGGTGCTGGCCTTTAAGACTGGCGGCTCTCTTCTTGAAAGGTGCATTATACTATTCTGACACGCCTGTCCCAATCTTCTCCAGGTCACTTCTGCTGATGAAGTAATGCGTTCCCCTCAGGCCAGAAGGCTCCTGCTCTGTACAGAGCCCCTGCTTTCATATCTCCGGTTCTTTGATGACTTTCTTCTGCTGCCACCTCTCGTTGCTGCAGGCCAGGTCAGATATGAATGCTCCCTTAACCGGCTCTTACATTTGCCCTTTCCCTCCCTCTCTCCCTCCAACTTGTGCCGTTTTGAGCAAAGCCATTAAACTAACACGCACTCTTTGTGTTGCTCTTACGGCCCTGTGACCCCGTCCTTGTTTTCTGATGCTCTTTTCACTGTCGCCGGGGCTCTTAGGCCGAAAGGCACTTCTGCGCAGAACAGAGGGAGGCCAGCTGCTCACGTTAGGCAGGCGTGGATCTTTTGTGCGTCGCAGCTGCCGCTCTCGGCTACGCCTGTGTTTCGGGACACGCGGATTCGTGTAGCAATTCCAGAAGGAATGTACAGAAGCCCGATCTGCTCATCCGTAACTGCTTATCCAGGATAGGGTTGTGGTTGTACTGATGCCAATTCAAAGAAATACTGGACATGGTCTACAAGATACCAGCACTGTTTATTATTATTATTATTTTAGGTGCAGTTAAATCAGTGGTAATACAAATAAATAAAATGCATATATAGACGTTCCTCTACTTTCAGAACTATGAAAACTTTCAGAAATATGAACGAAGAGGACTGTAAGTCCAAATTGTTCATTGGGCTCCCGTTTCCTGTCCGCAACATCATTTTTTTTTCTGAGTGCCAATTCCTCCTAGCACGACTTCTGGCCGCTACTCCCGCCGCGCAGCAGCGTAGCGTGCGTATTCCCAGCACCCTAGTTCTTTGTACTTGTGTATACCATTAAAATGATGTTGAATAACGACTTATGAACATTTCAAGTTACGAACGGCCCTTCGGAATGTATCTCATTCGTAAGTAGAGGTGTGTCTGTATATAAGCAGGGACGGATTACAGACCGGGCCAGCGGGCCTCTGCCCAAGGGCCCTTGGGGTGTCTATTTTAGAGGGCCTACATTCTTTGATCCTCTGCCTACAAGGGCCACTGACCCTATAGGGCCTCTGATGGAAACATGGAGGGAGGGCATTTGGCTGCCAAGGGCCCTTGAATTGTGGTGGTTGTGGTGGTGGTGCTGGTGGTGGTGGGGGGGGGGTCCCTCGCAAACGTTTTGCCCAGGGGCCCACACAACCCATAATCCGTCCCTGTATATAAGGCAAACCTTGGACCATTTGGGGGCCTTGCCCAGCCATGAAATCTCTCTGGGCTACTGCAAGGATTCAAACAATAGGAAGTTAGTTTCCCAACAAGGGTGGGACTTGAACCCACATGTGCAGAGCACAACAGATTAACAGTTCATCACTTTAATCACTCAGTAACCTCATCAAGCCTGTCACAGCTTTGACCAATTTTCGTGGTCATGATGATTAAATCTATCTTGCTGGGCAATTTCCTCTTTACCATAAAATTTTTAAATCCTTATTGTCTTGTAAAACGCACCATGTTACTCACGACATATTATTTGTGCATCATTTGAAAGATGATGCTTGATTTGATCAGTAGTCCTCTTGTTTTTTCTTGCATTCCATGATAATTTTTTTGTCTTCACTAGCACTGAAGTTCAGAGGCATTGATTCCTGTCTTCTTTCATTGTCCAGCTTTCACATTCATGCAGTCACAGAAAATAGTATATTCTGAACAATTCTGATCTTTGCTCTTAGATCTGCGTCTGCACTTTGAAGATTTTTCTCTAGGTCCATTGCAGCTCTGTCAAGCACTGTTCTGTGACATATTTCCTAACAGCTGGAACCTTTGTTTTCGATTGTTCCAAGAAAGCCAAAGCTGTCTGTAACCACAGAACGATCCAGACTAAAGTGGCTGCCAGTCGTGTGGCCTTAACCTTTATTTTTTGCACGTTAACCATAGTCCCATCTTTTTCACTTTCCTTTGCGTCTTCAGAATTCCCTGCTATAAGTGTAATGTCTGTTTTTGATGTTTCAGTCGCCATCTTCCAGTCCAAGTTTTCTCATTATATGTTCTGCATATAATTAAAACAATTTAGATGGATATAGTGAAAGTATGGGGTCCTATACCAATCTGCAACCGTTTCATTTCTCTATATCCTGTCCTGGCTATGGGTTCTCATCCATTAGATGCTCTGGCTAATTTTCCTAAGAATATACTATAGTTTGACATGGTCAACATGATTGAAGGTCAGTGAATCACATCTTAAAGTCTGTTGTTCTTTTGATCACTCAATTGTTCATTGGCAACAACGTTTCTCGTTCTTATCTTGGATCCGTTTTATACATCTGGCACTTCTAAGAGTATGTAGGGCTCTGATCTGTGTTGAATGACATTTAACGTAATCTTCCTGGAATGTGATATGCGAGAAATTCAGCAACGGTTTGCACATTCTGGTATATCTGCTTTCTTTGGTATTGGAATATACTGTAAGCTGATATATACCAGTCAGTAGGTCATTAGCTTGTTTTCCTTTTTGGGATAATTTGGTCAACAATTTAATTCTTCTTCACTTGCCTCTGATATTGCTGTTGGGATGCCATCTACTCCCATGGCCTTCCTTTTTGACAGTGATCTCCAAGCTAATTTAATCTCTTCCATTATTGAAGGTCCTTCCACGTATGTGACCTCATTAAGTGTATGTTAGTTGTTGATGCTGTAGAGGTCTTTTGTGTATTCCTCCCGTCTCTCCTTCTTCTTTCTTCTATCTGTTATTATTTGCTCATTGATGTCTTTCACTATATCCACTTGAGGTTGTTTTTTCCCATCACACAGACCTTCTGGAAAACACGGCTGTTTATTTCTTTCTTCAGAGAATGTTTTTTGGTCGTTGGCTTTTTTGACTGCTTCATGCGACCCGCATTTCACGACTTTTACAATCCTGTTCCTGATTTCGGCGCCTCTTCTTCTTTGTTATTAACTCTCGATTCTGTGGCTGTTGATTTCGCTAAGATTTCACTCGGATGACTTCTTGAAATTCTGTCCACAGTTCCTCAGATCCTCCTCTGATCAAACAGGTCCACTATCTCGGTTTTCTGATCTCAGAAGCCACATCTTTGAAACGCAAATAGACAGGCACCTATCCAAACTGAGGCACCAGCCGTCTCTGGCCTAATGTCTTGTCATTAGCTGCTGCTTTTTTTAGCGTCTCCGCATCAAAATACAGGTTTGCATCTTTTCTTCCGGTATTGAATTGTTGATTTTCGTCCTCAGCCAGAGCCAACTGAGGATGCAAGGTTAAATGTGTAGCAAGTAAACTCATTAAAATTAGTACATATTTACATGCAAATTGTGTCCTTCTCATGTTTGCCTTTCAGGGGTCATTATGCCCATTCTGCAGAACTGATGCATAGGCTCCAGAGCATCGCCGCTTTTTCACAGCACACCAAGCTTAATGCTCTTAAAGTGACAGCTGCTTAGAAATTACTGACATGCACGGATGTGCGAGATCGCTGCCCCATTCCTAAACTCACACATACGTCGTGCTGGAAACAAAAAAGTCTGCAGCTTTAGCAGAGATAATTTTAAACTTGGGTGGCTGCACATTTTCTGGAGACGACAACAAAACAATTAGCACTGATGGAAATCATTTTGTGTGCGTGCCATTTCGCATAAATATTGTGCATAGATTTGCATATTATCACAGATCTATATACTGCAGATGCAGCAGATCTGTATGGGGTTTGTGACACATTCAACTCTTCTTTATATATCCGCAATGTGTTTTCGTGTTTATGCGTATTTGTGTGCAGGCGTGCTTCCAGCTTGTCCGTCCCTGTGTTAGGGGACACTGCTGTCCCCTCAGACTCTCAGGCCCTCACAGGACGATACTTGTGATGACATTGCGCACTCATAGACGGTCTGCTATCAGGGCCCGTTTTCTCTGCCTCTGGGGGCAAACCCCCCCGCCCCGTCACCGCCTGGTCCACGCAGCAGCCTGATACATGACAGCGCTCTCATTTAAAATTTTAATGAAGCACTGCCTGCCTGCCTGTCTAAAGCTGCCACCTCTGCCGTGTCCCGCACTCCTCCTCTTCTCCCTCGGTCACATTAGTTAAAATGCGCAGGTAAGGTGGGAGCAATTCACTGCAGTCTCCTTTGTTTTCCTCCCCCCCCCAATTTTTTTTAATGTAATTATCTGTTAACTGGCACAAAGGTTTCAATGTGGTGAAGGCAGAGGAGAAGCAGGAGAGGGGTGAATAGTGACGGACTTATGGCGGGGGGCTGGGGGGAGCTCTTAAACCCGGACACTGAAAGAAAACAAAAAAAACTGTTTCATTATGTTTCCATGCAAAGGCGACGGTCTGATGCAAGATGCCCTGCTGTGAAGTCGCTCTGTCTTCCTGACTGTCTTGCATATCCCCGTCTGCCCTTTCACGACCCTTTCAGTTTTATTCCGGAACCGCGTCTCTCTGCATCTCGTCGACGGTGTCCCTGCCTGCCTTCCGTCCGCTGCCAGGCACTGTCGGCGATGTCATTTGTGGCGATGCCGCCCTGTCCTTGACTTCCACCTGGCTGCCCGCGGCCCATCGATCGCTGATAAGCTGCCTCCGCCACTCGCGGTGGCAGGCGGCCCAGGCGAAACGACTATCGTCCTGGCGGACTCGGCGGTCCTCGCTTGACAAGGCGCAATATGGGCCATCTCCGCTCCGCTACATGTCTCTGGAGACTGCGCGGACTTCCAGGGCTGAAAGCAGCAGCTGGGGCATTAAGGGCAAGGGTGCGTAAGTGGGGGGTTGGGTTACCAGGATGAAGACTGTTCATCTTTTCTACACATGCAGGTCAAAGATCACACCATAACACTGGAATGTAAATTATAGTTACTGACAAAGAGAGTGCCCCCTGTTATTAATAATGACCTGGCGGGGGGGTGGGAGTTACAATCAGCATTTCCCGGGAACACCACGTTTCCTGTAATTCCAATTTACAGAAAATAATTTTGAAGGGGGCTTTTGAAAGACTGAATTAAAAAGGCAGCCCAGGCTCCTGTTCGTGATGTTTTCTCCTTCATGGAGCATATAAGTGTATTTGACGGCTCATTCGTTATAGATCAGTATCGACCGTCACAGAAAAGTAGCTTGCTCTTCTGCAGATAGCAATCAGAGTGCGGCATCTCTGGGCCCCCATTTCCTGTGTTTGTCAGACGGGATTGATTTTACGTGTCTTGAGGTCTTCTCTCTACCCCCTTGCCACCCCTCCCATTCTGGACGACCCTTTCGTCATTGGAGCAGCCACAAATTCCCACCCTGCCAGGCAGAGGAGGAGATGCTCTTTCTGGAGTTGACGATTCTGGCAGTTTTGCAGAGGTGCCTGTCATCAGAAGGTCGCTGGTTCCAATCCCCTCCATGGCGGAATACTCAGATCTCTGTTGGGCTCTTTATCAAGTCCCAGCCCCCTTGAAAAATAACTATTCATATATTGGGAAATTTTATCATGGGAACTGCCCCACACCCCAGTCAGCAAATTTTATAATGGGGGTGGTGTCAAATCCTAGCATTGATCCTAGGCTTTGCTCTGAAATGAATATGTGTCCGTGTTTATCTTATAGGAGAGCAAGATGAAATATGTGGGAAAAAAAAATTCTGATGTCCTTGTACTCGTACAAATGGTAAATACAGAGAATGAGAAGCCCCCCCCTCACCTGCTGAGGTTCTCTATGCTTCACAATTGTAGCTCATCGCATGTGCTGGTGACTTTGTCTTATGTTTAGTTTATGATGTCACCTGCATAACTGGGTCGCCCTTGAAACTAGAGGACGCTGCAGACTTTGTGACGGCTGGAATTGCCTTCCCTGATCGAAATCTCAGCTGCCCCCTTGGCCCTCGCTTGTCCCAGACGGTCAGCCTTCCTGTAAGAGATCGGGGCCCCGTGCACGCTGCAGTCCGTCACCCAAATTAAATCGACTTTCAGATTCGACGATTCATGGCAGAGCACAACTAATTAAGGGGGAGACGGCAACCGCGGGCGTGAAAAACGATCGAGTCTGGTGGGTCTAAAAGCAGGGCTGAATTAACGATTATTCTCTCATCAATTACAGTAATGCCTTATTCTCTTTCAATTACTAAAAAAATCATTATAGTTACATTGGGTTAAAATACCATTGGTAAATGTCATAGAATCGATATTTCAGAATTTTCTGGGCAAAGGCAGTGAAGTGTGTGTGTGTGTGTTTGTGTGTGTGCGTATATGTGTTTGTGTGTGTGTTTGCAATTATTAAATTGTGGGGAATTTTATAAAGATCTATGAACGCAATCAAAACACTTGCCAAAAATTTTGTATTTTGTTTGGTTACTTATGGTTAAAGTTAAGGCTGGGTGGGGGTTAAGGTTGGTGTGTGTGTCTGTGTGTGTGTGAGCCGGTCACTGTAACTCATAGTCATTCCCGATAAGAATGGGCACACGGGGGTGGGGTTTGTGCTGATCATCTATCAATATAATGTGAAAGTATGAAAGTTTCATGTAAGCCTATTCTGCGGAAGCTACCTCAGCATTTTTACTGTGTGCCCAGGGGTCTCATTCTGGGCAAAATTACTGCCTCCCTGGATTGTGTTCAGGATCACACCATTGCCTCAGCATGGCGGTCAATGTGGAGATGGATCTTATTTGAACCCACCCTCCTCCAGCCTTGCTAGCAGTCCCCGACACCCCCCCTCCCGTAATCGGCACCGAGACCTCACTGAGTTTCAGCCCCGTGTCCCTTAAAGAACTGTTTACTGCTCCTTTTCGGGCAGGCCAGCCCCCTCTGGGCTGTCGGCAAGCAGGGATCGCCTTACCCTCTTGCCCGGTGAGTCCGGAGCTGGGCTCATTCAATTTTTAAAAGTCTCTGTTTCCTGGCCAGGCCTGGAAGCCTTTGAAAGGGATTAGATCTGCGCTCCCTCGCTCCTTGGAAGGTTCTAAGCCCTCTGCTAACTTAACCCTTAACACCTGCCTCCCCAAGCTATGCTGGTCATGCTGTGAAGTTTGGATTCAGCTGTTTTTTATTGAAAAATTAAGAAGGGAAATAAATGTCTGTGAAGTGAGAATTCATTTGAAAACAAAAATGTTTTGTCCCCTTTATAAGAATCTCCCATGCAGATCGGCTCAGATTTTATTGCCTCTTTCATGTTGCCAGAACCTTGGCTCTGATGTCACTCTCCGTGGTGCTGAAAAGAGCCATTTATCCCCCCTCTGTGGGAAGATGGGGGGGGGGGTGTTTTAAATGAATCCACAACCCAAAATCTAACTCTTTGAGTCGTGGGGTATCAGTAGCAGCTTGGGAAGGGCATCCGGACAGAGAGTGCAGTTGCTAATGAGCTGCGCGCCATTGTGAGCTTCAAAGTATCTCCATTGTGTCGCTGGTTCACGGTGCAGGGCTGCGGCCTTAAGCAGGTGGCTGATCCACTCCTCGCATTCATATCCGCGTGCAGCTCGTCACCAAGGAACCTCTCGTCAGGAGTCTGTCCCTTTGTCTGCTAACGAAACACGGCGCGAGGAGGCAGTGCTGTAGGACTGGCGCACGCTGACCGGGAAATTATTCAGGTAGACGCCTAGCTGGAGCTGGCTGCCTGTCCTAGCGGGTTTTAATCTCATTCTTTTGTTTTGTTGTTTGCCCTACCAGCTACCAGGCTGGCAGATGGCGTGGCTGAACTGCGCGGCCGTGACTGAAGAGTCACTCCGGAGGGCGCCACAGAGCACAGCGAGGGGGCATCTTTTTCCTGTCTGGGAAGGGGATTCCAGGGAAAGATTTTTTGCAATTTATACTGAGGGGTCAAATTTAGCATTGGCCAGTGATATATTTTAAATCTGTGAGCTACAGTGGAGGGAACACTCCAGAGGCCAATCAACTTTCAGCTGGGGCCAATGTCCCTGTAGCCCCGCCCCTTTTTCTACCCCTGTGGAAAATCTCATTTCTCATGTGCTAGAAGACAGCATCTACAGGGGTTGGACAATGAAAACCAAAACACCTTGTTTTAAACCACAACAATTCATTAGTATGGTGTAGAGCTTCCATTTGCGGCCAATCCAGCATCAGTTTGTCTTGGGAATGACAGATACAAGTCCAGCACAGTGACCTGAGGGATTTTGAGCCATCACTCTTGCAGAACAGTGGCCAATTCACTATGTGATGGTGGTGAAGGAAAACGTTTCCTGACTCGCTCCTCCAAAACACCCCAAAATGGCTCAATAATATTCAGATCTGGTAACTGTGCAGGTCATGGGAGATGTTCAACTTTACTTTCATATTCATCAAACGAATGATCTTGCTGTACTGTATATTATATTATATATATCGGTGCATTATCATCCTGCTACATGACACCACCTTCAGGATACAACAAACACTGGATGAACATGGTCCTCCAGAATGGTTCAGTTGTCCTTGGCAAAGACACATCCACCTAGAACAAGTAGTGTGTCTAGGGAATGTCATGAAATTGCAGCCCAAACCATCAATGATCCACCCCAAGCTGCTCTCTGGGTACATAGCAGTCCGAACAGTAAGCACCTTTCAGGCCTCTGCACACAGTAGCTCTCCCAGATGTGGGAAAGACAAAGAAGGTGAACTCATCAATACATCAATACACGTCTCACATTGTCCATAGCCTAAGATTTGTGTTGCTGGCACCATTGAAACCAACTTTTGCCATTTGGCACGAGTGACCCATAGTTTGACTGTAGCAGCCTAAACATGAATATTGATCGTTTGGAGCTCCTGTCAAACAGTTTTGCTGTAAACAGAAGATTCAAGGCATGTATTTATTTCTGCAATTGGGCAGCTGTGGTTTTATGGTTTTTGGGTGCAATCCGGGTTAGTACCTCTTAAATCCAGTTATCCCTGTTGGATGTGTTCCGTCCTTCGTGGTGGAATATCGACATTACCCTGGATAACGTGGCAATCAGCACACTTACTATCCTTGTCACATATGCACCAGTGAGACATGCACCAACAATTTGACCTCTATTGAACTCTGATGTCTCCCAATGTGTTGTGTGTATTGCAATAATTTATGTACAGCTGTGCTTTTGCTCTGCTAATTCAACCTTTACATTCTACTCTTACTAATGGAATGTGTAATCAAAGTAGACTGCAACCAGGCCACACATATATAGACGTGAAACTGCAAACACTATTGGCCAGGGGTTTCTGTTTCATAGCCCAAGACCCTGTATACGCCCCCTTAGTTAATGGGACAAAATGTCAATATAATCAACCCTTCCCATAATGCATTAAGATTGTGTGGGCTGTAATGGAGCTCATGGCACAGAGGAAGGAGGTGTGTCTAGCAATACTGCGTTCCCATTCGCCAGAGGTGACCCGCTCCATTTCTATAGGATCACCACAGTCTCCTGCCAATTCTGCTTGTGGAAACTTCCCGGAGGCTTCCGGCTGTGTTGGCTGCAGCATACATCAGCACGGTTCCATTCGTAGCACTTCGGCACGTATCACGGTCAGTTGTGAACCGCGGACTCGTGAATAACCGTGAGTGTTTTTCACGGGCATCTGTGCGCGCCCGTTTACACATGCACGACAAGACGCATGTGTATCTCCCTGCCCCCTGGGGGGCGCTCCTCTGTGTCGTGATTACGGGATCAATAGGCCTGTCTCACGCTGATTATACAAACACACCTCGAGTGGGCGTTATTGACATTGAAGGCATGTGATTACTGAACATCGCCGTTACATCTCCCGCACCCCCCCCTCTCCCCATGCTGAAAAATGAGCTTACGTAGGATAAGGGCTATTCAGTGCCCATCTCCTGGAAGCCTGCACAAACGGGAATTACATATTCATCTGGGCTTATGGCGGCTCTGCTGTGAATGACTGTCGGCTTTTTTTTATTCTCTTTTATTTTCCCTGGTATGTTTTAATCCCCGTTGCTCTGTCTCCAGGGGACGAGGTAGAATGGTGGTAGCAGGGTAAGTATCATGTTTTTATGGAAAATTCTTCTTGACCTGTTATTTCAGTCAAGAGAAGGAGACATTCATGCAAGCAGAGCAGAGTCTGATGACAGGGGCGTACACAGGGGCGGGGCCACAGGGACGCTGACCCCAGCTGAAAGCTGATTGGCTCCTGGAGTTCCCCCTCCCCTCTCCCCTGTCATTTCCCTGATTCAAAGCATGTCATTGGCTGATGATTAGGTTGGCCCCTCTGTATGAATTATGGCTCCTCCTACGCCCCTCACCTCAAAATTCCTAGAAACACCCCTGCCTGATGGTTCTCCACTCCATAGTCTGCCCATCTGGTCAAAATAGCTCCATAGTCTGTATTAGTGGTTGTCTTTATTCACGACCTCCCATGTGGGTGGTGTGTCTTTGGGGAACCTGAAAGATTGTTCTAATAATAATCACAACTTTTATTGATCCCCGTGGGGAAATTCTTTTTTACGCCTCCCTCAACTTGCTCTTTGGAGAGCAAGCTGTCTGCGAAGGGCTGTGACCTGTTGGGGCACCCAGAAAGCTGGGGGTTTTGCTCAAGGAGCCGCAGACTTAGCCCACGGAGCCACATGCTGCCCCCCAATGAATATTTACCTATGAATCCAGATCACAGGTAAATACTATTGTTATCTGACTTTATGCCAGCTATGAATAGGTACCAGCACATTGACTGGAGGAAAGTGCATAAACTGCCACAAAATGCTTCAAATTCAACTGATTATTTCTCTTCCTGGGAAATGTCATATTTAAATATTTTTTCACAATGATAAAACACATGTTTGTAAACTCGTGCCTTGTCATTGTTTCTTTCAAAAATCTGACTGAAACTATCCATTGAAATGCAGACCAAAAATATCGGTCAATTTCACCCTTAGTTTCCGTAGAGAAGCCTACAAAAACCACTAATCTATGTTCAAAAATACCTCTTTTCAGGGAATTTGTGGAAATGAAAGTGAGGTCCCTCTTATCAAGTCAGGGGGTACCCTGAAATCTTTTTAATCTTTAGTTGGTATCAAAATAAAACATTCTGAATTATTAAATCTAACCTGAGTCAATTTTTACTTCCAGTACCTAGTATGGAAGCCTATCAAGACAAAAATCTCCTGATAAGGACCTGTAAAGATCTTTAACCATTTCCCAAATGTGACTGCTATTCTGTCAGCTCATGACGGGTGGTGTTTCTTACCAAGAACACAAAGATTGTACTTGTGGTCTTGGCAAAACCATTCTTGCTAACTTGCCTTCCAAGAACAACCTTGAGGTGCAATGAATCATTGGATTTGTCTCATTCGGTGATGATGCAACCAATATATCATTGATAATTGGGGCAGTGTAAGACCAACATCCAAGGATTTTTACTGTCCTCTGTACTTCTGTTCTTGAGTATTGGAACTAGTCTTCGGCAATGGAAGATGATGTAATACAGGTAAATGAGAACACGAGTAACGTCAATTATGCATATTGAGAAATACATACGCTGTTTGATGGAAAGCTGAGGGCCAATGAGCCTTTGTTGTCCATATGAGTCAATCTATGTCCCATGATGATGACATCACCAGGTAGAACAGCTTAGCTATGCACTGGGAATGCCAAGCAGTGCCCACCGCATTGAAATCGATTCTCCTGATCCAGCAATAAATATACAGAACCGGCAGAATCTTTTCAGAATTTCGCTCCTGTCATCAGTTTAAAGCCAGCTGTCGGATATACATATTTATGGCCATCTGGACAAGATGGGAACAAAAGGAGGGGAAGGAAATAAAAAAAAGATTACTCATCGGTGGTCTGCACCAATCCCGATTTTCACATTACCCTCGATTTTTAAGGATTTTTTTAGAAGCAGAACTTAGATTCTAATGTGGATTGCGATTTGTAGAAATCTGTTACAACCATTACCCTGTCTAATGGCAGATGATTTATGTATTAAACTCATTATATTAATTGTTCTACCACGGGGAAAGGTAAAATGTGTAGAAGGAACCAAACTTGTGTTGTCCACTATAGCCACTTTCGGTAATGCAGGTAGTAAAATTTTCAGCATTGAGGTAAATCTACGCGTCAGCCTGGTTTTGTGCTTGGATTAAACTCTCTATCAAAGCCAAAAATACAATTTTCTGAAGTGCCCAAATACACAATGCTGCTGGGTCTGAGCAAACTCTCTGTCTTGCCCCGGCAATTTCACTTGAATGAATAACATTTACTTCATCTAGCAGATGCTTTTGTCCAGAGTGACGTACAACTGAGGAAAATGGCACAATACAAAAATACGGCTGTCAAGGACTCAAGTTGCAGCTAAGTGCAGCTACGCTGAGCTTCCAATAAATGCCCAGGTACAAGTGTAAGCAGTGCTGGAACAGGAGCTACACAATGACTCTTAAACAAAGGAAAAACATCAAACTCTTCAATGGCATCCAAACAACACTTAAAATATGTCCGAGTGGCTGGTTTGTGTCTCCCATTGAAGACATATGAGCAGGAGTGATTATACAATATTTTAAGATGGTGGACATAAGAGAAGCCATAATTCATAGAGAGAGACCAACCTTATCATTAGCCAATGATATGTTTTGAGTTGGTGATTGACAGGGGAAGAGGCACTCTGGGGGCCAATCCTCTTTCAGCTGCAGCCTGCCCCGTATACACCCCTGCACACGAGACACACTATTTTACCATTTAAGCCAATCAACACTTCCCAAAAGGGTGCCAGTCTCCCCAGTTTAGGGTGAGGGGAAGCCAAGCTTGTTAGGTCCAGGTCTTGCAGTCATGTTAACGGCATGACGACGTGCCTATTTATTGACATCAGTAGGGATAATGAGAAATTAAAAGTAAAAATGCTGGTAAATTTGGCAGCATATTTTAAGGCTAACCACTTCCCTGGGCTGAGTCAGGCTGCGCCAGGCTGAGGTGGAGCCACGTCTCTCTTTATCCCTGCCGGTAATTGCGCCGACCCTCTGGGCTACATCCATCACATTCCTGCGGGACATTAAGGATAGGCAACCTGCATGTGGAGTAATGAGCTTTTTGATTAAGAGCGAAACTGTCCTGGAGGGAGGGCTGCATTGCTACCGTAATTCCTCTCGTGCCACCACCACTGCTGCCTCGCCGGCCGCCGGCCGCCTCCCCCCCCCCCCCTTCCCTCTGTCCGCCCTCAGGGCAGCGAGGCCCTCCTGCGGAGCAGCGTTCCGCGTTAACGCCTCTTTATCCTGTTATTCAAAATCAGATGGGTTCGGCATGTGTGACCAATATGCCAGGGCAAGCCGCCAGTAGGAAAGCAAACGATTGCCGGTGGTGGGGGGGGGGGATGGGGGGTACGGGGCGTGGAAGAGGCTGAGCAGCCACATGTCAGGCAGGAACTGAAGCGAGTTGTGGAACACAGACTGAGAGAAAGTCTCC
>JAODKF010000116.1:6096293-6109130 GCA_026779585.1 Mormyrus proboscirostris
CCTGCCTGCCGCATTCCCGTGGGTGGGATCCATGACGTGATGTCCTGCCGTAGCTGAGAATTGCTCCGACGGACCCGTCTGGACGCCTGCTATTAACAGACTATGTTTCATTCCATTTATTATGCACTAGGTCCCCTAGAATCACAGAGACCCCGCTGGGCAGGAGGAGAACCTGGGCAGCAGTGGCCATTCACAGATTTTTAAGGTTGAAGGCATAAGAAGGGCAATAATTCATGAAGAGGGGGCGGTCGTATCATTAGCCAATTATGTGTTTTGAATCAGTGAGTGATAGGGACTTGGGCACTCTGGGGGCCAATCGGGTTCAAGGAGGGGTCAGTGGCCCCGCCTCTTCATACACCTTGGTAGGGGGCATCATCTGTGGAGAGCGTGAAAGGTTTTCACAGAAAGGCTCCCAGGCGCCTCGTCCAATGTGAACTGGAGGCTGCTGTGATCCCCCCCACCCGTGTTCTTCCGGCTGGCAAAGGTTCCTCTCGGTGGTGAGCTCAACTGCTCAGTGCATCAGTAGCCAGAAGAACCTTCCAGAAGCTCTTTGAGGCAAACGTACTTTGAGGTGTGTGCGTATGTGAATTTGGTGTCAGCGGTGCCAGATTCCTGTTCTGAACAAAGAAAAAGTCATATTTGAGGCATATTTGAAAGGGATTTGCCAGTACAAGTAACACATTAATTTAATTTTTGATCGTTTTTATGGTGTCAGACCAAAACCCAGCAAAACCAGTTTAGTGTCTCCAGAGTGCATGAAGCTTTCCGTGACACTGCATCAGCTGAGCCGAGACGCCACCCCCCCATAGGAAGTCCTCCTGCCCACTGTCACTTCCTAGCAGACCTCCTTCTTGCAGCTTTTCAGGAAGAGTATGAGTCGGCATTTCTCTGCGTTTGCCGTTCCCAGCCCAAGCCCTGAAAAAAACCGTCAGGGCAGAGTGTGGACATGGATGAGCCATGTTCTGTTATCTTTGCCCCCCCTGGCTTATGGCAGGTCACTTGGGAAATGCATTCAGTGCCAAATGAAACATGTTCTGGCTCAGATAAGTCACTTGGAGCATAGCTAGAGCATGGCTGGAGTATGGCTGGAGCATGGCTGGAGTATGGCTGGAGTATGGCTGGAGCATGGCTGGTGTTGGTTTCTGCAAAACCTGGTAGCCTCCAAGATGACACCCCCCCCCCCCCACCCAAGGTGTACATCATGAATTGTGGGGCTGCTGGTTTGCACATAAAGATGTAAAAAAAAATTCCTACTTATCCTAACAAACAATGACGATTCAGCGGTCAGTGATAAGATCCTCTTCCTCATCCTTCTTGCCGGTGTGCTGATTATATTTTCCCCTGACCCTTTCAACCGACTTTCTTCTCCAACGCAAAGTAAACAAATCTGTTAATTGCCCTGCCCCCCCCCCCCCAGCTTCCACCAGCAGTTATCCAGCTGGGACTGGAGCGCCACCGTTGGATGTTGTTCACGCAGGCCAGGTCTCTCTTACCATGACCCAAGGAGGGCTGGGACTTGCAAAGTCCACAAGCCATCATTACCCCTCATCTCTCTCCGGTATTAGGCTGAGTAACCGGCAGGGTAGTTCTTTCCACTTCACTATACCACTTTGAATGCAATTACATGCCTCCGTCGCAGGCACAGCGTGTCAGAAAGCCACTGAGCTCTCAAAGCGGCGCTGGCCCCGTCTGCAGTGATGGGCTCCAGCGTCGTTAAGGGGGCCCTTTAAATAGGTATACAATGTGTTTAGGAGCCACCTGGTATGTTAGCGTAAGTAGGTATGTAGATGAGGAGCAGTTTAAACACTTTCTCTTTAGGTCATGCTGTTACATCAAGGATGTTTGTGTTTCTCAAAATTTCCCACATTCTCCACCTCGATCTGGTCATTTTGCTCCCATCATTTTGCTTACCATCTCGCCACAGATCTTTGTGCTTGCTTCCGGAGCTTTCCATGCTCAGCTGTAACCTGCCGCTTCCTGGCTGCGTCTCAAGGTTGCCCTTTCAGTTGTCAGAAATGGATGTGCTCTGGAGTTGTCTGAAGGCAGCGTGACCATGCAAGCGAGACAGGGACCGGGTCAGAGAATTATCTGGAAGGTGGGAATCTCTCCGGTGTCTCTCTCTCGCCAAAGAGCCATCGTTCAGAAGACTTTAAAGGATACTTGGCAGAGCAGCTGGGGTCCCTGAGACAAGAACTCCTCACAAATCATCTCTATCGATAGCTTTAAGTGCTCCCTTAACAGAATCATCAGTACCAAACCGAGGCTTTGCTTATCTTCCTTCCACATTTACATTTTTGCTGTTTTTCCACCAGGATTCCTCGCGGTTCTGTAATGGCCGGGCTGGCTCTGCCTTCCCGGGTGTGATCTCTGGCGCTCGATGGCTTTAGTAATAGAGGCTAGCTCTTGCCGGCCACAGTGTGAGATAAGCAGCAAGAGCGCAGAGCTAGAGGATGAAAGCAAGCTCTGGGAGTAATCAGCCTCCACCGCCGCTATTAATAAAAGCCACTGCTGACAGCAGACGCTCGTAATAAGAACGACACGTGTAGAAGAATCTGGCCAATTTGCCCAGAAGTCACATCTGAAGCCCTCCTCCCCCACATCCCCGCGACCACCATCTCGCTCGTGAGGAGTGCCTGAGATGGCAGAGCGGGAAGGCGGGGTTGAACTGAGGGAGAGACAGACTGCCCCCTGCAGGGTGGGCACAGGACGGCAGGGCAGGTGTTGTCTGCACCGGCGGCTGGTATAGGCAGCGGAGACGCAAGCTGGTGCCTGGCATGGCAGAGGGTGTGTTCTGGGGGTGGGGGGGAGGAGTGGCACTCAGTGGAGGAGATGGCAATGTGCCACCCCATACCCTATCCATTTTTGTTGTTTGACCCAAGCTTCCATGTGTTCAGCGGAAACCTGGGCATCACCAGCCATAGCAGCAGATTACTCCCGGTGTGCTTTAATTTCCTCGAGACACGCAGTTACATAATGGTGCCGGATTAGATGTCCGCTTTTCTGCAGTAATATTTGGCGCTGCCAGGTTTAATGTGAAGTGGAAATACGGCACACACGATTAGAGCGAGGAAACAGACTGCCACTCTGCTATCCCCCTCTGCTTTTCTCTCCCTCTTGCTCCTTCCCATAATGCCTCTGTCTCCCAGGTGCTGCAGGGAAGTATTTATGTTATGGGAAGGGACGGTACCTAGGGTGAAGTATGGCAGAGTATGGAAGAGTGACTGAATATGTTGGAATACGATGGTGTACAGGGAAGTAGACAGGCAGACAGACAGATAGATAGATAAATTGCAGATTGATGGGATCTGCAAAGCTGGCCTTCCTGCATCACCCCGTGTTCTCCTTAGGCTGGACTAGGATGCCCTGTTTGGGATCTTCTCCCATGGCAGATTAACAGCCAATCCACATTAACCATCCTGCACAAGCTCTAAGCTCTGCCATTGGTCAGAAATACCCCGGCACCCACCCCCCGCCCCAGCTTCACGCCGACACAAACCCGCTCGCTCTCAGCCAACCTCATCTGCACGTTTTCTTTTCCAGATAGATCCTCAAATTGCCTGTTTCCTCACAAGGGGGTAAAATCGATCGGAAACGGACCCATTTACTCAGGGCTGTAATGAAGAGGATTTACTCGGGAAGCCAGATGAAACGCCGGCGTGGCGGTCCAGCGGGAGGGTGCTTGCTGTGTGGGTATAATGTGTCCTCTTCATTAATGTGGCAACGAGCCTCACTCACTCACTGGTTATCAGTCGGTTCCAGCATGCTTTTGTCTGTTTTTACTTATACCTTTAATTCGCCCTGCTAGTGGCCCCTGCTTCACTGAAACTGTAACAGAGAGATGGGGCTTGTCTCTTTTTTGTAAAGTCCTCAACATCTCTCTTCAGAAGCTCCGGGAGAATTTTTCGATTTCTGATGAAATGAGTCGGGGAAGCGATCGTCTACGGCTGATTATTACTGCTGCAGATGCTTGTCAGAGTCAGCGTCCTCGCTGGATTACCAGTGACGGTGTTGCCAATACCGTGGTGAGGTTTATTTTGCCCGTATCTTGCCATGATAAAGGTGATGTCATCTGTTTCCCGGCAACCTGTTGCCATCGGTGACAGTGGCATTTGAGTCTGTGGGTCGTTGCTCCGCCTCCCCCCGACTTAACACGGGCAGGCCTCTGGGGGGGTCGTGGGAGTGGGCGAGATGGGTGTGCACATGGTGGTAACAGCCAATTAGAATGAATGGGATCACTTTCTCATGCTTGCCCATGGGGGTGGGGCGGGATTGGAACTGGTTTCAGGTTAGGTAACAGCACATCCAATCGATACGCACTGAATGAGGGTGATCCATGTCAAATGGGCCAGTTGTCATGAGCATGTCACCTTGGAGATGGGGGGGGGGGGGACTATGAGTGTCCTGGGGGGTTGTGTTTGGTGCGAGGTCCTGACGCCATTGCTGCACCGCCGTGCGATTTTACAGCGATCATGGGATTTAGGATGATTCGATCCCTGCCTGTGGAGAGCACTACTGATGATTACTGTATGGCTCCCTTGTGGGACTTGTGAAGTATCGTCCTGGTGGTGAAAGTGCAATCTGAGTTACACTCTGACTGCTGCATAGGCACGGGGCGGCCCTGCTGATTTCACGGGACCGTTGGGTTTTTAACGCCAGGTCAACCATCTTCCATCGCCATGTCAACCTGGGAGTCGTCGTATGGGTCAGTAGGGCCTCTGTGATTGGCTGAGAGGCCTCAGGGAAGCGTAACGGGTCTGAACCGTGAGGCTCTGCTGCAGGGCTCAGGATCAGGCACGACAACATAAAAGCACTAGAAATAATATTCAGAAAAATAAACTATTTAGTTGTGTGTAATCAGTAACAGTTCAAGGCTCACTTTAGAATATTGTGTTCACGTTATTTTTTCATAGCTTAAAGCAAAGCTGGCACGGCTCCTGAAAATAAATAAATCAGCTGCCATACTGTGATACATCTAAAATTTAACAAAGTGTTAAAAAACTTGAATGTGGGGACTAATTTGCCGTAGGCTTTTCGAATGCAAGACGCTGGTTTCTCCTCAAAGGCTGGGAGAGGCACTATTCCGGTTCTGCATGTGGCTTCAGAGATAACGTTACGCTAACGTAACGTCGCGTTTGTGACGGTTAAAGCCTGGAAAGCCAAACAAGAGGCACGGTAATAGGAGCGTTATTTCTGCTCACTTTCCTGTGTCGGAACTTCCCACTCAGATCTGCTAGGTTCAGCAACAGCTTCTTCCCCGAGACTGTCAGTACTCTAAAGACCCTGCTACCCTCTGCCGTTCTTGAGACCATACCCCCACCCACCCCCGGAATGGCACTGGTCACTTGAACTTATTCAAATTTATCTATTCATTGTTAGTTATTAGCCATTGTATTTCTTCAGCCGCAATGTGCAGCTGCTGTCTTACTTACACATTGTGCTAAATAAACCCTTCCGTCTAGGGTTGCCACTTTTAGAAGAAATACGGGACGCCACCCGCCACCGCAAATGGCGAAGTACAAGACAAACCTCATCCAGCATTGGTTCAAATCGGCATTTTATTTTTAGAAATGTGCAAATACAGGATGGGTGTCCGATGCCCCTGTTTTTGCACTGTCCAGTGTTTTGCACGTCAAATGCTTTGAAAATCCTCCCTGTCAATGCTGCTGTACCTTGCACCGTGGTCCTGGGGGGGCAGGACACCATTTCACACCACTATATACCTAAGCTGAGGCATGAGGCTAAGGTGCTGCCCGCCAGGTGACCGTGCTGCCGTTTAGAGACCCTGGCAGAAGGCTGCCACGGGCACACTGGCACGAATGGGCATCATCACATCAGACAGCACTCGTGCAGAGACAAAGGGGGTTTTAAATATCAGAGTGCAGGCATGCGCTGTGCCGAAAGCCTCCTGTTACCTCCGCGGAGAATGTCAGCTAACGAATAAAGACTAATTGGCTAACCCCTTCCGCTAATCTTTTTTTTATTGTGTTCGCTTTAGGCAAGATTATTCTTCTATTTTTAACACATATATGATATGAAGAGTGGGGGGAATTATCCGCCGATTGGGCATCGCTCCTTTTCCGGAACTTTCTGTGCGGGGTTTAGAAGTCCCTCACCACGCGAGTTTGTTGCCTTGATAAACCCAGATGGGTTGCTTGTGATTTCCTGGCTGGAAGTGGAAGGATCAGTCAGGTCCATGAAAAGCCAGTGTGTGGAGGTTTTGTTTGCTTTTTTTTTTTTCTGTCTGTTACCATAACAATTAATGGGATTTAACGGGATAACCGGATTGCCGTTTGTGTCCTTTATCTCTCGGCATACAATGGCCGTAAATATAAATTCTGAAGTGATCAAACTTAGTGGAGCTGCATGCAGAAGGAGCTTATGATACGGACGTCAGGATGCACAGAGGTGGGCCGGCAACCCAGTGGTAGGGGTGAGGTTTTGGGAAGGGGGTGGGGTCCAAGGCCCCGGCTTCATATTTGTGCACTTCACGCCCACTCTGGGGGCTCCATCTTAAGCCCAGACTTACGTGGCTTTGGGAAACCACATTCCAGCATGTAGGTCTTTCCCATAATCTTCTGCATCTTGGGGGTGAATCCCCAGCTTCCCACCTCCCTGCAAGTTCCCTTGCGGTCTTGGGAGTTCCCAAAAGATTACCGAGCACCCCATTATACTTGGTCTGTGGATTTTGGAGTTTGTCTTGAGAGGGGCCGAGCATCAGAACGGTTTTGTTTTCATAGACTGGTCACAGCTGGCATCGCTTCTCTCAGTTGATTTTGTAGAGGAGCAGAGCATCGCATGTCTGGATGCAGAGATGGCATCCGGTCGATGGGCTGTTCAGCAGAGTCTGACGATGGCAGGCAGGAAGAGGGGGCAGCACTCGTGAGGGGTGCGAGCGGACCCCAAAATAGTGACGTCAAGTGCCTGGGGGTGTCTTTTCAGCTGTGGGAACGTCGTCCAGGCTCACAGATGGAGTGGGATGGACCGGGCCCAGGGCGCTCTGTCTCTGGCTTGGTTTGGAGCATGGGGACTGTGCCCGCTCTGCAGTCAAAATGTGGGTGGGGGCGACGGTCGAAGGCCGGCATGCTTGACCGGCGATGACCCACATAGCCCATTCTGTTCATTGATTGCATTGTCATTCGTCAGCAGTAACCCAGTACCGGGTCAAAGTGAGCATAGAGCCTGTCTCTGGAAGTACAGGGGATGTGGTATACTGGATGGGATGCCAGTCTATTGCAGGCGAGACACACACATGCACACACACACACAAACACACACACACACACACACACACATACTTACACTGTGGGAGGTGTAGGAGGCCTTTGTGCAAAGACAAACACGCTCAAAATGCTCATGGGAGACCTAACCATGGCCCAGAAACACCATTGAGCTACTCAGTTGGCTCACATGGCTTGTGATTGGCCGGTGCGCCAATCCACTGCCCATCACGGCTGATTGGTTGCCCTTAGCCACCCTCAGAGCGAGGAGTCAATCCCAATGTTCATTGCCGAAGAATGAGGAGAGATGTTGTTGCCCGCCTTTCCAGGAAAGAGATCCTTTGAAGAATCGCAGCATTCCGTGCCGGCTCAAAAAAGGCTGAGATCACAGGCCGAGGGAGAATAAGTACAGAGAGAGATGGAGGGGATGGGTTGAGGAGGAGACAGGGAGGAGATTCCAGCTCACTAAGAACCCTAGACCTCCTGGGATCTTCACAGCATCAGATACAGCCGGGGGGGTTCGGGGGCAAGGGGGCGGCTGGCCAACCTTATGCCGGCGTTTGTTTTATGGCCGTGTTAATGTGCTGGGGTCTCGCTTCCTGCCTCCCCCCACAGAAGAGCCACTCCATTTTATTTTTATTGCTCCATTGGATCGATATCCCTTACCTTGGTTTAATAAGAACAGATATTGAAGCGGTTACAGGTCACATGTCCTCCCCCATCGCCACCCCCCCTGCCCGAGGTAAATGCATTTGAATAAAAGCTGACATGTCCAGTTCACTGGCGCGGCTTTTTAATGCACTCTGGGTGAAGCCGGAATGTCCTTACTGTCCCGCCCCCCAGCTCCGATGCGGCCTTGCATGGATTACCCAGCCGTGTTGTGCTGTGACTCCAGAAAAATCCCAAAGGCCCTTTAAGGACACGCACTGCCCCATTCTAACACATTATCCTTACCCCTCCTCTTCAGCCCCCCCCCCCTTCCCCACACACACTTTATCACAAATCTCTCCTTTCCACTATTCCCAGTAAACACCCGCATCCTCCCCTGTACCTGTAAGCCTCGGTCATCCATAAAAATGAATCTTTACATCAATCCAGAGTGCGAAAACTGTGACCTGACTTAGGCTCAATTCCACTGCTGCTGGAGCCCCTGCAGCTCTAGGACCCGGCCCGACGGGCGCCGACAGGTGAAACGGGAGAGCGGGCAGCAAGCGCGCCGAGAAACCCCAGAGAAAGCGGATCCCAGGAGCGAGCTCCGCGATCCACGGCCCAATTTGTTCTTGCCTTTGTGCCAGTAATAAGATCCGGGCGTCCCTGGCCATGGCGCTGATAATTAACTCCCAGGGATAAACTCAGATATGGCCCCCTGCTTGATTTATTGCAGCGACGGCGAAGGACTGCGTGGCCCTAGGAAAGATGCATAAATCGCGCAATCTTCTTGATGTATGTTTTTGGAGATAGATAGGGAAAGAAAATGGGAGTTGGCTGGCGGTGTGGATACCGGTGCTCACACTTCTCAGATGACAGGCTATGGAATCTGAACTGGAAGATATATGTAATATTAAAAACTTACCAGTTATTACACGTCACTCTCTTATATATTTTCTCCTGCAGGAGATTGCCAGCCTCGTTTGTTAGCCGTCTGATCTCCGCTAGACCTTTATCTTGTACCATTTCAAGTAGTGCTCAGCGTTCCCATAGAAGCGAATGCATTTCTCTGTCTTACTCTTCACGTCATACAAGCGAGCGACGCCCGTCCCCTTAAACGACCTCCTGCCCCATCACCTTTCCGCATGGTATGTTACTGTGGTTTCGCTGGAAGCGGGATCCACCTATGTCTTGCAGATTTACGGTTACGGGACAAGTGCAACTCAGCTTGGAGTCATTTTTCCTTGACCCAACCTCTCTTTTCCTGCCTTGTCTGTGCGGATGCAACCACGTCTTGGAAAACTGTTAATAGACTCAAGCTGAATATTTCCTGGCTTTGTCTCTGGCGTCATCCATCTCTATGAGGAGACGTCTGGTGTCCGTGAGGATGTAGAGCATGGTCAGAGGCGTCGGGCGCCATTTACACTAAGAAATTCTGCCATGTTTCCATTACTATAGATCAGTGTTTCTCACCCCAGTCTTTGGGAACCCCCAGGCAGTTCACATTTTTGCTCCCTCCCAGCTCCTGGTACAAGCGTTCTGAGAGCTGAGTGGAAGCAAAAATGTGAACTGTCTGGTGGTACTCAAGAATTGGGTTGAGAAACACAGCTACAGTTAATTTTTTGGGATGTGCACAATGACAGTGAAGTTGACTTTGATTCTGTCTTGTGCCCTCTGCTTACTGGGATAGACCACAGGCTCGCCACAGCCCAGTCCTGGTTAAGGATGGATGGATGGAAGATTCATGGCTATTAACATTTTTTTCTTGTCTCTCTTTGTGTTTCAGAAACATGTGAAGATTTTGGACGGGGTACAAACAACGAATTAAGTCTTTGACAAACACACTGGGGGGTGTCTCATCTTCCCACTACTTCCCAAAACACTTTGTTTTGTCTGCTTGTCCCTGGTTGGGCTACACACAAAGCATGGGCAACCAGCTGGATATTCGAAGGACTCACCCGAGATGCAGCCTGGCCCGGCCCCTGTACTGGTGGCTATTGTTCCACGCAATCCTCCTTCTTGAGTTGGGCTGTGGCCAGCCCTTCACCAGCTTCCACCCGGAACGCCGGGAATGGGCCTTCAACCACCTGACTGTCCACCGTAAGACAGGGGCTCTCTATATCGGTGCTGTCAACCGGGTCTACAAGCTCACGGGCAACCTGACACTACTGGTGTCCCACGACACAGGCCCAGAGGACGACAACAAGGCCTGCTACCCTCCACTGATAGTGCAGCCCTGTTCAGAGCCACTTGCACACACCGACAATGTCAACAAGCTGCTGCTCATCGACTACTCTCAGAACCGACTGCTGGCATGCGGAAGCCTCTACCAGGGCGTGTGCAAGCTGCTGCGACTCGACGACCTCTTCATCTTGGTGGAGCCCTCTCACAAGAAGGAGCACTACCTCTCCAGCGTGAACCAGACTGGCACAATGTACGGGGTTATTGTCCCCTCCCAGGGCCAGGATGGCACGCTCTTCATCGGCACAGCCGTAGGCGGGAAGCAGGACTACTTCCCCACCATCTCCAGCCGCAAGCTGCCCAGGGATCCAGAGTCATCAGCCATGCTGGACTACGAACTGCATACCGATTTTGTGTCTTCTCTGGTCAAGATCCCGTCGGACACATTAGCACTGGTGTCACACTTTGACATCTACTACATCTACGGCTTTGCTAGCGGCGCCTTTGTCTACTTCCTGACGGTGCAGCCGGAGACCCCAGAGAATAACATGCCATCTGGGAGCGCTCCCGGTGACCTCTTCTACACCTCGCGCATTGTGCGCCTCTGCAAGGACGACCACAAATTCCACTCCTATGTTTCGCTGCCAGTCGGTTGTGTTCGCAATGGCATCGAGTACCGACTCCTGCAGGCTGCCTACCTGGCCAAGCCTGGGCGGGTGCTGGCTGCCTCTCTCAACATCAGTCCCCAGGACGACGTGCTCTTCGCCATCTTCTCAAAGGGACAGAAGCAGTACCACCGGCCGCCGGACGACTCAGCCCTCTGTGTGTTCACCATCCGCGACATCAACGCTCGCATCAAGGATCGCCTCCAGTCCTGCTACCAGGGTGAGGGCAACCTGGAGCTCAACTGGCTGCTGGGGAAGGACGTCCAGTGCACGAAAGCGGTAAGGCCCTCCTCCTCTCCACCACATTGCACCGCGGATGTGCAGGTTGGCCGGGAGACTGTGGTATCCATGCCTGGAAATGGCGTTTCATTCACTTTAAAGTATGAGGTTAGCTAAAGGCAAATACACAAAATTAAATCCACCCTCCTCCCTGGCAGCTCATTGAAGAAAAAATACGACAGAACAAGTACAGATCGTACATACTGTATGCCTGCTTAAATCAGGGAATTTTAAACAGCCCCAACAGGTGAACGCCTACCATTTATTGCAAAATCCCTTATTGAGTCAGGTGATAAGCAGTGTGGTGCAGCCATACAAACTGACACAGAGCCAAAGGAATAACAAATACTCATTTTCCATATGCTGTGACATTGTGCAAAAGTTCTGAGGTGGAATGGGGTCTGTGTTTAAAGGACAAAGTCAGTGGAGGTTGGATGACTAAATAAATATCACTTGTGGTATGAGCATCAGTGCTATTGCAGACCGTTATTTTATTACCAACAGCAGATATAGTTACACAGTAAAGTATCAGATAGGAGCTCTTCACATGAACAAACACGACACATTTAATAAATATTTTACAATATGGTGCAGCGGATATACAAGCTGAAAATTTTAAAAGTCTTTTTATTATTAAACTACATCTCAAATATCTGAAGTATATTGGTTTGCCCAAGATAGTCTGTGACCTGATCTGATTGATATTTTTTTCATTTACAATAAAAATACCTTATTTTATCGGTTAACTACCTCCCGCCTCAAACCCATAACTGAGTTCTAGACTCTATGTCTCGCCCTTGGGCTCTTGTCTGACCGGCGAGTCTGGAGTTGTTTTCCGTTTTGTAAATCCGCTGCACATCCCACAGAAGGAAGTTTTTCAGAACGAATAAAACAGTGCTGATGCTTTTCCGTCAAGACACAGCAGCCAACATGGTGAAATTTCGCACCCAGCCCTGCCCCCCTCCTTATACCGCCCCTGCCCCTCCCCCTCCCCCTGTACTGTACCCTGCCCTTCCACTCCGGTCCATATCGCCCACTTCTAATGGATATATATCGGAATTCTTTATTTTTTCACATTTCCCGCTGTTTTTGAGAGACATATATCCAATTGAGCGTGAAGTTCAGGGTGTGAGCATAGGATTGGCATGGCCAGCATCCCTAGAGTATTTCGGGGAGGGGTTAAGATCTGTGCACCGTACATGCAGAATATTCTACTGAGATCATTATCTGAACCGGCGGCCTTCTAATCACAAGCTCAGACACCAATTCCGCTGAGGCACACTCCGAAGATGACGTGTGCTAACCAGCTCCCTCATACCCCTAACCTCCTGTACGCGATATTCTCAGCGGCGAACATCCCACCTGCTATGAGAAGCTGCAGCCCAGTACTTTCAGAGACTGAAAGGCAGAACATCTGCGCTCACGATCCTTCCATTATCTGTGCAAAATCTGCAAGAACACCCTGTTGTTTCAGTCCTCGTTGCCACAGTCTTGTTTCTTCATCCTGGTGGAGCCCTCACACAAGAAGAAGCACTACCTTTCCAGCGTCAACCACCCTGGCACCATGTACGGGGTAATCGTCCCCTCCCTGGGCCAGGATGGCACGCTCTTTATCGGCACGGCCGTAGGCGGGAGGCAAGGCTACTTCCCCACCATCTCCAGCAAGCTGCCACCTCGTTCTTTCAGTCTATGGGTTATGACATAATTCTGGTTTAGTTATATTCTTTACATTTCATTTTAAATGGGTCTCTAAAAGACTCATTAAAGGTAGATTCCCCTGGGACACTGCCTGTGCTTTTACTACTACTAGCTTTTTAGTTGCCTATTTTGATGACCTGCCCTCCCCC
>JAODKF010000116.1:6157245-6169153 GCA_026779585.1 Mormyrus proboscirostris
CGGGGCTCCGCTTGCCCACTGCAACCCCCCCCCCCCCCCCATCGTGGACGGGAGATTTTTGTTCTTCACTTTCCACCGTCACGGAGGCAGAGTCTCCACTCGCCAGATAATTAGGAACATGACAGCCCATTAGCCGTTCAGCGCATCAGGGCGGATGCCGTGTTTGTAGACACACTTGACCGCCTCCTTTTCACTTGCCTTCCACATCCAGTGTGAGGTGGGTTTTTAGCTACATTTCCATGCTATGGGGAGGGGGGGGGTGTATACTGACCCCAGCTGAAAGCTGATTGGCCCCAGAGTGCTCCCACACCTGTCACTCACTGATTTAAAAACGTGTCATTGGTTAAGGCTGGTCATACTCTATGAATTACGGCCCTCTCTTGTGAAGAGACAGGCAATTCATGATGCGTGTTACAGTGGCTTGGCAGAGCCAAATCAGCTCCAATGGTTCAGGAGCCACAGCAGATGGACCAGATACACTTTAACCCCCAGAGATCAGCAATATGCCCCCCCCCCCCCCCCCTTGCTGATGGGCTGGCCTGTGGTCATATTAAATGAGGACTTTTCCCCCTCAGACTGTATAAGGGGGCTGATCCACACTGCTTAGTGGAAGAATTTGCTGTCAGATTTGTTGGGATTACTCACAAAATCTTACTGCTGTCACGGGTGGGCTTGAGCCCCCAGCTCAGCCTCAAGATTTGGTGAGGATTCCGGGGGGTCAGAGGTCAGCCTCGCTTGCACCCATGGAGGGGGGGGGGTTGGGGGCATCCCCTAGTGGAGAAGCGGTGCCAGGACAAGGGTGTACAGATCTATTGGTGTGATGTTTCTCAATCCAGTCATCAGGACCCCCCCTGCCCCCCCGGACAGTCCACGTTTTCGTTCCCTGATCCAGCACCTGTACCACGCATTCCATGTTCTTGATTGGTTGAGAGCTGGGAGGGAACACGATATTGATTGCGTGGGGACTCCCCGATGACTGAGCTGAGAAACACTGCGTTAGTGTCTTTCAGGACGTGAGCCTTTCTTAGGCCCTTTTGCGGCCTGTCCCTCTTGCTGATGCCGGTGGCTGTTGAAGCAGCCAAGACCGGATCTCTGACCCGCCTCCAAAGCTGCCCGTGGTCCGTCAGCGGCCGGGATCGCTGACTGACAGCTAAATCGGCACTGTACGCACCAGCGCGCTTTCAATCTGCCAGGTCCCCGCAGTAATTCCATTGCCGCACCGTAAATCTCGTTTTGCTCTCTCTCTCCTCGCTGTACTTGCCATGACTTTTTTTGTCACATGATCACATTATGTGACATTGCGTCGCTAGTCAGGGGCCTTGTCATGTGTCTCTACTCTGGGTTGGGGGGTCCTGGCGCAGTCCAAAGGATTATGGGTAGGCAATGTCAACGGCACATTTTTCCCAGTGTCTTTGGTGCCCCCCCCTCCCCAAGTAGGGCTAACAGGTCAGCAGGGTGGGGGCACTCTCACTCATTCACTTTATAGCCAGATTCTCTTAATCTGATTCGATTCCAATGATCAGCTAAACGATTCTGTGCATTTGCATGACTTGGTTTCACTCATAAGATCCCTTTTCCACAAGGAAAAATTTCTTCAGGCTAAACAATGGAGGGACAGCTCCGTTCTGGGGAGCAGTGTGTGGCTCAGAGGGCTGCTGCACTGTGCCTGTGATCCAGAGGGCACCCATTCAAAGCCCCAGGACAGCAGAGTGGTTTTACTCTCGGGTCCTGAGCAAGGCCCTTAACCCCCAATTGCTGCCGGAACTGTCTCACCCTCCTTTCTGAATTGTATGTCACTTTGGATAAAAGCGTCTGAAATGTTATTCTGTTTTAAGGTTTTTCCTTTAAACAGCTTGGACCGCATATGGTTTCCATATTACGAAAAATGCAATTCTGCCTCTCAGAGCAATTAAATGCATTCGGTACAAATTAAATGCATTTTCCAACGTGGAGGAGAACAGGCATGAACCCCCAGCGTACACCTATCCGGCATGCCCACGCACGGGGAGCTGCAGTGTAACAGTGGCACCATCTAACAAGCAGCACTAGTCTCCTCTCCGGCTGCCTTTTCTCTGTCAGGCCCAAGAGCATATATAGGGATGAAATCACAGGGGTACCGGCCCTAGCTGGAAGCTGATTGGCCCCCTTTTCTGTCACTCACTGATTCAGAACATATCATTGGCTAACTTTACGGCCGGCCCCTCTGTACGAGTTGTGACCCTTTTTATGCCTTCCACCTTAAAAAAATCCTATAATCACCCCGATTAGGTCTGATCAGGGCTGGTGATAGAGGAAGAAGGCGAGGAGACCTTCTCGAACAACGTAGTAGCGATTGCTATGAGTGTAGGACAGGAGCTGACGAATGATGCCGTGAGAGGGGGGGGGCACGGGGCTGACATTCTCTAACATGCATTGCAGCTAATGACAGAGCAAAGGGGAGAAACCCTAGCAGCACATAGATAATGGGCGTCACGTGGGAGAGCCGGCAATCCGAAATAATAAATGCCACTCTTTTTTTAAGGGGCCAATTCGCCCACCTAATAACCCCGTGGGTTTCTCAGTTTTACTCGCAGCGACGTAACCCCCCTCCCGTGCTAAGAGCGATTATCCTCGCCGCCATCTAAAAGCACATTAAGTATCATTTGCTTTTTGGAGTGCAGCATTAGCGACGTTAAGGAGACGCGCTAAATTGCTAGCCATCATGTTATTTGTCGGAAGAGCCCACTCGCACCCTGGCGGGGGGGGGGGGGACGGAGACGCCATCTGTTTACATGTATATGCATGACTCCATCGGCTATACCCCCCCCACCACCGCCGCCACACAGCGGTGAGCTCCAGCTTCTTGTCTCTCAGTCCACTTAAAGAAGGAGCTTATTTTAGAGACCCCACCCCGCCCCTAAAATAAGCCTTTGACAGTATAATTGTGCAGTCCCAGTGGGTGGTGGTATGGGTGGGAGTAGTTGGGACCCCTTCCCTTCTCCTGACATCCACCTCTGGCATTGGAGGAGAGGGGGTGAGTACCAAGGCTGAGCGATGCGCGTGATGTCACCTTTCCCTATTCTCCATTGGACGTGCATCAGCTCATCGTGCAGCTGCCATTTAACAGGTCTGAAATCTCCTCATGGACGCTTGGCCTTAAAGGGACAGCGTATATCGATGGCGCCAATTAGGCTCAGGGCACTGAAAAGGGAGCTTTCACGCAGCACTGACCTCAGCGGGGTTTCCCCTTGGAGAGATGCCGCCATTCCGTGTTCCTTTAAGGGCCCGTCTGGAACAAAGGCAAAGCAGATGGTTCAGGGATACCTTCCCACTTAACTTCTTAATGCGGGACCTTCAAGACAGGTCACTTCTGTGGTTTGGAGGCCACACTGTGGCAGGGAGGATTTTAGCAGACAACAGACTGGAGTATGCCTTTTCCTAAGTTTGTATTTCTAGGGGAAGGAGTTTAGACCAACTAACAAGATAAATGACAAGTGGAAAAAACATGCTTGTGGAAGTTCTCAGAAATGTTCTGAGGGCAGAAGGAACAATGATACAGAGAGATAACCAATAACTATAGGACGTGGGACCAACCAATAAGATGTCTTGGTCTTGCCTCGTCCAGTTGCTGGGACTCACCTCTGTATTGGACGTGCATCGGCTCATCGTGCAGTGATCTATATTCCGTGTCCCCCCAGCCCCACCAGGGCTAATGGCTGACCCCAGCTGTCCATTCCCTCATCCGTGCCCAGTCTGACAGTGCAGTGCCGCGTTCAGCCTGGAGACGAAGCAACCGGCAGATTGACACTGACGGACTTGATTGCTCCTGACATTTTTATTAAACGTGGTAATTAAGTTGGTTCTGACTAACGAGCAGCCGTGACTAACAGCCCCCCCCCCCTCCTCTGTTATGTCCCTCCCACTCCGCAGGTGCCTCCGGAAGGACCGATGCGAGCGTGCGAACGAGCCTTTCCGCTTCGCGGCGGTGCTCAGCCAGTGCGTGAAGGTGACGGTCTACCCCGACAGCATCGCCGTGTCCGAGCCCAGCGTGCCGGTGAGTCTGCATCCCTGCTTATCTCCTTCTTCATCTGATGGCCTCTGCAGGGTCATTATCACTCATAATAGCCTCTCTGGCCTGCTTTATGCAGCACTCAGCACATTGAAATAAGACGTTGGTGGGCAGAAGCCCCATAAAGTTAGCCACCTGCTTACTGCGCCTTCTGGTGGTAGGGTGTAGAACTGCGGCGTCCCTGGCTGGCTGATCAGTCAGCAGAAGTTGGTGGCTTCTATCTTAGAGCTGGTTTGTGTGCATTCTTCCCGTCTTGGCTGCTGTAATCTGTTATCTCTGTCCATCGTGCCCAAAAAATGCAAGCCGTTCCGCCAAAGGCAGTAAAGTGGAACTCTTCGGTCCAACCCGCATTGGGCGAATAGCGTTTCTCCCAGTTCGGAGTGATCTGACTCCCGGTGAGGAAAAGGTGCATTACCTTTTCAGGAAAGACTACAGTATGTGGGAATACTGCCCCGCATTCTGGCACATTCCGCCAGACCTCCCTGGCGCCGTCGACAGTCAAGGGTCTGGAAATCTTTGGTCACTGGGAAGCCGTCACCATGGAAACCGAGCCATCCTCCTCCCCTGGAGCCAGGGGAAGCAATCACCTTTGCCGAGATGCATGCTGTAATTAGAGATGCACTACACCAAGGGGCTGTCCCCCCCACATTAATCGGGAAGTGGTTTGTCAGCCCCGATTTCTTTGTGGAAAAGCCCTGGCTGTCACCGTATCTGCTTGGGATGCGACTCTCCTCTGAAGGTGCTGCCATTTTGGAGACAAACAAAAGGAAACGGGGGGGGAGGGTTCAGCATTCTTGGGAAATGCCACGGTGACAGTGAAGAAGGCTGCCGCCTTCCCTCAGCCCGCTGATGAGGCTCATCACTGGTACCCCTCCTCTTTCTGCAAAGCCAGATACCCCGGTCCCTGACCATGCCCCCCCCCCCATCACCCCCCCACCCCAGCTCGTCCTCAAGGTGAGCGACGTGCCCGACCTCTCTGCCGGCGTCACCTGCTCCTTCGGCAACCTCACCGAAGTCGACGGCGTCGTCAGCGGCAACCAAATCCTGTGTGTGTCTCCTGCCTCCAAAGACATCCCACTCATCCCCACCGACCAAGGTGAGATACCCGAGGGGGTGTGGCTGAGCAGCATCCAATGGGCTCAGCCATCCCTGTGTAGGGGGGGCAGGTGCGTAGTCATAATGCAAATCAATCCCAATTACAGACAGTGCATTCACTTGTTGGTTAAAATGCTAGACTTGCAGACTGTCCTCCAGCAGGATCCCTTATTAATTTACTGACCTCTGCAGGCACAGGTCCAAGGTCCAATTTTCTGATTCTCTGATGTGTGGGACCATATTTCATACAGAGGGGCCAACCTTATCATTAGCGAATGACATGTTTTGAAGTGAGTGACAGGAGAGGGGGCCCTCCTGTAGCCAATCAGCTTTTAGCTAGGGTGGTGCCCCTGTGGTCTCGCCCCCAAAATACATCACTTCTCGAAACTTTTCCTGGTCACCTTTCAGCTAGATCCCGGCGCCTTTCTGTGTTGTTTGTGCCCCCACTGTCTCCCCTTCCCCTGCCCCACCCTCACCTTCCCTCACGCCTGCCGAGGACCATCGACCGGCCGTGTACTTTTAAAGTTGTTAAATCCCCCCCACCGCGCCGTGATCAGACAGTGCTGCGTCAGGGACGAGCGTCCGCCTCTCCACCTGTCCTGTTCCTGGGAGTGTGTCCCAAGCTGAGCCGACACTCATTATCCGTAATTGGCCGCCAGCGCTGTGCCGCCCACACCGCTGCCCGAAAAAGTGCTAATGGCCACCTCTAGGCAGGCTTGCATCGGGCTGCCTGATTGGCTGGAGAGTGGTCGGTCGGAGGGGGGGGGGGGTTCAGGGCGATCAGAGCCTCTTTTCTGAGACTGGGGGAACCAAAATGATTGAGATGTGCGGCCTGGGCTAGAATGGTGTAACGACTGGCGAAAGTGCTGTGCTTTTCCATGACGGCTGCTCAGCTGGTTCAGACAGCAACAGCCCCCTTACTGCTGCCCCCGTTGTCATTTTCCTCGGTGAAAGGGATCCTCAACCAAGAAAGAGTCAACGCCATACATGAAGGGAAGGGTTTCAGCTTTTAAGGCAGCAGATAAAAATAATAATGTAATGATGTTTATTCCCACTTTAAGAGGATGGTGCCGACGGAGGCGGTGTGGCTTGGAGGTTAGAAGGTCTTCGCTTCAAATCCCCGGTTGAGCACAGTGATTTTTACCATAAGGCCTGTAAACCTAGTTGCTCCAGGGACTGGCTGACCTTGCTTGCCTAGTTCTACATCACCTTGGAATTAAAAGCATTTGCTAAATAAAAATCCAGCAAAACCTCCATTTGGAATCATGTAGGATCCACGGTGTCTATGAACCAGTACAACTTGTTTAAAAAACTGAAGTTAATGAGGGAGATTATTTGTGGTTAGGATGTTTATCTGCACCCTAAGCCCAGGAGTTGTGGGTCCAATGGGACAAGGCCCACATTAGCAGGCCCTTGACTCCTAGACCTTCCTCTGCTCCATGAAAGGAGGACAAGGAGAAGAGAGCCGCCACCATTTGCCGTGCATGGAAACCTGAAAGCAGCTGTGGCACATCTGCCCTCATATCGCTGTGCATGATGGGAAGTCTGGGTCTGTGTGCCCCACCCCACACACACAGACACACACACACACACATTCACACACACACAACCTTCACAGCCTTCACAAACCGCCCAGCCTGCGGGGAGAAAGAGGAAAGTTAAAATAACTGCTTGGCAGGAAGGACGAGACTAAATTTGAATTGCAACAGGTGCAGTGGGGAGAGCAGTAAGCAGAGGTCAGCGGTAACTCCCACTCATCGCTCGCTGCTTGTGGAGATAGAAGCACACACCAGCTATGAAGAAATAATGTTTAAAAAAATGGAGACTGGCAAGATGATTCACATGCCGGACGGGAGCATGTTCAAGTGCCTGGCTTCCCCATGGGATGTGAACTCATCACATTCTGGTGTTATATCCGCACAGAGGGCAGGTGTCTTAGCATGGTTAAGGACTGGCCGCTGAGTCCAAGCAGAGTGGAGTCACCCTGGGTTGACACCTCGTTAACAAAGCAGCGTCGGTTGGCTGAGCAGTGCTCAGAGATGCTAAAAAAGGTTAGCCTCTTAGCCTATTTTTCCTCCCTCTGGGGTGTCGCTTTGGAGCATATGCCCACACAACAGTTTGCCACCCCCAACTCCTCCTCCTCACGGACAAAATTTACCATCACCACCACCCCCCCTCCCCCCCGGAATGAAAATCTTGGGCCTGGCTGTGGGATTTGTTCTGCTGCTATAACTAGCTGTACCGACAGTAATTAACTAGTCCGTAAGTTAGTGTTAGGTTCAGTACCTGCAGGGGTCCACAGCATCTGAGTGTCCCGGAGACGTGGTTGGGGACAGCAGGGCGGAAGCGGTGTTGGGTGCCGCCGGACCGGACCGGACCGGGCCTGGCAGGGTGGGGCAGGGTCTCCGGGCAGCAGGCCAGGTCTCAGCCTTCCCAGTCTGGCCCTCAGCGGGCCGCGGCCACTCAGCCAGGCCCTCCATCCGGGTCCGGAGGCACCCGGCGTCGCTTCGCCCCTGGCACCTTCCACCATCCGGCCTCCCTGCTGGGGGGCGGGGCCAAATCCGGAGCTCCTCCTGCATAATCATGCAATTTATGCATAATCATGCATGAGCTCGTCTCTCTGTCCCCAAGGAAAAAATGTACTGCATTTTCTGCTTGGGGGTGGGTCGGGAGGGTCACATGATGGCATGTTTTATATGGGACGGCAAACCTCAAATGTATTATTATCACGAATTCATATTTTTACAGGTGTTAGTAGTATATGTAATAAATAAATAGGTAAAAACTATATATTTTTGTACTGTATATTTATAGAAATTGTTCCAGACCCTACTCCTCTGCGCCCCACATACAGAGACATGTATAAATAAGTCACGATTATCTTGACCATCCTCATCTGATTATATCTCGATCGCTTCCCCCTCTCCTCGCTTTGGTGCAATTTCATTTGTTTACGATGGAGGTACTGACTCATGTCTTGCCAAGGAGGCACCTGTATGGGGAGGGAGGAGGCGGGAGAGGTAGCTGTGGGGGAGCCATCTGTACTTGCGTAAACAGTGCGGCCTGCGAGCCCCTTCGCTGACTGTGCCCACCGTGGAAACGGCCGTAGCCCAGATCCCCTCGTGCCCACCCTGATGCATTAATCACCCCTCCCCCCATTTCCCACAGACTGGTCCGGCGTAGAACTCAGACTAAACTCCAAGGAGACAGGCCAGATGCTGACCAGCACCGAGATCAAGTTCTACAACTGCAGCGTGCACCAGCTGTGAGTAACCCTCTCCTCCACCATCTCCCATCATCCGAGGCCAGCAGCGGGCAGCCAGAGCGGGGTGCGTGTTAATTACCGGCATCGGTGGTCCGAGTGCATGGCTTGGCACAGACCTGGGGTATCCTGGTGAGGGCGGGCTGTAATTACGCTGGGAGATTTCGCTCTGCGTGACCCATTTTCCATCACTCTTTAATTATTGCTGTTACAAATTAAGTGCTGAAATTTGTGCATAATTGATGGGACGGAGTGTGTTTTTTTGTACCCCTTAATGGAGGGGGTGTTGATCCGATTTATTATTCCGGACATTGGGAGAATTGTTCCCAGGAAATTGGACCAATTTCCCTTAGACTGAGCGCCCTCCATGTTTGACGGTTTAAATTCACTCACTGTGGCGGGGGAAGGAGGGGAGGTATCACAAGGTGCATGGTGCCTTATGGTTAAGGCCAAAATCCCCCCCACGACTTTGCCACTGTGTTGCTGTGAAGCTATGAGCTGACCACAGAGTCTACCCCAGGTGTCCTGTGATGCTGCCGGCCACAGGGGGGCGTGAGAGACGCTGCGTTGGGCCTCTTCTTTTCCCTCCACGTGCTGCTATTCACCCTCCTGCTGTGCATTGCATTCTGCTCGGCAGTTTTTAAGGTCTCCCACTGACCCCTCTTATAGCCTTCTCTGTCGCAGAATGTACCGGGGCATGTGGCCAGCATACCCCCGCTGGGATTTACTTTTGTGTGTGTGTGTGTGTGTGTGTGTGGGGGGGGGGGGGGTGCACCAGACCACCCCCAGTACCTCTTCCTTTCTAATATGACCCCTTCCACCTCCCCACAGACACCGCACATGTTTTTGGATTCCGTCAGTAGTCTTGGCTATGCAGTGTCATTTTAAGTGCTGACCTGTACTGAACAGGGCACCACCTGGGGGAGTGTGTGGGGGCGAGGTGTTATTTATAGCCGCCTTCCATTGGGGGGCAGTCCAACTGGGCTCAGAATTAGCACTCGCATGTAACTCCCCCCCTCACCGAGGAAGACCGCGTCTCTGCGCCTTATTCCGTAACTGGGCAGCATGGCGAGCGGCCAGGCGCCTCGGAGTGTGACGGTTTAGGCGGCGGATTGGAGCGAGCGCGGGTTTGGTGCGTGCCGGGACCGGGAGGAGCCTGCGGGGGGGGGGGGGGGCCTCAGCCTGGACCGGTCCTCCTCGGAATATCGTGACCTTTCCTTCCTGAGCTCCCCAGCATGCTGACTGGGGGCTTTGGAAGAGCCTGACTCATCACCTACCCAAATTTCTCTCTTTTTCTCTGTCTCTCTCTCTTTCTCCATCTTTTTTCTCTCTTTTCCTCTTTCCACCTTTCTCTTTTTCCATTTTTCTGTTTCTCTTCCTCTCATCTTTATTTTTCTCACTCTCCTCCTCTCTCTATCTTCTTCTTCTCTCTCACTCTCTTCCTCCCTCCATCTTCCTCTCTCTCCTTCTCTTACTCCCTCTATCCCTCCACCCTGTGCCACACTACCCACAGTGCTGGAAGAAGGGTTTGAGGCATCCTACAGACTATTGAGGTACATTGTGCCTATCCAGCATGCCTCTGTGCGGCCCCACAGGACCTCGCTCACTCTGCTCGCAGCCACCCTGTCATTAGCGCTCTGATACTACAATGCTAAGCTAATGGTAATTGCAGCAGCGCACTGCGCCTTTCAGATTCTTGTTTATCTGTGCTGCCAATGGGGCCCCGCGGTGCTCGTGCTCAAAACATTGCCCGCCCTGCGAGCGACTCGCCTGGCTGGCGATATAGTTACAGAGTTCTATGTAGTGAGTGGTGAGATCCATTTCTGGATCCGGGTCTGGTTCCACTGACAGAGTGTCTGACTGCTTGCATTTCCTCTCGCACAGCTGCCTTTCCTGTGTGAATAGCGCCTTCCGCTGTCACTGGTGCAAGTATCGCAACCTCTGCACCCACGACCCAACCAGCTGCTCTTTCCAGGAGGGTCGCGTCAATGCCTCTGAGGTATGCCCACCTCACTGCCGCATCGGTATGGTCAGCTTGGTGCCCGCCGGAGTGTAGTTCACAGGGTCATGTGGATGTGAAAAGGATGGAGGGAGAGTCCCCAAGGACATTGCTCATTGGCGCCTCCTACTGACAGCTCACTAGCCTTTCAGTAAAATGCTGTAGCTAGTACAGTGCACATCTCAGGCTCTCACACAAGTTCACAGGGGCACATGAGTATGACAATGATGGGAGGGGGGATTCCAACAAAAACTGCTAATCGGTACCTCCTGTTGATATCTCACTCGCTGTCACTGCTGTAGCTACTATAATCCACATGTCAGTATCTCAGAGTACTGATTTCTCATACCATTTGTAATCTTATGACATTTCAAACACCACATTTTAAAATAGCTTCTGATTCCTGAAAATCAGGCTAAATAATTTACCATTTTGTACGATTCGCAGGCACCTTGAAATCCAGTGGTGGTACTTTGTGTCGATGTCTCCTTGTATCCTTTTAATCTTTAAATTTTATCCTCCTTTTGGAAGCGAAGCCCACATTTTTTCAGCACCCCGAATGACGTGTGTCCCCAGCCGTTTGCAGCCTCTGACCCCTGGCCTCTCACATGCTCCCCTCGTAGGACTGCCCCCAGCTGGTGCGGTCGGAGGAGATCCTGATCCCGGCAGGCGAGGTGAAGCCCATCACTCTGAAGGCGCGGAACCTTCCCCAGCCACAATCAGGCCAGCGTGGCTACGAGTGCCTGCTGCACATCCAGGGGGTCAGCCACCGTGTTACAGCCCTGCGCTTCAACAGCTCCAGCGTGCAGTGCCAGAACAGCTCCGTACGTTCACGCCGAAGGCCTGACAATCCACCTATCCATCCATCCATCCATCCATCCATCCATCCATCCATCCATACATGCATGCATACATACGTCTTCTAACCATTTATTCAGGTCATGAGGGCATGATGGTTGACTCCTGCTACCATGGATACACACCCCTGCCTCCCATATTATCATGAGCATTTATCATTGTTGAATTTCATGTACCCGTCACTGCCATGCCCATAATGCAAACCTTCGCCTGATTGGGTGCCCCGTTTGTGACATCACACGGTGGTAGAAACTCCCATATATGGCCTGGCCCAGGCTGTTTTCTTTTAACACTGAGAGGTGCCCCCCCCCTCCACAGCAGTACACAGGGATACATCATTATAAGGCCTGATGAGTGTCATCACCCCCGCCCCCTGCCCCCATCCTCCCCCCATTAATGTATCTGCCACTTACTCCATCACCTCCACCTCCCATTTCTCCCTCCCACCAGGGGAGAACCACCACATCCTGGAGACAGGCGGACATCACCGCTGAATGTGGATAAATGGTGCTGGTGCTACATTCAGCTAGCTAGGCTGGGGGGGGGTGCAGGCTGAAGCCCCCCACCCAGCCCAGACAATATCAGCGGTCCTAACGGAGCATTGGTCTGACTGACAGTCACATTGAGAAGAGGAGATAAGTCCTGC
>JAODKF010000116.1:6184046-6195175 GCA_026779585.1 Mormyrus proboscirostris
TTTTCTTTCTCTTACCCCCCCCCCCCCCCCCCACCCTCGTGTCTGGGGGGTGGCGTGGGGGGGGGGCGTACCCTGCCACATTTTCCAGAGCCCTGGCACAGCAGTATTGAGAGACATTCTGTTGTTTGTAATCCATCAGATGCGACTCAAGGAGATGCACGCCCCCCCAGCACACAGGTTATATGTATATATATACGGAACAGAGCGTGGCGGGCTACTTCTCCATAGCGCTACATTAACGATTAACATGGTTTGAAAGTTTAATAAGTCCCCCACCCCAATTTGTCCCAATAAGAGATGGGGCACTTCACCTGAAACCTGAGCTGAGGGTGGGGGTGGAGTTACTAGAAGCCTTGCTGGCCTTTAAACCCACTAAACTGTGGGGGGGGTTAATCTTTAATAATGTTTAGTCTTTTCTTGGCCCCCTCCTTTTCCGCCGGGCTAGCCTGCTTTTCCGGCGCCGGGTTTGATTGCTTTGGCCTGCGCTGTCCACATGTCCGCATTTTTACCCAGCATTCCTTTCTCCCGCCGTCCCGCCTCTTCTCTCCCGGCTTCGTGTCCTCTGACGTCACCCCGGAAAACCGAAAGAACGGCACCGGGAAGGAACAGATGGCGACACGGGTTGCGGCGAGTTCCGGGTGGCGCCGGCAAGAGGAGCAAGTAGAGCGATGGGCTCTGGCAGCCGCCCCTGCGCCTTCTATCGTCACGGCGCATCGAGGAAGGAAGGCGGAGCTAGTTGGAGTGACGCACTTTGGGAATATGCGCCGCATAAGGAAGCCGGAAGAAGAACGAAAGCAAAACTATTTCGAAGGCTGTAATCCATCTGTCAGTGCGGCATTTGCTGGGCCACACATACGAGCTGTGGAATTATGGGATAGATACCGAGAAGGGGTGCCATCACATCAGTATAGATCAAACTGTCATTTTAAAATGTCTTTCTTTTCTCACAACCTTCCCCTGTTCTTTTAATATTGAGTGGCGAGTCTCGGCAAATCCCCCCCACCCCCCCAATACTGGAAACATGGGGTTCCCCACTCTGACAACAGGAATATCAGGATTGTCTCTGGTCCCCTCCTGGGATCGTTCTCGGAGTGCCGTGGGGCTGCCAACCCGAGAAGCTCACATGTCTCTATCAAGCCTCTGAAGGGTTCGGCCATTTTTTTATGTATATTTTAGAACCGGCACACCTTAGGGAAAAGCAAAACAAAAACAGTGGCCCGCGGGCCCTGCCACGTTGACGCCACGACCGGCTTGTCCCGATCCTGGGACCTTGATGCCTTGCCAGAGGGCTTTGAATTGGACTTGTTGTGGGGGGTGGGTTGTCTATGGAGCCCTGAGAATACTTAATCATGGCGCCCCCTGCTGGAGCGGACAGGGGGGAGAAAAGCACATAAAAAGTGGCACCAACCAGCAATGGATCTCACCGCCACCTTACCCCACCCAGGACTATCCATATTTTTTTTTATTCTGAAATCCAGGACAGAACTGAGCAGGTTGTCAGGGTGAATGCTATTGGATGGCGACTTCAGCCAATCAGCAGAGAACCCCATTTCCCTCGATTGTTCTTTACCTGTCGGGGGGAGCTTAAGGTGTTTTGATCTCTGCTGGGTAACAGTCTGCGTTTGCCACGTGGCGCATGATCTCTTCCTCCTTGCTCCATCCTCCAATGTCGCCTCTCTCTGGACAGGTGTGCAAGGTACTGAACGCCACCACCATGAGTTGTTGGGCTCCGGCGCTGGCGGCTGAGTCCCCATCCGGACTGGACACGGTGCGGCACGCCGACGAGTTCGGCTTCATCTTCAACAACGTGCAGGCGCTGCTCGTCTACAACAACACCAATTTCCTGTACTACTCCAACCCCTACTTTGAACCGCTCAGCGCGTCCGGTGTGCTGGAGCAGAAGCCCGGCTCCCCCATCATCCTCAAGGTATGCCCTCCCTTCATGCAGAGCATGCTGGGAATGCGGACGGCTCAGCTTACCGCATGTTGATGCCGGGGGTTACAGTAGGTCACTAGTATAATGATCTACTGTGTCAATAGGATAGTGTCCAGCAGTAGGTTTACAGGAAGTGACAAGAAATGTGCGACAATGACACCTCCGACCCCCTGACCCCACTCATTCCAGGAATTGTGTCTCCTACTGCACAGGGAAAAAACCTGGTGCCCCCAGCTTCAGGTGGGGTCAAGCTGAACTACACGGTGCTGATCGGCGAGACGCCCTGTTCCGTCACCGTGTCCGAGACGCAGCTGCTCTGTGAGCTGCCAAACCTCACGGGACAGTATAAGGTCCTAGTAAGTGAGCTGCCCCCACAAAGGCTTGCGTGCGTGCGCGTGTGACCCAGCATGACATGCGTGTTCATGTGTGGTACCCAGGTCCAGGTGGGCGGCCTCCACGTCTCCCCCGGCTCGGTGAACATCCTGTCGGACAGTGTGCTCACCCTGTCCGCCATTGTCAGCATCGCGGTTGGAGGCGGCCTCCTGCTGATCATCGTCATCCTCGTCCTCATCGCCTACAAGCGCAAGTCCCGTGAAAATGACCTCACTCTCAAGCGACTGCAGATGCAGATGGACAACCTGGAGTCCCGCGTGGCCCTCGAGTGCAAGGAAGGTCAGTTCTCCTCCTGGAGGATTGTGGGTGAAACAAAGCCTTCATTTCAAGCCTTTTTGTTTAGCGTATCCTTACACTTCTGGGCCTTTCACAGCACCTTTAGTCGACAGTTTTGCGAACAAACAACATGTTGTATGCATCACTCATATTTAGCACAAAGAGCTGGGGACAGTATGGCGGCTCAGCAGGTATCACCGTGGCCTCACACCCCCGCGATTGTGGATCCGGCTCCTGACTCCAACTCTGCATGCAGAGTTTGCATGTTCTCACAGTGTTTGCATGGATTTCATCCAGCAACTCCAGTTTCCACCTGCAATCCAAAAACATTTGATTAAGCTTGTGCTCAGCACAGACGTGTATAAAGGGGCGGAGCCCCAGGGGCATTCACCCCAGCTGAAAGCTGAGTGACCCCCCCCCAGCGCCCCCTCCCCTTTCTCTCACTGATTCAAAACATATTATTAGTTAATGATAAAATATGAGTTGTGCTCCTTCGTATGTCATCCGCCTTAAAAAATCTTACAGCTGCCTTTGGCATTTGCCCCAAGGAGGCAGCCGTGGGATAATGAATAAATGTCCAGGCGGGAGTGTGGCATTTGCTTCTCGTGAAGCTGTTTGAAAACGCAGCGTGAACAGAAACTGCGAGCACTCTTACGGTCTGCTGAACGGCCCCCGTGACTCGTACGCTAATGACGTCTGCAGAGAAAGTGTGCAGCCCCCACGGGGTGCGACGGCAAATGGCGGCTCGTGTGGCGCTATTCTGCCCGGGCCTTCAACGCACGGACCTACGCTTGGCCCGGTTCCCCTGCTCCATCGAGCCAACACCAATCTAATAGGCCTGCATTTATTGTGCTTCTCCATCCTGAATGCAAATTGTGCCTTTTTCACATCCGGATAAACACGGCGGCCCCGGTTGCTGGCTCGTGCCATACCGCCCGTCTGCATTCTCATTACGGTGGCTGTCCACGACGACCCAGCTAACGTAGCATCGCTGGCATGGATAATGGCGGCGTGTGGCATCTCTGCAGCTCCCAGGTGCGGCGGATCACGGTGTAGAGCAGGCACAGCGGCGAGCGTGAGCCACGCAGGCCCACGCCAGCGGGGGGGGCGGCATGAGCAGCGGGAGAAAGGAAATAGAGCCAAGAGAGGCAGTCTGGCGTCATCACGGAGATTAAAAAGGGAAGGGGGGGGCAGACTGTTTAGAGCAGCCATGAGGGCTTTTTATCCCCCCCGATTCCTCACACGGTAGCCGACTCCGTCCGAGCGGATCTGGGCTGGAGCGTGGGGTTGCCCTGACAACGGACGAGCATCGGCTCAGCTGGCAGTAATTCCATCTGACTCCTTCAGAATACAGCCGGAGCTCATCGTGCGGGAATAAACAGCGACCGGGCCCCAGTCTGGGCACTGGGGGGGGGGGGGCATTCCAAGCAGACGATCAGACCCCTATGGGAAGGAGAGGGTGTTTAAAATGCAATGCAGGAGAGTCAGATTCAAGGATCTGTGGTGTTTATTCTCTGTGTGAGGGGTGGGGGAGCGTATATTTTTGGGGCCCTTCTAAAAGGTTAAGGCCCCTGAATCTGCCAGGGTATCCATGCACCTGCAACACCACTGGTGATGGATTACAGTTCTGACGGTGAGTGTGAAGTGAGAGTACGGCAAACGCGTGTGAGGATGGCTTCACTGTGCACAGTAAAGTCAGTCTGTTATGCTGTGGTGCCCTGTGCTCTTTCCAAACTTGGAATTAGCTCTCTGTGTGGTTATTCTGCACTCAGAGAAGGCTGGCAGGTTCCCACGGCGGTCAGAGGAGCAGCTGGCGGCAACCCGTGCTCCCTGCCAGTGACATTACGGCTCCTCCCCGTGCTCTCTGCCCGTGATATCACGACTCCTCCACGTGCTCACTGCCCGTGATATCACCACTCCTCCCCGTGCACTCTACCTGTGATATCACGATTCCACCCCCGTGCTCTCTGCCCGTGATATCACGACTCCTCCCTGTGCTCCCGGCTCGTGACATCACCACTCTCCCAGTGCTCTCTGCCCGTGACATTACGATTCCTCTCTGTGCTCTCTGCCCGTGACATCACGACTCCTCCCCGTGCTCCCGGCTTGTGACATCACGATTTCCTCCCTGTGCTCCTTACCCATAGCTAGGGATGAAAACTCCAGGAATTTTCAAAGGAAACATTCCATGGGTGCTTATGGGACTTACTGGGGATTTAATTTGTGCAGCTGTCAAACATAAAAATCTAAGGCTACTAATAAAAAAGTCTTTAAAATGACATTCAGATTAAACTTAACACTCGATGGAACACAAACACATGGCACGAGGTGTGAGGCTTGATCATGAAAGGCAGAGTCTGCTCAGTCTGGAGAATCATACAGCCATAACGGTCCAATTGGACAGTCAGGATCTGCACCTCGAGGTCACTGTTCACTTCAGTTGAGGTGTCACTGGACTCAAAGAGCCCGATTGCCGCCCCTTCGTTCGGGTGCCTGTAGCAGACATCCGTGTGCTTCCCCCTCCTCTCACCATCTCGTACCTCCCCACCATGCCCAGCGTTCGCAGAACTACAGACGGACATCAACGAGCTGACCAGCGACCTGGACCGTGCCGGCATCCCCTACCTCGACTACCGCACCTACGCCATGCGGGTGCTGTTCCCCGGGATCGAGGACCACCCGGTCCTGCGTGAGCTGGAGGTAGGCTGTGCTTGTACTGCCGGGAGGGGACACCGGGGGCCATGCCGCCGGCAGGGCCACGTTTGCGTCACTCGTCTGCGGCTAGCCTGCTAAAACTGGCACGATGCCTCGAGGCAAACAGGAATCAGGTAGCCATGCAACAGCGGTGCCCTTTGGCTCCAGGGGATGCAGACTTCGCATGGAAGAGCGAGCACCGTGGCGAGCGTGACGCAATGCTGGACCATTCGCGGTCCCGTATGTTCGTACTTCCCACACCTAATCTTCCATTTTATTTGTTTATTTATTTTGCTCGCATGGTTTTAGTTGTTTATTAATTTAGGATTTTTATTTTTTTTTTTGGCATTCCAATACCAGCGTCTCAATATTCTAAAAGTGAATTGTGCTATCATGTTATCATTATATCATTGGCATGATCTTGAAATGACAACGATATTGTTTATCATAATTATTTCTGGGGTAATATATCTTACTAGAGCAGTTATCATGATCAGCCTACTTGACCCCTAGTTGTTTCAGGAACTAACCCTGCTTTTCAATTGTACATCACCTGGGATAAGAGTTTCCACTGAATGAATCGAATGTTAATAAATGTTCGCGTCTTGTCCAATATTAATGCCGAATCAAACAGGAGTATCTGTTACTGACACAACATAGATCAGGGTGGCAGTAGCGTGCACGAATATGGAGCCAGAATGCTGAAGATGGAGGAGAGGAAACCTTGTCTTTTGTTAGGATGACTTGTTCACAGAAAAGTAAAACATGTTGTTCAGTTTTGGTGCATCAGCAACCCGACAGCCTGGCCACAGAGGCCACTGTGCCTGCTCCGTACAGGGAGCCGCACCTGTCCCTCTGCATCGCTGCCGTCTGTCTTTGATGCTCCTTCCAAAGCCTTTGATTTTTTTTCCACGTTGGGGAACGGGGGAGCTCAGTTGACGAGAATCCCAGACGGTGTGCGTCACGTGACTCACCCCCCATGTCTGATGCCCCCGCAGGTGTCCGGGAACGGGCAGCAGAGTGTGGAGAAGGCCCTCAAGCTGTTTGCCCAGCTCATCAATAACAAGGTGTTCCTGCTGACGTTCATCCGCACGTTGGAGCTGCAGCGCTCCTTCTCCATGCGTGACCGTGGCAACGTGGCCTCGCTGATCATGACAGCCCTGCAGGGTAGGCTGGAGTACGCCACTGATGTGCTCAAGCAGCTGCTTTCCGACCTCATCGAGAAGAACCTGGAGAGCAAGAACCATCCCAAGCTGCTGCTACGAAGGTCTGCATCCTGGGGGTGGTTGGGATATCAGGGGGCAGGGCCTAATCTGAAAGGGGAGTGGCCTAATCAAGAGGAGGAGGAGCCTAACCGGAAAGGGGAGGGTCTGATTTGGGTGGGGGAGGAGCCTAATGTAGCGGTTATCAACTGGTATAACCTTAGATCCCACATTATCACTTAGTCAATTAATCATGACCCAAATTCATGGTAAAAGTTTTTGACTGTGAGTGGAGGGGTGGTGACGATAAAAGAAGTCAACCCACCGAAAACTGAAAAAAACCTGCCTTTGGGTCCGAGACCCACCAGTTAAGAAACACTGGCCTAACTGACCACGGAAGGCCAAGAAACCCGGATCACCAACTACATTTTCTGCTGCGTCTCACGGGCTCTTTATCCGTGGAAGCTTGATTGCAGGTGTCCCGGGTCCTCTGGAGGTTCACAGCATGACAGGCAGGAGGGTAGTTATTAGGATAAATGTATCAGCTATATTCGGCGAGGAGCTTTCGGACTGAAATGCCGTTGCCATCCTGATGAGATTACAGAGCAGAGGGCTGGCGCCCGGTGAGGGGGGATTTTTGGCCTCGGCTGGTGAATCGCTGCATGACACTGCAATTCGTGGCCATACAAATGACACAGCGGTCTGTGGGTCAGAACCATTCAATTCATAAGGTGGGGGTGGGCCTCTCTGCCTCTGCTGTGCAGCCCAATTACCAGCCAGTTACCGGTGCCCTGGCGACCTCAACCGGAGATGGTGATATATTTCCACTGGAGAGAAAGTTCCGAGGTGAATGGAGCTGAGGAGGGCCGGGTACCGGCGGGAGGGAGTGAGGGATCACTTAACAGCTCCGGCTTTCTGACTTAGCCTGTGCCCCAGGTGGGCGGCGGTCTCATTATTCCTGTGAGATGCAGGTGGAGCTGATTTTTGACTGTGATTCCAGCCCCCCACCCCTGAGATTACAGTTTGCTTAACTTTCCTGTATTTACTTCCTGCTGTTGAAAAGAGCGTAACCCCGAAGTAAAACCTACCATCGGAGTGGTTGATGTGGCCCATCACTATGGCCAGTCCTCCCTTCGCTTTCCGGAATCTTTCCGCCTTTTTGACGGGGAGCTGAAGATCCGAAACCCCTTATGAGTGTGCGAGAATCATTTTCGTAAGGGTCCATAAGAGTTCTGTAGAACTGGCCCTACATGGCCCTTAGGAACGGTTCGGCCATCGGTCCTCAACACCGCAGAAGATGTATGTGGACTTAAGCACAAACTGTGGGGCTGGTGTCTGGCTCAGCAGGTTGGGATGCTGTGTCAGTAATCGGAAGGTCACCAGTTTAAATCCTGGGGTTGGCATACTGATTTCATCATTGGGTTTCTGAGCAAAGCTCTGAAACCCTCCAGGGACTGTGTGACTCTGCCTTCTCTACTATATGTCCCTCTTGAAGAAAGTATCTGCTAAATAACGGTAAATGTCCTGGATATGCAGAAGGATGACTGCAGCAATGGACGCAGTTGGAGCAGGAATTATGGGGGAAGTGTTTATGGCTGGAAAAGTGGAAAAATTATGGAATTTTTACTCAGGAACACCATTTGTTTCAGTCGTCACTCTACATACTGAGGCAGCAATCGTTGTGTGTGGGGGCGGGGTCATATATGTTCAGATCCTTGGCCAGTTGACCATGTTGGTTTGACTTTTTCCTCTTGCCAGTATCTGGTCACCTGTGCTCATGATCCTTGGGGGCCAATGCCTATTCAGCCAGAATAGTGTTGAGAGCGAGTATCAGAGGACATACCAACCATTGCCTTGGGGGGGGGGGGTCACCGTGGAATCAAGGCTGGTGCTTTCCCTCAACCAATCCTGGTTTGGAGGCCGGACCATTGAGGAAGTGAGAGCCGTCCCCCTGGTATCCATTAATTAGCTATGCGATGATGATCCGGTATTTAACACTGTAGCCATGCACCTCTGTGATATTTCAGGACGCTGTTCGCTTTCAGTCCCTGCCTCCCAAACCTCTTTCTCCCTCCATCATCATTATCCACAAAAAGGGCAGAGCAGGCCTTATTATGGGGGATGGAATGTAAAGCTGCACCAGGTAGCCATGCCCAAATAGAGAAGTCCTGACCAAAGGCTGTTTACTGAAGGCTGCCTTCACCGGGATCTAGGGAGAGCATCTCAGGATCAGTGGCCTGTGTCTACTTCAGCTTAATAGTCATGAAAATCCAGCACAGACTTGTTTCTGGATGTGCTGTTTTATCCAAGGCCCCTTAAAGGGATGACGGGATGCCAAGGCTTAGCTCAGCTCCGTGAGAACGAAAGTGCTCTTCCCTGGGTGGCCTTTTGTGGACGCAAAGGCCCGGTGCTCTGTGATAGCCTGTCCTGCCTTTAATTGGCCCTGCGAGTGGGATACCACCCGCCTCTGCTGGTCCTTTCTCCCGCTGCACCGCTAAACCTCCCCCTCCCTCCGCCAAGCCCGCGCCGAGATATGAGGGTGCCTTCAAGTGCCACGCAAACAGACAGTCCCGTCTACCTTTTTATAACGAGATCTGAGCATGCTCCGGAGACAGAAGCTGGTGCATTGTGGGCCGGCCGTCGCCCCACTGGAGATGAGAGCAGCTTATGCGATGTGTTAAATCGATCCAGGTCCTGCTTTCTCTCTCTCTTTCTCTCTCTCCGTCCCTCTGCTTTTCTACCTCTGTATCTGTCCTTTTCTCCCTGTCTTTCCCCCACTCTCTGCCCCTCTCCCTCTCCTTTTGTCTCTTTCTTTCTCTTCTAGTCTTAGTGTCTTAGTTTCTCCCTGTGTCTCTGCCCATCTCCCGTTCATTCTCTTTGTCTCTGGTTGTCCCTCTCTCTTTGTCTCCCCCCTCCCTCTCTCCCTCTTCTTTTTCATCTCTCTCTATCCCCTGCTTTCCACACCTCTCTCTCTCCTTGTCTGTCTCTGTCCCTCTTCTTCTCTCCCTCTCTCTGTTTCCCCCCTTCCTGCTCTCTCTGTTGTCCTGATCATTCAGTTTCCCTCTCCTTCTTTGTCTCTGTCTCCCTCCCGCCTCTCTCCCCCTCCCTCGCTCTTCCCTTCTCCAGTCTAAGACGGCAGAGTGGCAGCAGACAGCGGAGCCTTTCCACTGCCTCCGGCTTTTCACTCTTATTTGCGATTTTTTTTTTTAAAAAAAAAACCTTCCGTGTTTCGTAATGAGATTTCCATCCATCCAGAGCGACGGGGAGTGAGGCTATTAGGAGAGTGTCGCTGTGTGCGCGTCGCTCCTCCGCGCCACATTCCGGCGCTTTCCCATCACGCCGTTCCTGCGTGTTTGCCGGCATTAGGAAAAACGCGCTCCTAATGCGCAACCGGGTAATGAAACGCTGATGTTCGTTAATGAAACTCTATTAAAAGCATGGGGGGGGGGGCTTTTGAAGGCAGGAAAACATGGGAAATTAGTGAGCCTGAGCCCGGGCCTGTACAAAAGGTTTTTATTGGACATCCGATTTTGGAAGCGCCTGAGCTCATTAAACTGTTTAATAGTCTCCATTAACTGCTGTCAGCCAAAAAAATGGAATAATGGGCAACACCTCGGAATGTAGAGAGGGAGGCCACGGCGGATTGGAGCCTTTAAAACACATTTAAAAGTTGTTATTTTAAAAACCAAGGTCAGGGAGCACCTACATAAGAAAGTGTCTGGGCGACTAGAGCCTCTTCCTCCTGCTCTGGACCCCTCACCCCCGACCAGAATGAATGTCGTACCAGCAGCATTCGGAATCCACAATGTTTTTTTATTGACGTTTACCCCACCACCAGCTACACTTGCCACTTCCAGAACAAAACAATGGAGTGATAATGTTCTGTGCGTCAGCCCCCCCTCCCTGTATCAGACCACTTTTTTTGTGGCCGGAGTACATTTATTCACAAGCAACTGCCGTAGCAACAAAGTTATGGCATCTGCTCAGAAAATAAATGGCGTATCAAGTGCTTTGCGTCTCTTAAAGGGACGGCGTCTCACCTCTCGTCACAGATGACGAGTGAGTCGTTATGGACCCGATGGCGGCCGTCTCCGGCAAGCGGCGCGCAGTTAAGGAGCGCGGTGTGCTAGGCCGGTGTTTAATACCAGCACGGAGGCTGTTATACAGATCCCGGCTAATCTAATCCCCCTTCAGCGTGCTCAGTGGCCCCAGCCGCCATCTCGCTGCCATAATCACAGTCATTCCGCCCGCAATGAGAGGGTCATTTTCTCAGCGCACCACTGAGTAAATTACCGCCAGGCACCCCGAGTCGGCGGTGAAGGCAAAAGGGGGGCGCTGGGGGGTTCTTCTGGGGCGGGGCAGCACACGGAGGGGAGCCTCGATGGAAGTGGAGCCTTCCGGAGGCGGCAGCAAGCCCCACGTCGTGAGACGGAGCTGCGATGGTATTCCACTCAGGCCCGGCCTGTCCTCAGCGCCGCCGCCGTGACCCTTTCATGTATTTTTCATGTTCGTTAAGCACTCTGTGTGTGTCTCTGCTTCCTCTCACGCAAACCAAGCCCTTTCCTCACCCGGGTTTCTGGGATCTTCAGGTGGGGGGGGGGGGGGGGTTTTCCTGCACAAAACACCAC
>JAODKF010000116.1:6204311-6227695 GCA_026779585.1 Mormyrus proboscirostris
GTCGTGTGTTAAAAGCGGAGCGCCACGTAATGAAGGCACAGGAACATTTACTCGGGGCGTAGAAGGATGGTGCTGCAACGTCCGGCTGTAAAGTCAGCAGCGACGCATCGCGGGTATCGGAAGACGGCTGCTTCCCAGCATCTCACTTGGCTTCGTATCATTGGCGATGGAAAATTCTGGACAGATTCCACGCCTTATTCCCTCTGGTGTTCACACATGAGGTGGCCACAGCAGTGCCCCCCATCCCCAAGTTCACCCCTCCCTCCCTCCCTCTCTCCTGCAGGTATCTGACCGCTGCGTGGTGGCGCTGGTACCCAAGCAGACGTCGTCCTACAACATCCCACCGACGGCCAGCATCTCCCGCACCTCCATCAGCAGATACGGTGAGCGAGCCCACCTCCGCCCCCCGAGGCTCCCGTGAGAACTGTGTGTCCACCGCCCGCGCTGCGCTGCCCCTGGCGGACGGCGAGGTGTCCCGGACCACCAACACAGGGCTGAATTGTGACGCATTCTGATCCTGGGTCAGCCTCTGAGGGAGCAGCTTGAAGTTCTATATTCATTTCTGATTTCTTTGGTCACATTAATTTTCTCTTTTTTGTTTTTGTTTTGTTCTTGTCCGTGTCAGAAGCTCACTTTCATCTTTCTGGTGCTGTTTGTGCTGCAGTTTACTTTGCAGGCTGCGTCTTGGCCGGCTGAAGCTCGGGGGAGGCCGCGGGGGTGGGGGGAGGGGAAGTGTTGATTTCGACTTTCTCGTTATTTTTCTCCCGCTAAGAATGATAAAGATAATTCCGACAGCGAGCTCGGAGCCAAGCCGCGATGGGCTGACACGCCGCACTTCCCTCGGCGGGGCCGCGCTTAGCGGGGCCGGGCGGCGGAGCCAATCATTAATTATTCGGTACGAATCACGCATGGCGGGAGTGAAAGCTGGAAAAGAAGTCGGCCCCGGTGGGGGGGTTGGGGAGCAACGCAGAGGCTGGGGGGGTTATGAACCAAGCGGCAGTGCAGTGAAGCACGCCGGCTGAAAGCAGCTCTCCTCATTCATACCATTATCACAATATTCCACCGTAAATTTTTACAGTGCTGTGAACTTCCGTGTCGTACAGGGGACCTGGGGGCATAAGTGCTCCGGCTCATTGGTTTTATTTATATGACCTTATGTTTCTGGATTCTTCGGCCGACACCAAACTGCGTGCCAAGCAGGCACTCTGCTGGAATCGTGTGCCATACAGCAGTCAGACACAGGGGGTGCAGTTATGCCAGGATGACCCTCCCCCCTCCCCGACTCCTCCTGACATCCTCTCCCTCCCCCCTGCCATGGACGCGTCACAGCCCACACGGAGAAGACCAATATCCCATTCATAGGGTGGATTTTCGGCTTCCTACCTATCTGTCCGCCACATTGAACCCTCATTTCAGGTCCGTTTCCCTAGCGACCGCCGGCGAGACCTTTGCCTTTGAAAATCCACGATCCCACGAGGGGCTCTGACGGCTCTGGGAAAGGGATGCTAATTGATGGGAACGAGGTGGATCTGGTGATGGTTCCTGGCTTGGGGGGGGGGGCAGGAGACCCCCCGCTTAAAAGAAGCCATTTGATAGGTTGATGCTGTCTGCGAGGGAGACGTGTGACATGTCACTCGCACAATGTTTATCCGTCCCTCTGCAGGAGCAGAGATGCATGACGGAGGGGCGTGACAGGGCCGTGCTGTCATGGGTGCAGCTAAAATGCGAGCAGGCCAGAGCCTGTGTGGTCTCACTCTTACATAAACCCCCTGCCAGTGATGCTCCTTCTTTTCTGCAGATATGAGAGTTATCAGGCTCTGCAATTGTCTTACGTGGTGGAACTAATGTGAAGCCAGTAATTTTCCGGACGACATAGAGGAGACGTGCCAGGGGTCCCAGCTTTGTAATGAGTGCGTGAGGAATGAGTGTAATTACCCAGTGAGTCGTGTATGTGTGTGTGTGTGTGTGTGTGTGTGTGTGTGTGTTATGAGAGCAGTGTGTGCTTTAGTGGGTTAGACTGCTGTGCTTATGATCGGAATGTCGCTGTTTCCGATCTCAGGGTCTGCAAAGTAATTCCACCATTATGCCTTTGACCAAAACCCTTAACCCCTAGTTGGTCCGGGGACTGTCTGATCTTGCCTCCTCCCAAAAAAATGTATGTTGCTTTGGATAATAGTATCAGATAAATAAATAAAAATTGTAAAAATATTATTACATGGCTGTGCTTAGTAAAAAGTTACAGCTGCTCTCGGGGTTCTGGGTCATTTTACTTCAGCTCACTTTCCTCCTGGCCCCCCCCCCTACAGATTCCTCGTTCCGCTATACGGGAAGCCCAGACAGTCTGCGCTCCCGAGCCCCCATGATCACACCGGACCTGGAAAGCGGCGTCAAGGTCTGGCACCTGGTGAAGAACCACGAGCACGGCGACCAGAAAGAGGGCGACCGCGGCAGCAAGATGGTGTCCGAGATCTACCTGACCCGCCTGCTGGCCACCAAGGTACTGCCATTGACGCCGCCCTATTCCCATGGAGACTGCTTCTGCTGAAGCTAGAGGGCAGTTTAATCTCAGAAGTGCATTGTGGGATTGGCGCCAGTGACCAGAGCCAGTCACCCCGAACAGGATACATTAGCCTTTCATAAACAATGCCGGCTGGCTACAGCCCCCACAGATGGCCGGGAGCACCCTGGCTTACTGGTTATCGTCCTGATTCCCCCACCCCTAGGGCACGCTGCAAAAGTTTGTGGATGACTTGTTCGAGACACTCTTCAGTACCGTGCACCGAGGCAGTGCCCTGCCCCTCGCCATCAAGTACATGTTCGACTTCCTAGACGAGCAGGCAGACCGTCATGGCATCCACGACACCGACGTCCGCCACACCTGGAAGAGCAACTGGTATGTGGAGCCGTGTTGGAAACTGCGTGCAAAAGACATCCCATTTGATTGCCTGTAGTGTTCGAGTTAATTTTTCCATTTTCTTGCATCGTTAGCAAAATTATAATAGTACAACAGAACAAAAAGCACAACAGCTAACAGCTCTGTATCTTATGAGACTCTGTGACATGTCCCTTCTTCTGCTACACTGCGCTGTCCACACACTAATATGATGCCACCCACAGTCACGTTACTAACAGCCCCCCATGTCTCCTGCAGCCTCCCACTACGCTTCTGGGTCAACGTGATCAAGAACCCGCAGTTTGTCTTTGACATCCACAAGAGCAGCATCACGGACGCCTGCCTCTCCGTGGTGGCACAGACCTTCATGGACTCCTGCTCCACCTCCGAGCATCGACTAGGCAAGGACTCCCCCTCCAACAAGCTGCTCTATGCCAAGGACATCCCCAATTACAAGAGCTGGGTGGAGAGGTGAGGCTTTTCAGTACAGAGGCTCCCAATACCACCCAAACCCTTCGCAATACCGCCCTGAGACACTTTTCCGATACCATCCCAAGATCCTATCCCGATACCGCCCCAGACGCTATCCTGATACCACCCTGAGATCCTATCCTAATTCTACACCAGATCCTGTTCCAATACCGCCCTTAGACCTTGTCCCGACACTGCCCCAAGACCCTATCCCAAGACCTCCCTGAGATCCTGTCCTGATACCACCCCAAGAAACTGTTCCAATACCACATTAAGACCCTATCCCAACACTACCACAGGTCCTATTCCAATACCTCCCTGAGATCCTGTCCCAATACTCACGAGACTCTGTCCAGATACTGCCCCAAGACTCCCAATTCTGACCTAATGCCACCCCAAGACCCTGTTATTTTGTGTGTCCTGATGCAGCTGAAAACAACCTTAAAATGAGAGGCGGCCGATAGATCACATGATGACAAGATCCTTTCTGGGGTGTTACCTAATGGGCCTCTCTGCTGCCATACTTGAATTTATACCATGGTGCCCTCGGGTTCTCAAATCTGATTGGTCAGAAGGTTGTCGATTAATTTTCTATATTCACATAGTTCAGCCAGGCAAATCACAATAATCAATAAAAGTGCTATCATAATCTTGAATTCTAACTAATGTTACGTAAAATTCCAGACATAGAATGCATTTTGAAATTAAAGCAAAATTAAACCGAAACATTTCATCATTGGCAGAATAAAGTAATTGCACTAATAAATGCATTTTTGACTCGTACGCATGAGAATGTGTTTAGGTACACCATATGCGTGGTTACCATGGTATAAGTTGGTTAATGCACGCCAAGTCGCTCATCATACATTTCTAAACGTACTCCACTGTACGTCACGTGATTCTTTGCCTCCACAGCTTTGCATTTAAGAGCATATAACGCACAGCTTGGCATGCACTAACCCTTACACGTTTGCTGTAAATAACCCACCTGAATGACTGCCTGTAATGACCAGCACACTGGAAGCTTCTGGATAAGCTTAACTTAGCAGTCTTTCTGACTGGATCCTGTAGAATGTTTAAAGCCGCAGCGACTCCATCTGATGTGAATCCGACCTGTGTCGTCCCCCCCCCCAGGTACTATGCCGACATCAACCGGCTGCCTGCCATCAGCGACCAGGACATGAACGCCTACCTGGCGGAGCAGGCCCGCTTACACTGCTCCGAGTTCAACATGCTGAGTGCCCTGAACGAGATCTACTCCTACGTCAGCAAATACAGCCAGGAGGTAAGGCGTGGGCCGGTCACGTGACCGCAGGCAACAGGCCAGACGGGCAAAAGATATATATGAAGTTCGGGCAGGTCCGTAAAGCTGAAAAGCTCGGTAAAACAGCCCAGCCCATCCGGAACAGCGGCGCGGTGAAGGTGAACTCTGGCCTTTCATACGGGTGACGGTGAGCTCAGCTCGTGGCTCAGATGCGGAGGAAGCCACCGGTCGCACGCTCCGTGACGCGCCCATAATGGAGTCGTTACCTCAACCGCCTAATGTCAGGGCTTCCCATGGGAGCCGTCGGTTTGACCTCTGCATCAGGCTGGGTGTAAAATGCAGGTCTTCCAATACTCAGAGTGCTTCTACCTTCCATAAGCCGCCCACTCCATTCCATACCTCTCGCAGCTTGAACCCTTATCTTCTATTGGTTGGGCTCGTTCGTTTCCCCACTGACCTCCAGAGGGCGCCAGCAGATGGGGAAGCTGGAGGGACACGCCGCACCTGCACATGGCAGAGCAGATTAATCATCCGACGCTGTCAGCAGGCGAGAGCACTTTAGCAGATGAAAGGGAAAGTGCGGTGGGGGGGGTTGTACTACAGCTGATGCCATTGCCCAGGAAGGGGGGCATCCTTTGCCATGCCCGGTTTGAATCACACACCCCTGCCACCCCTCTTTCATTCTTTCATCACGCTGAAGCCAAAGAGTGACGTAGCCACACACAGGAGTTACAGAGGATGAAAGGGGGGTTGCTGTCAAGCTAACGACAGCGCTGCCGTACCGGGCTGATGTCAGGATGAAGTCATTGCCATCGACTTCTCGACATTGTCCTCATTGATCTGTTTCCTGCCGTTTTTTTTGGTTTGATACTTATGGGAAAACATGGAAACGGATGGATGTCACACAGTCGACAATCTCATACTTCAGACGTCATATTAGAGGGAATAAAAGGAGATTCGGCCCAGCTTTGAATGCAGCTTGACAAATGCCACCGTTGTGCAGGAACAGAAGGGCACAGATCGAGCGGTGCAGGAGCATTACCGTGCGAGTGATGTAACGACGCCCTGGCTTGTCTCTTTGACATTGATTACGTTTCCTTTCTCAAGTGCATATCTGCAGAAAGACAATCCTGCTCGCACTAGGATGAAGTCGTGCAGGTATCACTGTTATCTGTGTCTAGCAGCAGGCTCAACAGAAGACAGGACAGGCTTTACATTAGTGTTTCCTTTGTGCCTCTTTCCTTATCATTGTGTTCTTAGGTTAGCACAGTGGGCTTAGTTTAGCATCCTCCCCTTAGTCTAGCACCATGGGCTCACATCCTTAGCATTATGCTGTATGTTTAGCTTAGCGCTATACTGTAGGTTTACTGTAGCTTAGCATCCAGGTCTTTGCTTAACAATGCATCCCTAACGTAGCTGCACATCCTTAGCCTTGTGTTGCATTCTTGGCTTAGCCCTATGGGCTTAGCTTAGCATCTGGGTCTTTGCTTAGCCAAGCTTCTCTCGTGTTCCACAGATCACGGCAGCACTGGAGCAGGACGAGCACGCCCGGAAGCAGCGGCTGGCCTACAAGGTGGAGCAGCTCATCGGCGCCATGTCCCTGGAGAGCTGAGGGAGGGAGGGCAACAGCAGACCCCCCCCCGATAAAAGGACTGGACCGCACCTTCAGCCGCAACCCGCTCGAGACCCAGCTCCCATTATGGCCAGGGAGTTTCACTGACAATGGGCTTTAATTTCCGTAAAAATCACGATAAGTTTCCATTTAAAGGCTATCTCAGCCAGGCTGTGGGGAGCTTGCTGTTTTGGGCATTTAGGCTATAAACAGTATCAATATGAAGGGATGGATTTGAAAAAAAAAAGAACGGACACATCAGGAAGCAACTTTGAGGAGGAGAAGGGAGCTGCGGGTGAAGCCAGCAGAGCCACACGTGGGCAAGTGAGAGGAGAGGCTCTCTCATGCCGCCTGCGTCACTCCCGAGCTGCAGATATCCCGGGTACTCCCGGATTTTATTTTTATATGTGTACATTTTGTTTCTTCGAACCGACTTCCCCATCTCTGTGACGCGGACAGCTGCTGCTCTGTGACTTTGCGAGTGTGGTCCAGTCTAAGGGTGTCACTGGGGGAGAAAACGGGCGTTCCCTTTCGCTTGGCCCCTTTTCCCACACGTCGGATGAGTAGGCGTGATTTCCCAACAGGAGGACCACCGATGACTGCATCAAGGAGCAAGTAAACAAGAGAGGGAGAGATGGAGTCCCACTGAAAGCCAATTGGTTCCTTTCGAGCACCGTGTCATGGCTCCAGCCAATGGCTGCAGTACGAACGAGAACAACCGCCACCGACTTCTTGCTTATAACAAAGCTTCTCCAAAAAGACTCCCCTCAACTGAAACGAAGCCATCCCATCAGTGGGTGTCCGTTCCAACTTCACCTTACATGTGAATGTACAAATATGGACACTTTCCTGTTTCCTCGTGTGTAAACAAACGGCTGTTGCTCTTTCTGTCACAGAAGGAGCAAGATGAAGTCTAGTCAGTGGCATGAAGTCACACACTTTATCAGCAAGCTGCTTTCATCCATTCCTGGACCGTGTATGATATATATATATATATATTTTTTTTTTGCCAAAACACACTGATTTTGGGCAGTTCTTTTATTTAATAATAATAATAATAATTAGGTTGAATTTGATCACCTATTTGAACATTTTAACATTCCCTGAAGGCTGTGGTGACATCACACAGTCTCATGCGGGTGAGAGGTGGGATTCCCTGGCCACAGACTGTAATCCTGCCACGATCTTCCTGTTTATTTTTATCACGCTAATGCTGTTGTTGGTTTCTCCACCTACTTCCCATTTCAGTAGTGCCAAAGGCATCCCGATTACCCGCCGGTGGTCCTGTCCACCACAGGGCGAGGCTCACATCACAGTGAAGATCTCAGCCTCTCCAATGGTCCGACAAAGTGCCAAACGATGGTGTCCCCGTGTTAGTTAATGCTTTATGTAGGTGCTGAGTTCTTCGGCGCTAGGTGTGTGTACACGGCCAGGCAGGGACCGCAAGCCCTCTGTCTCGTTTACCGTGTCGCAGCGCCAGGAAGAACTCATTAGATTGTCTGTAAAATATTTTTTTTGTAGTCTAGGGTTTTTCAATTTGATGGAAAATATCCTGACTGCAAGCATGGCTCATAGAGGTGATGGATGTCATGGGTAATGCATGGTAACCGGAGTGAGTTTTTTTTTTTAGTAATAGTAATAATAATAATGATAATAATATTCCTACCCAGAGAAAAATGGCCTTCAAGGGGCCAAAGGAAGTTCATTTGATAATTAGGACAGTGGTCTGCTCTGTGGTGTCATCTTAATTGGAACCAGTTAAGAGATTCTTCTGCATTCACCTGTTAGCACAGACCGGTACACGTTTGCAAGTATCTTTTACATGAAAAAATACTTGAAATTAGAAGGGTTAAATAAGCGTGCTGAACTTATGTGGATGACATTTGTGGGAGTTTTCGGTGCTTATGCTACCCTCAGCCTTAGGCCCAATATCTGAACGCTTAATGAGTTTGGTACTAAAACCCATCTGTTCTGCTAGGGTAGATTTGCACTGTGAAGTCCGACACTCTCCTTTTTCAAGTAATTTCCTCAAAAAGACACTTTTAATGATGAAACATATTATTAGAGAGTAAAGGAGCGACGGGACCACAGACATTAGTTAACTGTAGAGTCAAAATGTTATATGAGAAGGAAAAGGAGAGAACGCTGCATGTTGTGCAGAAGATGTGTGACAGAGGGCCGAGTCGCACCCTCTCTCCAGAGGGGCCTCTTAAAGGGGCCACACACACGCACTGACCACCTTAGCATTGCTAGGTGACCGGAGTAAATGGTGTCTCCGGTTCTGTTCTGCTTCCACTTAGCCCATGCACTCCAGCAGAAGAACATACTATTTGTATGTGTCTGTTCGGGTTCTGGTCCATCCCTCCTGTTTTTTGTCTTTCGTTCCCTGCTCTGCTCTAGCCTGGCACTTAACTGCTCTTGATTCCTCAGTGTCTGTGCTGAGATCAGCAGAATTCGTAGTTTTTTTGTTTTTTTTTTTGGAAAAAAAAAACATTTTTATGTTACAGTGTTTCTTAAAAATAAAGCAGGTCTTTCCTGTTAAATGGTCATCTAGCGAAGGAGCTGATTTAAGTACTGTATGGAGATCTTTGTTCGACATGAAAGCGTTGCATGGATTGAGAAAAACTGTTACTGTTTTGCCGTTGTGTAGTCCAAAACTTGAAAAACATAAATGCTTCCGTTCCAATATGGTTAAAAGGCTACACAATGAGAAAGGAGAATATTTCCCCTTTTCGTTTTCATGTCTGGTATCGTCACTGTTGGGATAGTTTCTTCCAAATGAGACTTCAGTTCACGTCTTTCACTTTGGACACAAAGACCGTGGGGCGATTTCCATTCTGACAAAGTAAAAACGGGGAATATTAACGTCAAATGTTTGAGATTCCGCAGCGCGGGATTTGATTTTCAAAAACCCTGCCGTTCCTGACGTTCCGCCCGGGATGGCAGGCGTCAGTCGTGACGGATGGCAATTCACACACTTTTCAGTTCTCGGATTATGTTTTTCGCTGTCGCTGCTCAAAAGGCACGCAAACAAAAAAAAAAGATAAACACCAGATGAATGAAAGAGATGTTTCATTTCGCACTTTTTAATTCCGTATTGTCATCCGCGAAAAAAAAAATCCCAAGAAAGAAATTCCTATCACACAGAGCAGAATCCTTCTGTTTTCTCACTCATTGTAGACACTGGAGTTCTCTATTATAGTAAATGAAAATAATAATGACAACAACGATAATAATAATGGCTGTCTGTTCTTGTTGTTTTATAAAAGTGTTGTGAAAATTGTAAGAGAGTTAAAGTATTTAAAAAAAGTTGTTCTTGTTTTTTATTTTTTTGGTTTTGTTATAATATTATTGTGTACCTATTGTAAATATGAAGCACACCTATTTTGCAAGCCAAGGATTCACTTTGTACTGTTGTTATATATAAATAAACTTTACTGGTTAAAAAATGCATGGAGCATGGAGTTCCAGAATGGGTAGGTAAATGATCTCATGCTTCACTAAGAGATGCCTTCCTTATTTGGTATAATTGTTAACAGGGACACTAATTACTTGTCCATTACTGTGACAGAAAAGCAGGAAATGCCTTTCTTAGTTCAGTAAATATTACAAAATGAACTGAAGCCATGGATGGAAACGTCTGCTGGTTTGGTAACATCTACTGATCAGTTACCGGTCTATAACTGCAGCCACCAAATTGCGTTGATATCAGAATAATGACTGTAATTTGGGTGCTTGCTTGCATTTAAGAGTTTCGAGAGGCTAAAGTCAGGGTCCGTGGGCAGGCAGACATGACACGCTATGAAGTGTCGGTGAATAGTACAGACCGGGCCCCAAGCGACTGTCGAACTCCCGAAGGATGACTATTTCCAGGAAAGTAGCTCAAGCAAAAAGGCTGTCAGTGGAAAGCGCTGAGCTAGCCTGACCATATCCCTGCCCTTGCCCAGGGTGGAGCGGCCTCGCTCAGCCACCATCGACGGGAGGCAGCTGTTTATCATGGCTAATCCTGGTCGATCTCAGGAGACGCCTTTTAAAGCCCCGTCATCGACGCGCACCCGTATTTGGGGCCCCATGGTAATAAGATAACCGATGTCGCTAATATCCGAAAGTGCTGCCATCCATCTTGGCGCCGCGCTCTCCCATGCTAATCTCGTCGAGCGCATTAGCATATCGGCCGGCTAATGGGCACACGCCAGCGCAGAGAACCAGGCCCCTGGAGCTGTGCTTACAGGTCAAGGGCAACCGCCGCTTTTTTTTTGGCTGACTTCTTGTTACCAATTAGGATAATTGAAATCTATTTCAGTATTTAGATGATTTAGCTGTCCTATAAACCTAAAAATGTGCGTGCTCGTGTGCCACCTTTATCGTGCCGTAAAACTCAATTTTAGCCATTTAGCACGAAAAGTACAAATGCCAAAAATATTACACTTTCCCAAAAAAAAAAGCAATCTGTAAATGATAGTATGACAGGAAAGTGCTGCACTCTGATTGGATACAGTATGTTGGAAAATGATCAATCAATCGGCAGGCTGGATTTTATGATGATTACAAAACCGGCAAGCTGGATAGAACTGTCTCGTGGGCTGGTACTTTGAGACCCCTGCCTTGGACTTTAAAACTTCCCATCATTGATATTTAAATGGGGCCTCTAATGACTGTGTGCTCCATCCTGAAAGCCTCCTGGACCACCACCTTCTGGCTGTCAGAGCGACCTCTCCCTGGGTCTCTGCCATAGGCCGAAATGGGGCTGGTAAGTAATTAGGCAGTAATCCGTCTATGCTCTTGCTGAACTTTATGGTCCAGCTAGTGTCATATATCACAGCAGGTCTCCAGCGAAAAAAAAAAAAAAAGCTCAGAGGGACATTTACATCCCGTATTAATTGTAACCCATTACCTTGGCCTAATTAGTTCAATTTGTAGTCAATCATGCAGCGTGGGTTCCGGATGCTGCAGAACTTTGAGAGTAAGAAGATCTGAAAATCGTTTCATCATGTATGAAGCGGAGAGCTTCTATTTGAAGATACACGCTCTCTTTTTTTCTGTAAGATTAATGCTTGTTGCGCATGTTTAAATATTTACAGGTTTTATGGTAAAAAAACAGCAGGTTCAACTCTGACTGAGCAGGCATCCTTCCTCAAAGATGAACGTATAACGGAATCAGGGGCAGAACAATAAGTTCTGTTCACACATAAACAAGTTTACATGGCAGATACATCCATCCACCATAAACACTTAGAGGCCAGTCAGTCACAGGACATACAATCACTCACACGCATTCATTTCTTTGGGGAAAACTCTAAGCCCAACCCTATAACCCACCGAGCCACAAACAGACAATGGCGGTTCTACCGAAACAGGTCTGCGGAAGGTGGGAAGAACCCAGAGCACACATGGACAGGGAGAGCATGCAAACGTCAAACCGCGAACTGGCAGCAGCTATCGATGTGTGCGAGGTGTGAGGCGTGAGGCGCGGCCACCCGCTGATGCACCGTGTCGCCGCAGGTTACCGAGATAACGATGGTAATGCTCTTGATTACAGGTTCTATTTATACTCGCAGCTCAGCACCGAAGAAAAATGCAGTGATTGCTGTGTATAAGTCCCAGTCAGTATAGGAACAGAATAGGCCCTGGAGCCTATTCCAGGATAGGTACACTGTGGACGGGCTGCCAGTCCAAAGCAGTGCACATAAATGTACATACTACAGGAAACTTTAAGATACCAATTAACCTAGCTGTAGGTTCTCGGACGTCTGGATGTAACCTACATATCATGCGAAAGCTGCATTCATAACCCCAACCATGGAGCCACCAGAGGTACTTGATTGCGTGAATAAAAAATAGTTAATTGAGTAATAAACCGATCTGACTCCTGTACTATAATCAGCCTCAGTATATCATTATATCATGATGCAGTCCTTGGCGTGCCCTTAGGGAAAGTCAAGTTTGTGTTTAAATGTGGATCCAGGTTAATGTTCGTGGTGAGCAGACTGTCCTCCTGTGCACCTATGTCAGATATCTCCTTGAGAATCCATGAGATTGTCCAGAAACCCCCCGTCCTGCCTCGGCCCAACATAAACATTAATAAAGTGACGGTGCTTACATAGGACATATTTTTTGCGTGCATCTGCCCTAAACATCTTTTGAACATGCCCCAATCATCTGGCATACCTGCCACATCTTCCTGAGGTACCTGCACCAGGCATCTGGAGTACCTGCCCCAACCATATGGTGTAGCTGCACCATTCCATCCGGGGTACATGCACCAGTCATCTGGAGTACCTGCCCCATCCATCCGGGAGACGCAGCCCGTGGCCTGATGGGCTGCCCGCACATGCGACGGACCCTCCACCCCCATGGTTAGCAACCTCCCCCGGGCTCTCAGACCCCCTACATGTCAGGCAGGACCCCCAGTGGCAACAGCCTCTCCGACGGGGTAATTTTCTGGACTCCACCTCCTGTGGTCCCCCCACCACTGCTGTCATCTGCTCCATCGCCTCCATCGTGCTTACTGCTGGGGGAGACGCACGGTCAGCTCTTTTGGCTCAACCCGTCCTCGACATGCATGATCCCTAACTGGTGATTACGCGTGCCAAGCCTAGACAGGGGCAATTCTAGGATTTTTTAAGGAGGGGCAGGGCATAAGAAGGGCCATAATTAATACAGAGGAGGCAACCATATCATTAGCTAATGGTATGCTTTATACAGGTGAGTGACAGCCGAGGGAGCACTCGGGGGGCCACTTTTAGCTGCCCCTTAGTCTGGATTTACAACATAAGCCGTGTACACCGTGCAGGCATTTCTCTGGCGCCTAAGGTATGGCCTGGGCACACTTTGGGCGCAGTCAGCCTGACCTGCTATCGTGGAACAAAGGGCTGTCGAACGACCTTTCAAGCTGCAGCTTCCCTACCATATAAAAACGCACACTGTCAACCTCCTTTCACCGGTGCAGCAAGTGACTGAAGCAAACTCGGCTGTCATTACTGGGATAATCTTTGAAGGCTTTGTAGGATGGGTGATGGTGGCATTTAGCGACATTATGCTTTGGCATTGGACCAGCGTGGCAGGCGAAAATCTGGGCAGCTGAAGGATACCATGCGTCTCCCTGCTCCTCAGCCACCTGCGGGCCAAAACACGCCAGTGCTGATGTGTCTTTCCACAGCACCAGTCAGGTGCAGGTGAGGGGGCCCTCGCCATACTTGTCTGCCGAAGCTCTATTTGCACCCTCCCTCCCCCAGGCTCAATCGGGGGCCAATCAGAACAGCTCTAGTCTCTGGGCTCCCACCCCTCATGGCTGATAGTCATTTCAGACTTGCATCATTCCTCATACTAACCCCTAAAAGTAAAAAAAAAAAATCCTTAGCCTGCACATTCTTTCAAAACAACTAGGCCAAAAATGATCTGTTTCGGACAAACCGCATATTTCCTGGGAAAGGTCATTGGTATACGTTGCATCAGACAATAACAGATCTGGGCCTGGACCCCCAGAGGTACTGAGACGCTGAGCAGGTGAGCTTCCAGTCAGGTGAGACTTCCCAGGTGATGAAATCCAGGAAGCCTGGCAGTAATACCTCAACTGGCATGTTCATCAGAGCCGCCGTGGAAAGCCAGCGCTGTGGATTTTAATCCCGTGGGCCTCATTTTCTCCGTAGTGTCCCAGATTCTGTCAATACTCACACTAATGGAAAGGAAAGGCTCTCCTCTGAGTGGATCGCCCGATTCCTCCAGGAAAAGCCTCGCGGAAAACCTCCTTCTCGTTTCCGTGAGTTTCAGCCATATGCGAGTTTACAGTGCGAGAGCTCGGTCCTGATGCTGCTTCCGCAGGAGATGCCTTTAAATCTCCAAGTCTCATTATAAATCCCCTACCTGCATTTTCCTTAGCCGTGTTCAGTCACTTACTGTATAAACGTATTCATTTAGCTAAGTAAAGTGACGCACCGCGTATCTTGTCCCAAATCCATTAATTTATGTTGATCTCGAAGGTATGCCTCTGCATCCGCCGGGTGCAAATGCAGATCTCCCTCAATCCCAGAGAGACCAGAGACCTTTTTCTACCTCCCACCTTTCCCTCTCTCCAGCTCTCTGCTCTCATGAATCCATTGTCCGGCTCCGAACGTGCCCAGGGTAGCAAGGGCAGGCTTTAGGCGCAGAGCTTTGAGAATTATTTAAGGCTGGAGTTACTGTGGCATGAATATTTGATGGGGAAGACCTCGGTGCCTCTCCGAGCACACAGCTCAACACATCAGAGGAAACCTGGGGTAAGAATCTCAACCTCCTCCCCCCCCCTCCCCCCCACCTCAACACACACTTAGCAACAGATCCTCAATATTTTTACTTGACAACAATGTAGCGCAAGCACGCAATGTCAAGAGCAGCTCGGAGGGACGTCTGAGAGAGCAAAGACATCCTCACTACGTGCAGCATTCAAGAACCGCGCTGGTTTCCGTTTCGCTTGCTGTGGTATCTAGACGAGTGAAGTAGCTGGAGGTCAGGCTAGCGTCTATCTGCTTTAGCCTGTAGCCTCTTCCTCAGGTCTTAAAAGTACGTTCCTATGACTCCCAAGCACGTTTAAGAAGGTTCCGAGCTCACCGATGATGCAGGAGCCACGTGCTCGGCTTCTGGTCAACACCATCGCACGCCCCCCCATCTGTGTCTGCTTCACTGAGTCTGACTCCAAACGTTGTCCGTCTTTGAGCCTTGCAGAAAGACAGAAATAACCACAGATGACAAAAAGACCCTCACCTTTCTCATCCAACAGAACCCAGTGCCTTCTTGCTCAGATAAAATAATATTTATGGCATACAAAACGAATAAAAATGACCTTATTGTGCTACAGACACACCACACTGCCTTGAACTGGAAGCATTCTTCATTTGAAAAGGAGTAATAAAAAAACCATTGAAAATATGTATTAAGACAGCTTACAAGACCAAGGCTGAAGTTGGATTAAGAAACATTTATTCTTCTTCTTCCACGCGATCCCACTTGGAGGCAGAAAGGAGCAGGTCAATAGCATCGTTTCAAGGCTCAGCCTTTGATCATGATGCGCCGCGGGGCCAAAACTCTGTGTCGTGCTGCCATCTAGTGGCCATATCAAGAATTTCGCACGGTTCTTTTGATTTTAGAAAGTGTTCCGTGAAGCAAGTTATGGCTTTCTCACAAATGCACGCACAGTTTAGTAATAAAAAACACTGAACACTGAAACTCCGTATATAAATCGCTTACACTGCTCCGAGAATGGTTATCTCATCCTGTGAATCTTCACACACTCAGCGAACAATGAAAATTTTGACGAATAAATTTTGTTCGAATAAAGCAATACGCAATCCATACGTCCAAAACTTACGTTAAATCGACGTTTGTCTCTGGGAAATACGTAGGACCACTGCAAAACTTGTAGTTTTGGAGTACCTTTGAATATATGCAAAATATTCGGGGAAATCTCCGGATTCTAAATGTAACGATGAACAAGCATTGTACCGGTATATCCTCTGCTGTAAACTAAGTACAAAAAACGGAAACGATTATTGCCTCTCGTTTATACTGTATGTGGCTACATGTGTTTGTTCACATGGCATGCAGTGAGTCAAGCAACAGGAGTAAAACTACCTGGTATAGTAGCTGCCCCCCTGACATGCACCTCTGCATCTCTCCAAGCCACCCCTATGTCCTAGTGACATGCCACTGTTGGTGGTGGTTGTCACAGTAAACACCCCAACAGCATTCTGGGGAAAAAAATCCCTGACTGCTTGGATAAATGGAAAAAAATGACTGAAAATGGATGGCTGACGAGCCTCGGATGAGAGTGTAGCTCATGTTGTCCATCCCAAATGGCAGCACATGAGGTTTTTTGCTGGCTCCTAGTGTTAGGGCTGGAAGATACAATGGTGAACATGTCCAGAACAACAAGCGGACGGGCTGTTCTTTATGGGCCAAGCGCGGCATGGCGGTGCAGCCCGGCGTCCTGGCCGATGGCTGCACACATTGCAGCGCTTCCTCCCAGCTGGCTGGGGACGTCCACCGTGGCTCCGTGGCCAAAAAGCCATCACCCACGTGTCCTGGTCCAAGCTGAACCCTGCCTGGTCCGGAAAGCAATACTCCGGAGGAGGAAACAGAGTCTCTGGCTCGGCGATGGAGCTTCTGAACGTCAGAGCTTTGTAGCTACACCTGTGCAGCAGGGAATGCTGGGAACGTGATGCTGACTCCCACAAAAATCTTCTTCAGTGGTTAGTATTGTTTTATATTTATTTAGTGAAAACATTTCTCCGAAGTGACATACAAATGACGATTGAGAGAGAGCAGGGCCAACCACTGTTCTGAGATCAGTTGGGATAAAGGGCCTTACTTAAGGGGTCAGTAGTGACAACACTCTGCCAGCCACAGGCTTTGAACCAGCAGCCTTGCGACGATGGGCACAGAGCCACACACAACCACAATTTTACTTAAAGGTCTGTCTTACATTGTCTGCACGTCCAGCTTTTTTTCAGCTGCAGTTGTGTGGGATAGGCCTCTGCGATTGGAAGGTTGCTGGTTTGAATCCCTTCCATACCCGGATAGTGGCATGTGTATTGGGCCTTTCAGCCAGGCCCTTAATCACCACATTGCCACCCCCCCCCCAAAAAAAATTAAATAAACACAGACCCCATCCTTCACTGTCAACTGCATATACAGTATGCATCAAAATAGCATCAAAAAAGGAGGAAAAATCGATAAAAATGAAAGAGCTCTATGATACTTGTGCAAATGGAAATTAAGCCTTATTTCAGTTAAAGGTATGATTCCCTTTGGCAGCACTAAGTTAATGTTTAGCCCTTTGTCGTCTTGCTGTTCCTCAGTCTGCACCTCCATCTGCACCCCTGCCCTCCTCTTGTTTTCTTGCCATATGTGCTCTACGGTTCTGCTGTTCCCCAGTGCCTGTTCTCCGAGGCCTTCAATGACCTCTTTTACAAACACAGGCTCTGAGAATCCCATCCATCTTCCGGCCACTTGCCCCCGACTGGGTCGCGGCAGGCTCTGAGGATCTCACGGACAATTAAGCGATTTTGAGTTTGCCCAGGTAAGTGCCTGCGGCGAGTCAGGCGTGGCAGTCACACGCTTGTGTTTACAGATTCGGCCCCCCCGAGTGTAAACTATGTAAAAGTGCTGTGGGAGGTGCGTGGGTTTCTGATGAAGCGTTATCTGCTATTAAAATTCGAAAGTCAACATCCAAGGCCGGGTGTCATTTGGCAAAACGACCTTTGATCATCGTATTTTTAATACCACTCAGGCTGTATTACACTGAGAAAAGCAGCAGCACTGGTTTATAAACACCACATATAAATGTTGTGGAAATATTTCCAGCATAGAGACCACAGAGCAAAAATGATTCAAAACTTTAATTGGATCAAAATCAGAACTTTATTTGCCACATACAGCCCTAGTACAAGGAATTTGGTTTGATGTAATTGGTCACATTAAGGTAAAATAAAGGAAATCCCAAGATATATAACAGAAAGAAGTAAGATCAAAAACCACCCATCAACCGAGAGTATATACAAGTACGGAAACAAGACATTTGGATGAGGTGCAATAGGACACACCACCAGGATAGTCCAGTGCATAATACAAAACAGACACATGGTGTTCACAGAACAGCAAAGGAATGAGAAAAAATATTGCACCTGGAGACAGTGGAATAAATAATAAATGATAATCTTTAAAAATTGTATGAGTCGAATGAAAGCTCTCCCAAATCCACATCCAGGGGTGAAATTTTATCAGCGGCGTCTGGATTTGTGATTAATCTCCCCAGTTTCCTCAGCCAAGCACACCCCAAAGTTAAACACAGGAAGATGAGGCCACGCCTTCACGGAGCACCATCCCTGATTCATGGCGTGCGGCCGAAAGTTCACATCCCAGTGCTCCGTGAATGGACGTTTCTGTGAGGCATGCGGGGGTCATGACGGTGAGCGGTGTCACGAGGCCGCGCTCTTGGCATCATCTGGCCTTTCCATCCCAGACTCCACACTAGGCAATACTCCAAGTGTGAGAAGAGGTGGGCCGGTATGGTCAGGGTTCCAATCCCACCCCTATAGTTGTGAAGCTTGTATATTCATTCTGTGCTGTGCACTGACAGTCTGACAGTTGTGTGAAGAGACATTTACTGGCTTTGGTCGTTCTCTGGAAGCTCAGCTACATTTATGCTTAGCTGGCACTTTGATGACTCTACACTCTCGATGAACTATCTGTTTCGCTGGTATGTCACATAGGGCAAAAGTGTCTGCTGATTTAGTGGTTCTCAACTAGTTTAGCCCTAGGGCCCACTTTTTTCTGTGGTCATTAGGTCACGACCCAAATTTAAAAAATTCTGATCGAAATTTATTTCACAAAGAAATGAAAATTGTGTAAAAGTGAATATCAGTAGCACAATGCTTTCAAGCATCTTTAGTTCTTATACTGACCATTATAATGCATTATCAATATATCTTTAGTGCATTATAGATGAAAACTGCATAGGAGCTCTTGAAGATGAATTGAAGATGACTAAGATGCTGTAATGCTTTATTAACTCTCATACCTGCCATTTTCATGCATTATAGATTACAGCTTCAAGTAAAGCATTAAGAATATTTGTAAAAAGAAAAAAAAAGAATAACACCAACCAAGACACTTTTGGGTTGCGACCCACCGATTGAGAAATAGTTTGCTAAATCAATATTAATCTCTACCCTGCCTATAGCATGAGTGCGTGCCTGTACACATGTGCCTCACGGCGGACTGGCATCCCACCCAGACTGCCTCCCGCCTTGTGCCCTCAGCTTCCCAAAATAGGTGACCCTGTACAGTGTGAAGACAGGCGGATGTGAAAAGCAGTCAAATCCAGCAGCAGTGACAGAAACAAAGACTCATTCATTTGTAAATTTCCTTGCAGGGAGCACGGCCACCCCTCATAGCGTGTCCACCCGCTGCTTGCATGTCGCTTTGCACGTGTCCATGCTCGTCTGGCTCTGCCACATATGTGCGGACAGCCATGCAAAACGGAACAGCTGCTGCGGCTGCTGGAGGACAACAGGACCTATAATGCCTGGTGAGGCCCCCGCTGCCAGCTTCCTGGATTTTAAAGACCCGCTCCGCCAAGCCCCTTCCTCCTCGTCCACCCCCCTCACCCCCCAACCTGGCACAAATATGGGTAGACACCCCACCCCTCAGCTAGACAAGCTCCTCCCTCCGCCATTTTCAGAAACACTATGGGGGCGGCGGTAAGGCATTCATAAAGACCAGCGGCTCTCACCTTAAATCACTTCAAGATGGCTTCCCCAGGAATCGCGGCCAGACACAGGCTTCAGAAAGCGGCCTCCTTCAGCCACCTGCACGGCGGGAAAGGAGGGACCAGGGTTGAAGGGGAGTTCAGATCCATCCAGGGTTGACCGGTGGGGGCAGCTTTGACGGGGGAGTGACGTGTGCGTGCGCCCGTGTCTGTGTGTGTATAGCTGTCGTGTTCGTGTGTTTAGCTGTGTTGGTCTTATTAACGACCGGGGTGCACCCCACTTAGAGGGTAGTGCTAACATCTGGAGAAGGGGGGACAGCAGGAGAAGCAATTTCACACTGAGGAAGATGTGACGTGATGGAAGGCGGCCATCAATCGCGGGCCTGCTTACTGTACACGATGATGAAAGCCTTTTGATGTGTCTAGTTTCCTTTTTCTTCTTCCAAGTCTCATATCATGTGAAGCTTAGAGGTAGACTACAGCAGAATGGCATGCTGGGAGTTGCCGGCCTAAAGCATTGCATAAGGCTATAGTGGGGACACGCTTGACGTTACTCTGTTTTTTTTTTGTTTTTTTTTTTTTATCGTAATGTTTTCATGCTGCAGAGAGAAACCCATCAAATCAGTGGGGCCCCCCACCCCCCGGCTGAAGATTTTTACCGTCGCCACCCCCTCCCCTGGTGCCTGCCCATGAAAACATTGTCACTGGTGCCTCCATCAAAACTCGGACTGAGCTTTCAGGTCTCAAGACACCAGAGATGGCAGAGACAGCGGGCCGTGCCAATATGGGCAACACGAGAGCCCGGCAAGAACACACTGGTGTCTGGGTGGTGCTATTCAGCCCCCCTCCTACCTTCTCTGGGTCCCACCCCATCCTCATTAAAAGGCTGCAGACGTGGCCGCCAACTCGCTCGCCGACCGTCTGCCCCAGGGCGTCGGCTCCTGTTTCCTGTGTGTGTTTTTTCTCTCGCAGGGTGTCATTTCAGTGGGCATAGCGCTTAGGTGACATCATGTCCTCAGCCGAGTACAAAGCCTGAGAACCCGGAGCGGGATGCAACCCCGCCGGCATGCCGTAGCGCACGCATTAGCGTGGTGTGTCCTCAGGAGATGGATGCAGAGATAGGAGGGTGATCCTGGAAATCCGCCCCCACAACCCGACAGAAGCTAACCCCACCCCACCACCTCCAGGCATCCGGCACGTTCCAGGGCCGCTGTCCATATTTGGGTCCCCTGAAACATTCAAGGTTTCCACCCCATTTACAGCACCCCCCACAAAGGCATTTATGGTTTGGTTAAGGAGCTGAACTGGACCATAAAGACTGCGTTCCCTGCCACCCGGATCTACGGGCCTCGTTTTCACCCGTCCTCATTGGTCAGAAGTATGCTCCTGCTTAGGAGGAGCCCCACCGCTCTGCCCGGGGACACTATATCCTGTGTGTGTGAGGGTGTGCAGGGGGGTGCTTCCTGTCCCAACCCTGGTCGGTCGGCGCAGAATGACAGGAAAACGGCGGCCCCTTGGAATGGGGAGGCAGCGCAAGGTGATGGATGCCGGGCCACGGAGATCTCGTACTTAATGCTGCTTCCTGGGGCAAGAGATTTTCAGCTTTCTTTTGGATAGTGCAGTTGGGTCAACACATCTCAGCATTAAGGAAGCACACAGAGGGATTCCCCCCCCCTCCAGTCCACACCATTCTGACAGCATCAGCCCCCCCCCAACTGGAGACAGATCCCGAGACCAAGGAGGCTGGACGTCTATTTCTTTAAATCGCTACCCCACTGTTAACCTTTAGCCAATAATATTTATAAAACCCAGTGCATCTTTGAGGCTGACACTGGTGTTTGTACCTGGACTAAAATTACAGCACAGTCGCGGTGCGGCCCTGTCATCTATATAAAAGCCAGGAGGTGAGCAGACACACCTCCACCGCCTCCCTAAGGCCGGGATGTGTCTTGATTACAGACTCGGGACGAAAATGGTTCAGCCGATACTCATCTTGGTGCACCTGCCTGCTGTCAAAAAACCCCCCACGACCTTAACAAAACTGGGCCTAGCGCGGGTTCCAGAACAGTGTAGGAGAACTGGCCTAAAACTCACTACCTTCAGGAATGTGGTGTTTGGCTCAGTTCGTTAGGCCTCAGAAGGTTTCCAGTTTGAGTCCCATCATCAGCAGAATTGTTGCTTCTCCATTGAGCCCCTGTACAAGGTCCTTAACCCCTCCAAAATGCTCTAAGGGTGTCGGATAAACGACTGTCCCTGCACTCCTCACGTCTCCCTCACAAGAGCATTTCTGAGAGAACTTGCTATTGGAGAAGACACAACTTGATGATAAATGAAAATGCTTATTTGTAGGGGGAATGAATGAATGTCTAATTAAATGTTGGGGTGGTTGATGTCGTCCCTCTTCCCCAGGCCCTATGCCCCTGTATATACATCTGTGTGTTTCGAAGGATGGGATATGTCAAAAGAAGCATGACCCCGTCCAATAACGCCTTGGTTCTGAGTTTTCGCATGTGGCGCATGACTGACCCCCTTCCAGCTGTTGGCCGCGGCGCACGAATGGAAAGGACGCGTGAGATCGCGTCGCCATGAATTACGGCCGCGAGGCAGATGTACAACAGCCTGCGGAAACCAAGACTGGGGGGGGGTGAGCCAAAGCCACATTAACAGCTGGCCTCCCTAATCTCTGACGTGCAGGAGAAGTTAGGTTCTATGTTTCAGTGTGGAAATAAAACCACAACGCCGGAAACATGGGATATTATGGGGAGGGGGTGACAATGAGATTTCTTAGGCCGCCTGCAAGTCGTGGCTTGTGGCAAGTAACTGACAGGTCCTTTATATAACCTCTATATTTCAGGCGGAGAACCATGTGTCAGTCATGTCCCTATCCTGTCCAGAGCCAGCTGCCCCCCTGACACCCGCTCCCTCCGAAAAATAAACAAGGTCAGAGGGATCAGGCACTGCAGAGATTCCCCCACCCCACCCATCCAGCCCCCAGTTCCCGAGACAGCCCTACGATGTCCACGAGAAGCCCCTGAAGAAAGAAACGCTGTTTGTGGTCGAGCCCTTATTGCTGGCCCAGCGGTGCTCACAGATTAAACAAAGCGAGCACGTCCAGACAGGCTAATGACAGCCACTTTCCTGCTTTGTTTCCTTGCGGGGGGACCAGCACAGAGGAGTTGTTTCAGGCCGCGTCCGAGGCGAATCGAATCCGAACCTATGATCAGCGGGCGTGGAGCGAAAGAGAGACTGAGAGGGAGCAGTTAGAGATCACCCACCTACAATGATCGGAGTCAGTAACCGGGAACGTGCATAGTGTGCGTGACTGAACGTCTGAGGTGGGGGAGCTTTTGAAGGGGTATTCTATGATCAGCCCCCAGTCCCTGACCCTTTCCCTCCGCTACTCCAGCAGCAGACAATCCCTAAAAAGTGGACAGAACTACTACAAAAACATCAGTAAAGACTCCTCCAGTCCCCCGGCTCTTCCAATATCCAATCACACTCTTTCCCTCGCTCTTTGTAGTCATTTGCACACAGTACTCTTATGCAGGAATGTTCTCAGAAAATTTGCCATTTCAATTGTCTTCTTTAGTTTTGCGTATAATGTGCTGTCAAGAGTGTCTCTAGTGCGTCTTATTGCGTATGCGCAATCGAGCCGCAACCACTTCTGGAACATTTATGCACAATAGTGATAAAATTTCCTCAATATCAGCAAAGATACAACTGATCGACAGCAACTGAAACGATTCCTCACTACAGCAGTAACTACACGTGGCAGTTTAGAGAAACAACCGAGATAGCGGATTTAAGTGGATCAGCTCAGGGGGGTGTTCCATGAAGTGGGATTTCTTGCTTAGCTGGATAACTTATCAGATTCTCTCTCTCTCTCTCTCTCTCTCTCTCT
>JAODKF010000116.1:6234897-6250239 GCA_026779585.1 Mormyrus proboscirostris
GGTGTCCGGACCTGCTCACATGCATGTGTGTCGAGGATTTGGAGGAAACTCACACTCGCTGCCCTCCAAGGCTATAGATCCTCTGAAGTTGCTCAGGCTGTAAGATATTGGTGCAAGGAATCTCCAGCCAGACTGCAGCACACGGATTAAACCAAAAACATCATCTTTCTACTGAGTAGCACATTACCAACCCATCACATTACAATTCCCATTAGAGTCCTGCGTAGTCCTACTTTATTGCAATGTATATTTCTTTCCCTTTGGAACAAAGAGATTTACTGTTTTTTGCATCCATTGCTAGGAAAAGTAATTGCCCTAGGTAATTAATTCCAAACAACTGGTGCCATGACGCACCTAATTGGAACCATGAGATGACATCCTCTTCCTGTTTCAGAAAGTGCTGCGTTTTTCTCAGGCTTGATCTTCCTGTGTTGGGAAAGTCTGCTAAACGTTAGCTAACGAGTCAGGTCGAAGGTACAGTAATTTCCCCAGGGCTCTTATGTAGGACCAGCCTTTAGCAGAAAGGACATGCTGTCTAGATATCTTCTCGCACCAAGCCCCAGCGCTCAAGCTGCGACGTAAAGAACAGAGAGCTGGACACCGGCCATGCACATCTGCAGACTTTGGACGGGGGGGTGGGGATTTACTCTCCGTCTGGCTCCACATAAAGTGGGGAAACAGCTTGTCGAAGTATAGGGCGTGTCATGGCGTGGGGGGAGGACAATTTGTCAGTAACGAGAGCCGCATGTTGTTGGAGTGGAAACGGCAGTTTATTTAATAGGGCTCTTTCTTAACCCCCCGCCCTCCCATATTCGCTCTTGGTTTAGCCCATATGCACTGCACAATAAAAAACGAATGTTTAGACTAAGTGAAATGCTGGCTAGTTATCCGAATTAACTTACCTCCAACTATAGGGTTCGCATTGCTAAGATAATGCACGTCACGTGTGTTAGACTGACACCAACAAAGCTCGTGACTGACTGGAAGATGGTCTTTGAGCAAGACACTGAACCCCTAATTGCCCCTGGTGAGCAGGTTGGTGCCTTGCATGGCAGCCTTCGCCACCGGTGTGTGACTGTAAAGCACTTTGAGTACTCGTAGGAGTAGAAAAGTGCTATATAAATGCAGTCCATTTACATACCTGCTGCAGGTATGTCCTGCAGGGCAGTGAAGTATGTTCTTCTCCCTGTATCTGAGGGTGGGAACAGGGTACTTTCCTGAATTTGCTGGACCTTTCTCTATTACCATGGCATGGATGCCTTGTTTCATGTTTCACTAGGTGGTAATAGTAATTACAACTTTATTGATCCTCGTGGGGAAATTCTTTTTTACGCCTCCCTCAACTTGCTCTTTGTAGAGCAAGCTGTCCACGAAGGGCAGCCACCTGTCGGGGCGCCCAGGGAGCTGGGGGTTAAGGGCCTTGCTCAAGGAGGTGATTACAGGCACATAGGCTTAGCCCACTGAGCCACATGCTGCCCCTTAATAAAATATAAAAATAAATATAGTAAGTGGTGATCAGTGTTGACACACCACAGTACACAATAACGAAATATGTCCTCTGTATTTAACCTGTATGACATCATTGTGGGCAGCTGTAGTACCTTGCTGGTCAGGGATTCAAACTAGCAATCTTTCAATCACAAGTGCACTTCCCTAACCATCAGGCCATTGGCTAAGCGACTCAAACTACGTGACAAGGCTTGAAACATTTAATATCAGTGTTTCTCAATCTAATCCTCAGTGACCCCCAGAAAGTCCCCTGAAAAACACTGTTTTAAACCAATGGGTTAAAGGTCTGAGTATGGATATGCCACCATTTTCCGAAATCCAGGTGGATTTGATCATTGGAATGACTTTCAGTTTCCCGCCGAAAGGATCCCAGTGGCGGGCTGATGCCAGAAGGAGATGAAAATCAGGTCTGGGCTGATATTCAGCTCAGAGAGAGATGCACTGTGGGGCGACAGAGCCCTGCGGTGACACCTCGGGATCGGCTCTGAGACTGGCATGACGCACGGAGGACTGACCTCATGCCTGTGGAATGAACCCCGCGCCCCTCTGTAAATACACGGTCGCTGGAACCATCTGAGATCCATGTTTGCAAGGAGCATCATTTTCTCATGTCCGCTGGGACAGTTTGCGAAAACTCCCACCCTTGTGATCTGAGGAAAACCAACGTAGCCTGGGATTCGTACTGACTGGGAGGGGGGGATAGGGGAGCCAAGGTGCTCTCTCCCGGGTTTGGGTGGAGGGGGCCAGGCGAGACTTGATCTCTCCTTAACCCAGCACGGCTGACGTCAGCGGCTTAGACTCGGCTGAATGAAAGCAGGAAACATCCCAGAGGATTTCAACATCTGGATTCTGGGAGGACCCCTCCTTGTACACAGACACATCGCTGCTTTCTGTAAAGGAAAAAAAGGCACACCATCCCCACTAGATGTTCCCATTTCCTGCTTCATTTCCTAAATCGTCCAGCGTTTCTTGTTTGTTTTTGTTGCCTTCTTTCCATCCTGAAATGTGTTTCTGGAGATAGACTGGAAGCCTAAACAGGAAAGTGAATATCAGGCCAGGGAGGGGGGCGAGCTGGCGAAGCACCGTGGGAAGGTGTGTTAGGATTATATCCGAGCTGTAAACGGACATGCCCCATGACCTTAATCACTATCCCTTAATTCATTATTTATGTCTCTCACTGCACCATTTGTACACTGCCTACCATGCATGCGGCATATAATACTATTTTGCACATGTCTTTAAATAGTATTTTTATACTTTATACTTTTATTTATCTATTTACCCTTTGTTTTTTATCCTACTACCCGCCTGTTTAATACTCAGCTCCCCACGCTGTGCCGTAAATCCAGTTTGGAGGAAGAGGACCCACAGAAACTCAAGGGTCATCTTCTTAATGACAGTGTGAAAACTGGGTTAAATTGACAGCAGGGGATCGTGGGTGTCGTCCGGGTAACTGATGACAGCTAGCCACAGGGTGCCACCGCGATGGGATGTTAATTCAATTCATCTGTACTGACATTTTCGTACACCTGCCGCAGCTGGCCAATTTTTAATTTCGCTGCAAGTTGTTCCAGCATAACTGTGTATGTGATGGATAAAGCTTTGAACCTCAAGTCGGCAGACCAGCGGATAAATTAACTGTAGTTGAGGCACCGTGCAGGGAAAGGGGTGGAGAAGCTCCACCGACCCAAGTGAATAAATCTCAGGCCGCATTTACTAGAGCATACGGCAAGCTGTGGCCCTCGGTAAATTGATCACAGATGCCTGTAAGCGAAAGTCATCCCGAGGACAGGATAATTAGCGGGCTAACCCACCTTAAAGCGTTTCCACCGCCGCTTTCTATCGATGGTGTGAAGAGGAGAGGGCGGCATCGATCAGTCAGAGCCACTGTATCACGGCCCTTACATAACACTCTGTTTATCACGAGCTCTGGAAAGCGACACGCCCATGGGCTGACCCGTGCACGTTGTAAATAAATTAGTCTGTGACATAACCATTTTGCGGGTAAGTGATCTCATTTTTTAAAAGCATTTGCTTAATGAGAACAGGTCATGCTCATGAGACTGTGTTTTACATGCAGTCCAGAATACGTAACTCTTTATGCAAAGTACATTGGGAAAACTCTTCCCCAGTCCTATCAGACTTCTCAGCAGTTCCTCCTGTTTGTAATCAAATCGCAATGCAACATTTGCACCACTGAAATATTTACTTGTGTGTCGGCACAGACCCCCGACAACTGGTTTCCACATTATAATCGAACATTGCAATTTAATTTGCACAGATTTATCACAAGTTTACTCATTGTCTCTTTATTCTGATTCAAATTCAGATTCTGATTCCTGCTTTTGATTCTAAAGATGCTGATATGTGACTGGACAGGCCTGGAGCTGTAACGAGGTCACGCAGACCAGCATACCTCACTCAACAAAGCTGCAACACAAAACAGTCAGCTCAGTAACCAATCTGGCAGCTAACCTCCCCAGGTTCTTGCGGCGTCCAGTGAGATAATACTTCCCAATAGCACTGTTATGTCACCGTGGAAACTGGCTCTCTGGGGCTGGATGGAGGGCCGCACGCTTCTCCACCTCTAGCGGGTCTGGGGGGGTGCGGCACCTTTTCTGTAAACCAGGGGTGGTGTTTCAGGAAGTCCAGAGACAGAACTGAGAGATGGGGCCCTGGGGAAACAGTGTTTCATGTGGACGTTAGCCAAGCCTCATCTCCCTCACCTTCTTCACTGGCTTGGGAGGGCCTGGTCCAGGAAGTGTCTCAGGAGCGTCACAACATCTGATCTGTTATGGAAACACAGATTGCTATGGCAACAGCATCAATAAAACAAATGGACGTCTGCTGCTTTCCGCCTGTGACACTTAGAGTCTTCAGACAGATGTTTTCAACGTGTCAGTTGTGCAAGCCTCAATGATTTTTATTGAGTTTGCTCCTCTATTTTGTAACCCTCAAGATTACGACAAGCGCATCGATTGGCCGACTAAACCATGCCATATTTCTGGGTGTCAGAATTATCTATTCACAGACATGGGGATACCTAATATGTTAGCCTTCCGACAGGCAAAATGGATGCCACAGTCTCCCCCTACATTCCATGTAGATGTGCCAAGCTTGTCCCTAAATACCACTCGGTCACACATGCTGTCCGGCAACTTCGACCTGCCTGCGATGCTTCCGATGCCGTGGTGGCGAGCCGTGTGGAATCACAGGGTCATTCCCAGCACGTCGCCCTCAGACCTCTGGCATTCCCATTGGTGTTCCGCAGCATAACCGATAGCTACGAGTCACACCATGCTGGGGGGCAGCGGACAATCCTGTGCATCTGCTGTGCCCCAGTACAGCTTTGGCTAAAACCCATGGCTTGCTCCTTCGTTTTTTTGGCACCCTCTGCCTGCCAGAAGCCATACAGAGACAGGCTTTGCCACACAGAAGCCTCATAAGGACATTTTGAGTATCCTTACTGTGCCAGTTTACTTTTAGGTCAGTCAGCAGAAGTAACCAACAGTCCTTCATCCATCAATCCATCTTCCTTGACCACTGAACCTGGTCATGGTTGTGCCGAGGCTGGAGCCTATCCCAGAATGCACAGTCTGCGAGCAGACATGCTCAATGGGGTGCCAGTGCATCACAGGGCACATGCGCTCACACGGCCAACCACACAATGCGGGCAATTTAGAGATGCCAGTTTTTCTAACTGCATGCTTTGGGACTTGGGAAGGAGCCTGGATCATATGGGGAGAACACACAGACCATACACACACCCAGAGGGGCTGAGATTTAGTCCCCCATCCATGCCGGAGATTAACAGTATTTCACTTGAGCTGTATTTTCGCTGCTGCAGTTCAGCTAAAACGCCCCGGACTCCTTCCCGTGTTTCTCCGTAAGAACTTTCCTTGGGCACAAGGCTACTTTGCTAACAAGCCCCCTTTATTATATCTCTGTTGGCAGTTAGGATGTCACACCTCAGACAGACAAGCGGGGGGATGGGGGAGGCAAAGGAAAAACAGGGGGCCGGTTGGCAATTAATCCGGGGGTCGCCGCTCCAACAGCAGTCATACGCACAAGACCACTGTCATCCTGGCACGGGGCAGATGGCGGTCTGAGTCGCTGCCTGCGTTTTTATGGCACAGGTTTCTTGCAGTCATGGGACGATTATTAATATGACTGCATCTGTTGCTGGAGGTCACAGCCGGGTACAAAAGGATTCAGCTACAAATCGTTCATTTTCGTTCCTCTGGACCGCTGCTGGTGAAACAAGCCCATAACTGTCTTCTCAAGGGGAATCTAGAGGGGTATTTCTTAATGAGGCCTGCAGTAATGTATAAATATCTAAGAGGAGAGAAAATTCTGTGTGTGAAAGAAAGAGAGAGAGAGAGAGAGAGAGAGAGATGGCAGGCCGTGCAAGGCAAGGCTCTTTTCCCAGGACTCGTAGGCTAGCTGTACATTCTTGTTTGTCATTATTGCTTTAATAACCACGCTACCCCCCACCAATGGACAGCAGTTAGCAACCAGGCTAATTAGATTTACTTCCGGCCCGGACCACCGCAACACACACCCTGGCACAAACACGATGCTCAGCTTGGGCCAGACAGCAGGTGACACTATAAACGCCCGGCTGCTGATCTTGTACCCATTTCGTTTACGCGTCCCACGCTGGGAAAAGTGGGCAGCCATTAGTTTCAGCACAACTTTAGGCAAATGATTTTGAATTCCTCCCCCCCCCAGTACCCAGTACTCTGCAAGATTCAAGAGATATTTTTTGTCAGCCGACCAATATACCTCCAGGTAGCAAATGCATCACCTCTACGAGCCCCATGGGGCTGTATTTACACATTCACTAATCACTGCACTTCACATCACTGCACTTCACATCACTGCACTTCACATACTAATATGTACTAGGGCAGTGGTGCCAATCAAATCTGCAAAGGAGCAGTATGTATACGGGTTTTTGCTCCACTTCCCTAATTAGATTACTAATGGTGGTCTGGCAGAGTGACTCCATCTTTGGGACCTTATTAGCGCACTGATTGGCTGAAGAATCCTCACATCTGGGTTTGAACAGCTGACCTGAACGTTATCCCAAAAACCTGCACACACACCGACCCTTTGCAGATAAGATCGCCCACCCCTCTACTAGGGTCATGCAATCCATGTCAAGGGGGACACTATGAGCTACTTCAGGTTTTACAAAGTATTTTAAAACGAAAAGGCTCCTGTGATTGGAAAAATTGTTCAGTTCTTGGGCTTTTACTGGTTTCTTTCGTTGATTGAAAGACTGATCCAGCTGTTTCACATTAACATTAGTGACACATGCATGATTATATAGGATACTGAAAAATCAGCACACAGCAAGAACTTAAGTGAAATCCGGGTCCTTTTCATTGAAATGGTAGTTTATAAACACTGTCCTGGCTCATAGTATCCCCCTAGTCATGGATTAGGTGGTCGCCCTAATATGTACCCATCGTACACACAACATACTATATTTATACAGTAACTACATGACATGCTACCTACCTGGCTAAAAACCTCCTCAAGGGATTGGCGTTCCCACAAGCCTCGTTGCTGTGGCACGGCCTACTCTGGGGCCTTCTCCGAACCTGAAAAGCGTGGTGTCAGAGTCAGCCTTTTGCCACGCGAGTTTTACACGGCCCTTGTGAGGTCTGGCGCTGACCTCAGACCTCCCCGGGAGAACATTCGTCTGCGTTCCCGATCCCAGGACAGGAATAAATGCGAAATCAGGAAGTGATAAACTTCGGAATTATGTGCATACACAGGAGGTTTGCATAGCAGTAGTGGTCTGCCGTGCTCTATGACTCAAAAAAATCATTTACTGAGCCCCATAACTCGGTTCTTCTGAAGAGTATAACGCCAAACTGACTTATCCACCCCTTCAAAAATTATTAAAACAGCTCCGCTTATTTCTACAGGACGACAAACCACGGGCAATTTGAGACACACAACAGCATAATCTGGCATTTCCTGTAACTCTAGAAAGAAACTAATACTCCTTGTACAGGAACACATGGGTGGACTAAAAAAACATTCTTATTTTAGAAAGGAAGCCCCCCCACCCCCAAAGGGCACTTGGGGGCACCAAGGGGTCGGCAATGGCACGCTGATGTTTATCTACATTTATTTACTTAAGCCTAAGGAGGCCCTTATTCCACACTGAGGCATTTAATTACCCACAATTCTTCAGCAAACAGTCATGCTCAGTCGCAGACAGAGCCGAGCCCATGGGTGTACAGCATGGTCCAGGATTGCACCCCCTCACTCCAGTCATAGCTAATCAAACGGCATTGAAATGCTGAAATTCCCAACCAATTAGCCCGCTCCCGAGGAGCCCTCTACTTCCATATTAACGAGTGTGAACCTCAATTATCAGTCATAAATTTGTCACCACAGTAAGCCGGTGACGGTTCTGCAGTGTGGGAGGGGGTGTAATAATCACCAGCCTGTGAACGGCATGGGGTGCAGAATGTGACCTGGCACGGCCCACATGCCTGGATATCGATCTGGACCACTGCTGCCATTGGCGCCGGAGACCAAACACGTGACACCCTCTCAGAAAACCTGGGTGCAACTGGCACCCAAAAGTGTGCAATTTGAAGGCCGTGGAGTGAGCCCACGCTAACATGGTAGCAGATGTCCTTTCACTAGGACACAAGCCTGGTGCCGGTGCACTCATCCCAGGCGGGCAGAATGTAACGGATGCTTTTTGTGATCCCCACACTGTGCCCTAGCTCCAGTTTAGAGGAAGAAGACCCAAGGGTCAGCTTCTTAACGACAGTGTGCAAGCTGGGTTGAATTAACAGCAGGGGATTGTGGGTATCGTTTGGGTCACACCGCGATGGGATGTCAAGCAGTCCGCCAGGCTCAAACAAGATGGCGTCACCATTGAACCAATGAGGCTTCATGTGCTCTACATCAGAGTATCACAACCCTGTCCACGGGAGCCCCCAGACAGTCCACATTTTTGCTCCTTCTAAGCTCCCTGCCAGACAGCCCACATTTTTGCTTCCCCTCAGCTCCTACAGTAGTACACTTCAACGAAACAATCAAGAACGTCAAATAACTGGTATAGGTGTGAAATAGCGATCTAGAGGCATTCTTGAAGCCTCCCGTTTCATTCTTTTCGTTTGTTTCCCTCGCAGATGGAGTTACCGGTGACACCTCCACACCGGTACCTTCTTCTCCCCTGAGCAGCACCCGTGCTTCAGCGTTATCTGTGTCCGTGTTGCCAGCCGGTGACTCTGTGTCTCCCACTGCTGCAGGTAAGGACAGCAACACCCTTGCTTCAGAAAGAAAAAGAGAGCTTGGGAGCTACATAAACATGTATGTTCTGCGCTGTATAAATACCTCAGACTGCCGAGGAAACGTTTAAAGCTGTCTGTCTATCTATCTGTCTAGTAGGTAGTGTGCGGTTGATCAGGGAAAAAAAAAAATAAACATAGTTTAACATCAGAATAACCATCAGAATATATAGAAATAAACAGTAAAACAATTAAAATATAATTAATGAATTAACTTTATGAGGTACTGCTTACCAAAGCAAGGTCTGACAGCGGTTGAGTTAAATAAAAATATCAATTTATTGGACAGCAATACCAAATACTGGGGTGACACTTCAACAGACATAAAATTGTAGTTTTACACCAACAAAAGCATAATTTAAACATAATTTCTATTGGCTGCTGATGACTTTTGCACAATACTACACACACAAATAAATATATGAGTGAAGGGGAAATATATGGGGGAATATTTAAACTGGGTTTGCGTGTACATATTTAGTACCAGTCACAAGTTTCAACACAAATACCCATATAAAAGTTTATTTGTACTATTCTTTACATTTAGTATAATTATAAAGACATAAAAACTATAAGCATAAAATGACATCTGGAATTAAGCACTGAGCAAAGAAGTATTAAAGAAAAAAAACACCTTTAGCGAGGGGGCAGATATGTGGGTTGGAACTCAGATGGTTGCCAGTTGAAATCCGTGGTCTGGCAGAGTGACCCCATCTTTGGGACCTTCAGCAAGGCCCTTAACCCCAATTACTCCAGGAACTGGCTGACCCTCCTGTCTCCTCTAATCCAGTTTCATGAGGTGGTTCCTGGGATGCTTTTCCTGCTGTCCTGAAGGAGGACCCACATATATGCTGAGCTCTCATTGGCCGCTTTTCCTTCACTCTCCTCCAAAACCATCAGTACTGTGTTTATGTCAGTTGGCCAGGTCATGCGATGCTACACTCTTTCATTCTCCTTTTCTAGGCAGCTTGGAGTTTCCAAACTTTTGACTGGTAGTATATATGTTATATGTTAATCTATTACACTTAGCATTTAGCTAATGGGGTGGGTGGTGTATGGTGCAGTGGGTTAGGACACTGTACCCATGATCAGAAGATTACCAGTTCAAATCCCTGGGCTGGCATTGGGCTCCAGGAGCCAGGCACACTAGCTGACCTTCTGCTATAATCCCCAGGCTTGTTCTCACCTCTATTCATCTCTGAGGGAAAAACAATTTGCCACAAAGCTCCATAAAGTCTATATTCTGCAGCTGGAGTAATTCAGTCAATGACCACTTCTTGTTACCCATTTAGCGACAACAGTCTTACCCGACCCAGCCATAAGCACAATGCCTAGTGCTACCAAACCGGGCACATTGACCCTGAAAGTGGTGAGCGCCAGCACGCTTCCTGTGCAGCCGACAGACAGCACAGGCACCGACATGAAGAAAGCTACGAGCACACAGGCTGGAGGAATGATCAAGGACTTCATAAGGAAGCAGACAGATATGATGTTGACAGAGCAAAAGAATCCGACGCAGGGAGAGCCTATGGTAAGAGCGTGTCATCTCCAGCAGGTTATTCACAGACTGGTGTGTATAGAGGGGTGGGGTCACAGGGGCACTGACCCCAGCTGAAAGCTGATTGGCCCATTCGCCTGTCACTCACTGATTTAAAACATAGCATTGGTTAATCATAAGGCTGGCATTTCTTAAAAAATCCTAGAGTCATGGTAGGTAAGATCGTTCTTGTGCGACACTGAAGGAGTTACATGTGCTGTATGCATCTAGCTGCAGGTGGAGCACACATGCGTGGACAAGGACGCCATGAAAGACCGGAGTGTGGTGAGGCTGACTTTAAACAGCGCGAAAACCTGCGTGAGTAACCTTGTGCTTCCCTGTCCTCTTGACCTTCGTTTAAGAAGAGAGCACATATGTATTGACGAATCAATAGGGAGTCCATACCATGACACGCCTTTGGGTCCCTGCTGTACCCCAATGATACCCCCATGAATCCGCGTGCCGCGGCTATAGCCCTGGCTCCGTCGAAAAAGAGAGGCGCCGTCGAGGTCTTGGCACAGCCTGGCATCCTGGGCCACCATGCGCGGGGACGGAGAATCACAGGCGAGGTGCCAGTGGTCTTAGCGCCGCTATGGCTCTCAGCGTTAGCTGTCTGGCCAGGGCGAGGCTCGTTACCCCGCCTGCCCCTACGCAGAGGGAGCACAGTCAGAGGGAAAACACACGCCGTATGAGCCCGTAGCGGGAGCCAGCAGCCTGGAGAGAGATGCAGAGCCGTCACCAGAGTGGCAGCAGCGGCAGAGTCATTCCCATAAGAGGAGAACATGCCTGAGGAATGGAAAACGGCTATGAGAAAAACACAGGAATGTACAATGGCCTGTAAAAATGCCCCCTCAGCCCCCCCTGCCCTGTTCCACTACCCCAGGAATAAGGAATAACAATAAAAATACAGCAGTATCGTACTGTACGAATTCTGAAAAAAACGCCTATGGCTGATGTTATCACAATTACACTATAGACAGCCGGCTGAAATCACAGGTGATGCGATAGAAAAACAGCAGTGAGAAGGAAGCGGCTCTCTGCTTAGGTAGGGGAATGTATTAGTAGGAGAGTGTATTAATTTCCTTTGAAAGGAAAGGAAAGGAAAGGAAAGGAAAGGAAAGGAAAGGAAAGGAAAAGGAATATAGCAGGATATGACATAAAGGAAAGGGAAAGGATTACAGCAGTGGTCATGTATCCATGAGCACATATCCAGAGATAAAACAAGGTCAGAGGCAAGTGCTGCAAGCTGGAGAAACACGCAGACGTGGTGTCAGGGGACAGGATACCCATCAGCATGCAGAACAGACGGGGGGCGTGACCCCACAGACACTGCTTCCTCTGCGCAGAGCCTGAAAAGGCAGCCACTGCCTGGAACACTGGGGACGCAGTGTTTGCACGCAGCAGCCGCTGGGGATGGCCGCTTCGGCTAGATCGCATTACACAGAGAGCGGATTGTTCCCAAGCCGTTGTGCAATATGGTGATATCATCACTGGAGGTGGGAGAAAGGGTGTGGTGGCTGGGCTCTTTGCAATGATTAATTTAACCTCCCCCCCCCCCCCAAAAAAAAAGCAGCTCCCCACGTGCAAAATAAGTAGGAAATTGCTACCATAAACGCAGTAATGCCAGTCCACACACAGCCATGCAGATGCAGACAGGCCTCTGCTGATGTACGCAAACAAAACACACAGAGATATGCAGACACAGTGACAAATTGATCTACCCAGCTCCAAGAAATGACACAGACAACAGACAGACATACAGGCATTAGCAGATACTGACACAGGCAGACATAAACAAACACTTGCAGATATATATATAGACACTTGCAGGTATGTGCTGGTAGATATAAACAAATTCGCATTGACACAGACACCTGCAGACCTGCATAGACAGACGTATGCACATGCAAGTATACACAGACAAACACAGGCAGACATAAAGGCTGCAGAGGGTTTGATGTGTTTCGTGTGTTCTCTGCCTGCGTATATGTGGCTGCCTCGCATACAATAACGTCATACTTCTTCATCTTCAAGTCAAGCTTTATTCCTCTTCCAAATCCTTGAGTGTAATACGATAATTATCAAAATACATCAAGCCAAGTTGTGATTATACTTGGATATACGAAGTAATTAAGCGATGATTATTGAGATGATTAAACCTTTCAAAGTTGCCTCACACGCTGGTGTTGTGCGATTGGTCGGTTCTCCCATCCCATGGATCTTACTCCATTCATCAATCCGTTAAGTTGCCATTCACTCCGCGTGCGTGTTACACATGGTACACGCAGCTTCTGCGGGGCTATATGGCATGCCGGATACATGACATCATCTCCCTTGTCCCGACATGCACACCCATATGCTGTCATCTAGGAATTTGTGTTCCCCCGGCCTGAAACCCAGTCAGCCACTCGCGGCCCCAAAAGTTCACCAGGCGCGTCGAGCTGAGTGACGAGGCTAACTTTCTTTGTTCTTGCTTTGGTCACCACATAAGAGCCAGGACAGGTTGAAGGCTTCTTGGGTTATCGGCACGTCTTGCAGACATCAGAGGGATCAGTGCTGACTCCTTCCTACAAGTCTGTGAAGATAAATTACATAAGACGTATCCACAGAACAGGAAAGGTGGAAAAATCAGTCACGCACTTTTCTTAGTTGATGTACGTAGTGTCAGATATTTCGAGGGGGATGGTGAGGACAGGGGCGTTGTAGGGTCAGGGACACCCTGGCAGAACTTTAGAAGGACCTCTGAATACGTAAAACTATAAAATTATATAATTGGGGTTCTCAAGGTGACATTTTGATCACAAAGTCCAGATGAAATTGTGAGCAGATGTGAACCAAAGTCCGCCAGTTGAGTACCCCTGATATAGTCGATACATTTACATTAACGAGAGTGAAACTAAACAGAACAGTTTATGGGGGTGGTATTTTTTCTATGGGGATGTTTTGTTATTTTTTCTTATGGTGGGGTGGGGTATTCCATGCATCCCATGACAACTCGTGCCCTGGATGTAAAAAAATACTTGTTTTGCAAAAAACAAAAAAAGTCTTTGTTTGTTATTGTTTAAATCTCAGTGTCAGCATGAATGCGCCATGAAGGCGTGATGCAGGAAAACTCCCCAACAGCGTGCTGCCTGCATGAATCCATGAGTGTGAGTCCGTTCTGTCACGTGTGCCGACCTCATGGTCCATGTGGCGCTGTGACGCACAATGGCCGCTTACAGAGACCCGCCCTGGAGGTGCCGTCCCAACAAATGCTCAGAGCCGCACCCCAAAAGGCCCATAAAAACATCCACATCAATGGGCAAGACTCCCGACAGCCCTGTAAAGTCGTCTGTGCTTACAAAGGAGGTCCAAAAGAACATTCTGTACAGTCTGCTTTATCCAGACCACATGCCGCACAGTCAAGTGCATGGGTTTCGTATCAGGATTGGTGGTACTAAATCGTCCCAAAACCCCCAGCCCCCCTAAAAACATGCACGTTACTCCTACAATACTGGTGAGGACATGGTCCCTAACTTGACACCCAAATCTACATGCTTGTGCTCAGTGATGTACCAAATAACATGATGTGAAACTTGGTCTTTGGACCATAACATGCTCTCCATCTTCAATTCTGCAGGACCAGTTCAAAACCGCGCTCGACGAAATCGGACCAGAACTGTGCGACAGCTGCAAATTTAATATATTCCAGGAAGATAACATAGTTTACGCCGGAGGCAAACACGTCGAAGGTGCGTATGATTCTGCCAGTTCTGCCAGTTTTTTTCATGTAGTCAATACATAGCTATTGAATATCTGTTTATTTATTTTGTTGTTTGTTGTTATGTTATACTGCGAGAGCAAACTCATTACATGGTGCATCTGCAGTTTTTGGAATATTTTACGAAACGTTCTTTTCAGCAATTTTACTTTTTCTTTACAGCTGATCCAGTAGGCATGGCTGAGAAATTCAGTTCTGCATACGTTAAAAATAAGGTATGCATGCTTTTGAAAAGACAACAACCTACTGAGATATGTGAAATACTATCAGGAACACAGTTTCTTTTGATGTGATCTCATTGATGTTACGTACAGTCCCAGCTGATTGGTTTGCGTCCCAAACATCCACACTTTCAGACACATCGCATCTGTTGTCAAATTAGGGGGTAACACCCCAACCCCACCAGGGCGGCGACCATCTGGCCTAGCCACCACCCTGGGCAACAGTCCTTCCTGATGTAACCGCATGAATATGACCTTCTCAAAAGTCATCTTAGCTCTGCTTCAAAGGGCTCTTGGGGTATCATCTAGGCCTCTTGGTGAAGGTGGGAGGTGGTCATGCTTTCAGTCAGCCTCAAGTATTAAGCTGTGTCCTTGTCCTTGTACTTGTGTGCTAGTACTTGTCCTGGTACCAAACACCAGGTGTTAAAATCCTCCCAAACAGGGACATTCAAAAATCATTAACATAGTCTACAGTCTAATAAGACACCAAATGAAGCAAGACAGAGGCAGGGAATTATATATTAAATGAGCATTGTTTTACTGGAGAAAAAGAGCATATGTACAGTATCCCTCAACTGAGACTCACTTACCCACAAATCCCAGTGCCAACAACAATAACTACAGGAACCTAGAAAGCCCAAAATACTGTTATATGCAGTATAATACATAACACCTGGGGCATCAGTCCCCTACCTACCCCCTAACACATACCCTGCCCGTATGGTACGTTGTCTATAGCTGTGGCTAACAGGGGCCTACAATATCCGGAGGAAGAACCTGAGAAGTGCGGCTCTAGATCTGCAACTGTTAGCATAAATATCCTGCTGAATCTCAAACTATTTCTTAGGAGGACAAACGGTTATCTTGCATTAACATAAACAGAGCCGATTACATGTGTCTACTCTGACCTTGGGGCCTCCCATAAGAGGGGAGAAAGGAGAAGACTTTCAAGGGGGGGCAGGTGGGGGGGGGGGGGGGGGACACCAGCAC
>JAODKF010000116.1:6275393-6288691 GCA_026779585.1 Mormyrus proboscirostris
GGGGGGGGCAGTTTTTTTGTGGGGGGGCTGCCCTTCGACTCACTGTGCCTGTGCAGAGGGGAGGGGCAGAACCGTTCCTAGTATGACAGGGGTCTGTGACGTGTAGCCAGAAGCTTGTGGGATTGAGTCCCAGGGAGGACATCACTTCAGCTTGTGGGAGGGATAGAGAGGATTTGGGCTCGGTAGAGGGGAGCAGTCACTCGTCGTGGTTGTATCTGACGTTAGGCTGCAAATGTATACTATGGTGATCAGACAAGCCTCCAAGGGCAATACAGCCAATATCGGATCAGCACCAAGCTAAAATCCGGCCTGACGCACTGGCGTTCGCAAGTTAAGTTATGCGGCTTACCACAGTTAACCACACTTTGCTACGGTACGGTAAAAAAGAGCACAGCAGCTATGCGGATATCATCCAGACCAGCACTTGGGTCACTGTACTGGGGAGATGGACAAGGCACCCCCCCCCCTTCCCCACCTCCCACCAGCATCATCATTCCCACTGCGTCTTTTTCGGGGAGCTTCTGGCAAACGGCCGCAGCATGTCGAGGACCACCGACGGGATCGCCCGGAGGAATAAACCAATGGGAGACTTCTGCACCCGGGAATGGGCGGAACTTGCCCCGAGTGACAAATGAACAGAGCCACCCTCCCTGACCCCCCCAGCGAAAAGGTACGTCCCACATAGCAGTGACCTTAGGAGGTCCATGTCAGTACAGTAGCAGCGCTTGGCATTGAGTCCCGTTGTCATCGGTGTCACAACCCGGCTTTGCGAGTCTAAATGGTGTCGCTGGGGCCTCCCTCCTCCCCCTAAGCTGTGATTCTCTCAATGCTGCCCCGAGGACACAACCGATTTTATTTTGGACGGCGTGAACTTTGCATGCCGTACTTTTGTGTCGCTTGGAGTGACCACAGTCAGTACTGACCAATCAGCACCAATTCTAAAAGCTCGGCCTGCTTAAAAATCTGCCCTTTTGGAACAGAAGCAAAGTCGAGGGGATCGTGGGCGTCCAGCGCAAGGTGATTTACCAGGGTGAAAACACCATGGGGGAGGTGTGCGGACTCAGCAGCTTAAGATGCTGTCCCTGTGATCAGAAGGTTGTTGGTTCAAGTCCCACAAAGTGACATCACCCTCGGGCCCTTAAACGAGGCCCCTGACCCCCAATTGCTCTAGCGAATGGCTGACCCTTTCTCAAAACTATTCTCTTTCACTTCGCATAAAAGCATCAGCTAAATAAAGAAAGTGAAACTGTAATATCACTTGTAAAAGTGACACTAGCGTTGGTGGTACCCATCCCTCCTATGCCCCCCGTGCCTGGGGTTGTATTGTGCTCTCCTCCATGGAGCAGCAGTGAGACCAGAGGCAGACATTTAGGCGTACTAAATTTAGGGGTTTTTAACCCCACCCCCTAGATTTATTTGTTTTCTGAATCTGCTGAGGTGGACCTATCGGTAGGGTTGCCATGAAATTTGTTTCTGGCTATGGGCCTGGCCAGAGGAACCAATAGGACACCATGGCCCCGCACTGCATTTTGGGAGAAATGTGAGTCAACCGCAGAAGCACCCGTAGATAAGGCGGGATAAACATAGGGTTAAGAGGCAGAAGACAGGATTCCTGGATCAGTGGGAGAAATGGCGCGCTGCCTTAATAGCCAGTTACAACAAGCTGCCACCTCCCCCGAAATGAGGCGGACGTGACCTGCCTTGCCAGCTGCCAGGAGTTAAACAGCCGGGGCATAATCGGCTGCTCTCCGCACCAGTGAGAGTCCCTGTTTTATATGTGTATCCTGTCCTGCTCCCGTCGAGCTCTGCTGTGACTGTAATCTTTCCATTTGCGACAGCTCTGATACACTTTGCAGCCTTCACAGAGTCTGCCTTTGCTACAGACCAGTTTATCTTGCATGCAGAAATGAACAACAGTGCCCTCTGCTGTACGTTTGTGACTTCACTCTTTTCCAAAGTCGTATGAAAAATTGAATCTGGCCCTTTAAATCTTTTATAAACATTACACAACAGGTCAAGTGCCGTAAAGTAACAAACAACCAGGAAAAAAATGCGTAGGAAAGTTAATCCTGAGACAGGATAGACAGCTATAAACAACTCTAGAGCTAAGCTCTAATACTAAACAGCCACCCTCCCCCCCCCAAAACAAAGCTGCCCCACTAATGTGGAAATGTAACTTTGATAATTGCCGAACTGTTGAAGTCTCTTCTTCCGGCCTTTGTGGAATCAAAAAAATGTTGTATTTGGGGAGCAAAAGAAGCAAAGAGGGAAAAATACTCAGGCCGTTTCTGTGCGTCACTGAGTAAAGTGTTGAGATGCATGTTTGCGTAGATAAAATTCGCTTGAAGGAGAGAATAAAACAGATTAAGATGGGGGGGTGGAGGTGCGGCTGCTGGGATTTCAGCTGGTGCCCATTTGGGTGGAGGTAGGGAGGGAGAGTGAGAGAGTGCAGGATTCTAAGTGGGAATGGACAGCCATGCTTTTGCCGTATCTCTTGGCACTCATTCAGCTGGCCAGCACCTGTCACCACACCCCTGCGACATGTCAGCGTCATGGCTCTTCCAGGCGGGATTAGTCGCTTCCTTAGCATCCCGAGTCCTCTAGCGAAAGCAGGGATCTGCCTCTCGTAGACGATGAGGTGCCAGCGTGGGAAGGAATCAGAGCAGCACTCGGAACGCCTCGCAGCAGACTGGCCTGATCGCGGATTAAGCGGCGAGCCGTCTGCACCATGCCGCACAGTTTTGGGAGTGGATCCTGTTTGCTGCAAGGAGTTTGCCCATCCCTCATTTGTTCTCTGGTGACTCCGCCAACCACAGAGCTCTCTCCGGGCTAGTTTTGCTCTAAAAAGCAGGGTCTGTCACAGAAAATCTCAACAGAACTACTTCCCTTTGGCTTTTTTTACAGAAAACATGCTATCAAGAGAAAATGACAGCCAATGCAACTGCTGCAAAGGTTTCTGACCAGTGAAGTCCTGGCAAGCAAGAGCGTATCTTCCTGGCACTATTCCGAGGGAAAGGTCCACCCGCAATGAGTGACGAAACTACAGGTGAGCTCAATGTTCTCCATTTGCTTTATCCACCATTTTAGGAGAAGCTCACCATGAAGTAGCCTTGAATGCCAAAACAGCAGTCAGCCCCAGAATTCAGAAGGTATCTCTTAAGTAGCCTCAAGTCTAGTTCATACTTCACTTTTCTGCGTGCTACTATGGTCCTTGCATGGACTCTTGTACATATTACAATTGTCCAGCAATGATATTCCACCAGACCGTGAGAGGGCAGATGTATTGTAACACAAATATAAGCAGTGTAGTGAAATGGGTAAACTTTTATGAACAGTGATAAAGTTAATAACAGGCCTGGGTCATATAACGGTAATACAACATACCGCAGTATTCTGAAATATTGGCAACAAAATTAGAAGGAATCCCTGGCTAATGCCAGAATTTAAAAACTGATATATCCAGTATAATGACTGGACAGTATAAAAAATCAGATATGCAAATACTGTACCCTGTGCAGGTACAGCACTCACCCTGTGCAGGTACCGCACTCACTCTATGCAGGTACAGCACTAACCTGTGCAGGTACCGCACTCACTCTATGCAGGTACAGCACTCACCCTGTGCAGGTACCGCACTCACCCTGTGCAGGTACAGCACTAACCTGTGCAGGTACCGCACTCACTCTATGCAGATACAGCACTCACCCTGTGCAGGTACAGCACTCACCCTGTGCACGGACTATAGCTGCACGTGGAAAAAAGAAGCATGAATTGGCCTTAAAGTAGTATTGAGAACCAAAGCAACAGTCAGTCTTCGACTGTTAAAGGTAACCCTTAGCTAACCTCAAACACGTGCTTTGAAGAAATGCGAGTCTATGCCCCCTTTACATCGACGAATTACATCAATGAATTCAGTGGATTCACGCCTGTGTGCCATCGAGATTTCTGAAGTGAGTGTGAGTTTTAGCCCAGTCATAAAACACCATCATCCTTGTACCTGCTCTTGTGTGTCACTCTTTAGGTAATGTTACAGTGTCTAAGGGCTTCATTTTTAGTTTTTACCTGAAATTCTGGAGGGAAAAAAGGGAGGTTTGTCCTGAAGCCAACCACTGGAAAATTGAGAGGAAGAACAAAAGTAAGAAACATTTATCACGCATGAAATACAACAGGAAATCCCAACTCGATGTGCCTTAAATGAGGACTGACACCGTTAGAGTAACCCCCAGTTATCTGCTGTTGTACAGGGGATTATTCTATCCAGGAAGTATGCTTTCCAGGAAGTATGCTTTCCAGGAAGTATGCTGTCCAGGAAGTATGCTGTCCAGGAAATTGTTATGCGTCACTAAATTAGCAAGAGAACTATGCTGACTGAGCACTGCATGAGATGAGCTGTAGCATTTCCTGAAACAAAACTGAAGCACAGGCGAGAACAGGCAGGCAAGATGTCAGGGAATCGGCAAGTGAGCCAGCCGCTACGGTGTAGGAGAACCCTTAACCCTGCACGAACACCCGTTTGAGTGGAATTTGGCATCGTTTTTACTAAATTTTGCAAATGGTTTATTTTAAATGTTTATTTCCACCATGTTTCATAGGTCTGAGCTGTGTAGATATGAAACATTACAGAAATGATTAGTGTTTATATATAACCTGTGCAGGGAAGGGTAAGGATTATGTAGCCTATAGCAATGACTGGTAATTCACTCTCTGGCTTGTACACAAGGGTCAGGCTATATGAATGGCCTGAATTGTTGGCCTGCACAGCAGTCAGCATTTGCTTTAAGGAAGTGGGGGTTTTTGTAAGTTTTTGCTGTTAGTTGTTAGTGTCTTATTATAGCACGGTTTGACTCCGTGGGCGGTTCACATCTTCTGGGTTGTGGGTTTGAATCCCACTTCCGCTCTCTGTTTATGCAGTTGCTATGTTCAACATACATTGTGTGCATTCTCATGATGATGTAAATAGGTTCTCTGTATGGTCCATAATGTGCATGTGTATAAGGGTGTGCATACAACAATGGAGTGGTGTTCCCTATGTGCCCTATTCTGCCTGCAGTGAGCTCTAGGTCCCCTCCTTAGGGCCTGTCCAGAAATAAGTGGTCGGAAGATGGATGCGTGTTGATATCTGGAGCAGCGAGCCTTATGGATTCCTACAGGACTGCTGAGAAATGGAGATAGATGTCTGTTCTTTTTTTCAGAATTTTGATGTTTAGTTGGTAACGAGCCCTGTATTGAATTTCAGGTGAAAATCAGCACTTCCTGTTCAGGGGCACTGCTTACATCAAGACTATCAGAACTAAATATCAGGTCCTAATTAAGCTAATGTGAAAGTTCACACATGCACTGATTGTGGAATGTTAGAGAATGGGTGCTACACAACAAGACAATCTGTCTACAAGGTTAAGAGGTAAAATTTGAAGAATCTGGGTGTCAGAACCAGCAGTGTTGCTTTCATACACAGTCGAAGTGGATGTTAATTGTCTTGTTCTTCAGCCCTAGATTAGAATTATAAATCAGTGTCAAAGTATCATAAAGCCCCCATGTAATACCTGGCAACACCTGTGTTACACTCTGTACATCAGTAGTCCAAATTAGGACTGCACAATGAACCTGTCCAGGCTATATGTATGTTTGTGTCTATGGTGTGTGTGTGTGTGTGTGTGTGTGTACCGCAGCACACTGGCATCCATCTAGGATGTTCATGTGCCCTGTGCTTGCTAGATGGGGTTCCAGTCTAACCATGACCCTGTACTGGGTGCATGGATATTTTATATTTTTATCCTCAGAATGTCAGAACCAGGATTTGCTCATATTTTACTGTGCTGCACAGTGTGAATAATTCAGCCTAATTTCTTTACAGAGACCACAGGAGAGCTTGGCTGTGCAAACAGCTCCGCATGCAGATGTTCCACACGAACAGCCCAATGAAGACGGTCGTGGTCCTCCTACAAATTTATGTCTTATCCACAGTAATGACCACATCTGCTGTGTTGAATGTCTGCACAGACCAGCTCCTGCTGCCAATTCTTCTTAGGCTTCTTTGCATGCTGAGAATCCCGCTAGGATTGGCCCTAATATTTTGGGTTCAGGGAATCGTTGTTTACGGTGAGCTGCATTTGGTTTCTTGAAATCTCGTTTACTGCTGTTTCATCTAAAACAGCTTTAGTTGAAGTCCTGCCAGTAGTCAATACTTCAGAAGTAACAAAAGGGTGGTTAGTGATTAGATTTTTTTAGTTGCTAGGGGTGACTAAAGTCTTTTGTTTTTCCCTCCAAGTTGAGGATTGTGTTGGATACCGGTGGCTGACAAAACCATTTGACACGAAGGCCAAAATTAACCAGATGAATCTCCCCCTCCGCACTGAAAAGTTATACCCCACGTCATGAGTATTTACTCTTTTTCCTCTCTTTGTCACACAGTGTGACATTGATTTAAGACCCTCCCAGTCTCTGCTTTGTATTTTGGGCCAGAATGGGCAACAGGTCATAAGTATGACACAATGTCTTCACTCTGCTTTAAGTCAACTGGCCAAATATATAGATCCTGTAGCATTATTTGGTTGTGCCATTTAATATCATATTGGAACATTAATACTGTTTTTTTTTTTCTGAAGCAGTTTGTATTTTTATCAGAGTCCTTGACAAAGAAGACATCAATAGAAATAACATGGTGTCACATGGCAGCAAATATTTGGAGCAAGTCTGGGCACCGAGAGCGAATATTTAGCACCTGTGATCACAGGGCAGCCTGGCAACATGGGGCATAATTAATACACCTTGGGGTGCGAGTTTCAGTGTCGTGCGACAAAGAGGTGGGAGGAGCCTTGCAAGATGTTCGGCGACCACCAGACCAAGGAAGTCTTCCTCTGGAAGCTGGTTTCAGATGGTGGCTTAGAGTGTTGTATGCTAATCATCTAGCACCATTTGAAATCAGTGTTCTTGGGGCAAGACAAACATCTGCCATATGCACCAACCTGCCATGAAGGAGTAAAGTAGGAGGTAGATGTTTGTAGGAGGGGTGGACAGACCTCTTGGCATATATCTGAGCCATTGTATTGAGTATATAAAGCAACTTTTCTCTGTGTTGCTGAATAGAGGGTGTCTAGAAGTAATGGTTGTGCTCAGTTGTGCATCCATTATGCTCATTAGCATATAGCCAAGTGGTCACTTAGAAGATTACCCAGCCGTTTCATCGCAAGGGGGCCCCACCCTCCAGTCCAAATGTCCTGTGGGCCTGTTCACCATCCTGGCTTTTTCATAGACAGCTTCCTGGGTTGATGCAGGGGTGAGATCTGTTCAAAGTTCTGATGACCGTTCTCGCAGCAGCCTGAGCACAGACGCCCGCAGCCAGGATCTCTGTCCTCTCACCAAGGCTGACCGATTTCTTTTGGTGTTCAGAGTCTCCTTTAGTTTCTAGCACCATTTGAAATCGGTTACAATGTAGGAGGGAAGTCGACGTAGTTCCGGCGCAGATACAGTCCTCACCGTGCCCTTTTGCAAGAGATTACAGCAACTCTTTGAAGTATATGAAAACAGATCAATTCATCAAACATACCAACATGAATTGGCATATCATTTAATTTTCCTAACCCCTTGGTTTTGTATGATCGTCCATCCATCCACTACAGGGTTGCAGTGAGTCTGTACCAGGCAGCATGAATATTTAATAAATATTAAGCCATTAAATATTTAAATTTGCACTCATGTTAATAATGGTTTCTAATTCCAGTCCCCAGTGATGTCTGCATTTAAAGTGATTTGTATTTTTGTTTATTTAACAGTTTGATTTATAAACATTGGTTATAGTTTCTGTCTGCTTTATTTGTTGGCTCAGTTTTCAGAATACAAGATGATGCATGTGAACTTATAATTTATTTGAAACCTGAATGCACTGATGTAAAATGCTGTTTACTGTACCTTACTGTACATTCAGACCTTCGGATGCTGTGATCTTTTTTCCTGCACGTTTATGGGATTAAAGAATACCGAGGCAGCAGTGTGTGGTATTTTCCTTTTTAGTCTTTAGTGTTTTCATATCATTTTCAGCCAGTTACTATACTATGACATTAGTATGGGGTCTATATGAAATTAGCGCACTACTTTAAAGGCAGTTTTAAAAGTTAATTTACATATGCTGGAATTTTACACTTTTACAGCTGTGCATTTTTAGTACTGTGACAGTTTTAAGTAAGTTTTCAGAATACATCAAAAGCAGTCGTCTGTTCTAGAAACTTGCCACCAGGTGGCGCAAACTCATTTAGTACAATGTGTTACTGTAAACCAGTGTGTATGCACGTTTTGATCCAAAGTACAGTAATTTAACAGTTGATATAATTTGTTGATATGTTAACAGTACTGATCGAGAATAATATAAACACAGAAATGGTTGAAGATACAACAGATTGTTGAATTTGACATCCTTTATGTAATCCCTCAGAATTAATGTCCACTTAAATATCTGTACATACATTACCCGTGACACCAAGCATGACTTTGTACTTTGAAATTCTTTAGTATTGTTTCAGTTCATATACTAGCTCGAAGCTGATCAGTCTATGCCCATTTTTTGTTCTTCAACATACAGAAGTGCAGAAGGTCGATCTTAAAGTCTATGGCATATTAATAATGAATTTCCTTATTGCTGCATGGCTGTAGGTTGAGCAGGTCTTCAGCAAACTACATTTTGTACAAGGGTGTGGTACGAGAGTAATAGCCGATTTATTTAAAAATTGCCTAACCGGTGTGATTAATTAATCATAGAGAATCAGAAGTTAAATATTTCTTCACAGCCATTGTCAAGAACAAAGTTCCTGGTTAGTGATATGAAGAAACAGGAAATGTTTGTTTCATAGTAACTGTGAGCATGCATCACACAAATAAGACAACATCTCTTCTACTTACATTACAAGTTGCTTTATTTCTCATTGCAGAACAAATCCTTAATGTGCTGGATAGGTATTTAACAAAATACTGCTGTGCATTTCAAAGAAAAATGATCTTAAATCTTGTCAGACATTTTTTTAAATAATTTGTTTTGATTGCATATGCAAATATTAACAGCTGAAATTGGAAACCATAACAGGTCATATAAATGTTTTAAAAACACTGATGAATAATCATGAATAGAAATTGGAAATAAACACCATTTTAAATACTTTGCACAATTAAAATTATTTTTTTATTAAAAAAAAAAGTGCAATTGAAGTTTCTCAGATCCTTTTCCGGAAAGGGCCTAACAGACCCATTTCCACGTAAAAGGAAAAGACTAGCAGTAAGCTGCACTGTTTTCAAGGTGCTTCGTGTCGGGGTGGGGTGGAGGTTCTCCCTCAGCTCAGAGGAACAGCTCCAGAATAGCAGGGAAGAGCAGTCCAACAGCAACACTCAGAACTACAACATGAAAAGAGAAAAAGATACTGGACCACATGATGTTCTGCTTATCAAGACAAAGCATCAGTCAAGTTCCTGACCATGAAACCACTATATTTTTATCTACATTTGTTTTTATTATGAAACCGGAACCTTACGATTGAACTGGAACGGTATCATCCATACTGAACAAGAGAAATACCCGGCCGCCTTTGAAGAAACCAACGGCTAACATCAACATTTGGCCAATATGTAAATAAGGGCAACTACAAAATGATAAGCCTGTAACAGACTACAGACAGGGTGCTGCTGTTTGCAGAACACAAGATACCTCATTTTGGGACGTTGTGAGAATGCAACTCAACCCTTCCTATCAGTTCATCCCATATATACTAGTCTGTTGATAGCAGTGACTCATAAGGCGCATGCCTCAGAATGTGCCAACGTGACCTCCCAAACAATGGGCTGATTGTTAGTGATCAAATTTACTTTTCTTTGTGAGCTGGAATTCACCAGATACTTCCCAGAGTTTTTGATTAGGTTCCAGTCCCCGAACAGCAACAGAGTACCACATAATTATTTCATGCATAATTTCAGAAAATTTGAACTCTGTAGAAGTTAGTTTAAGCCAGTGCTGAAGACGTCAAATGACATTCCAGTTTCATGTTTAAACTATATACATAGATTTAATTGTACATGGACTTTCACACATCACTATTCTGAGCGTGTGAAATTTTCTGTGAATGAAGACTTGCCCATTTCACATGGACTGAGGGCTGATGGCAATAAAGTTGTTATTCAGACTGAAATGATTCTAAAATTGGGATGCAAAGATAATAGTCTCTAAATCTTTTAATATTTAATGTTTCTATAGAGACAGAACACAGGACTGACTTTTAATCAGGAGTCAGTTTTAAGGCTGGGATTGTACTCGCCAGACACCGGCTACAACATCCATTATAAATGAGAAATGTAAAAACAACATGTGTTTTATAGAAATCCCAGAGTACAATGCGGTCCATGCTTCAATAGGATCTCTTACCGTGAGGGGTAATGTTCACACCCTTTCCCCTGGTCACTGGAAATAAAAGGGTGAGAAAATAGATGAAATAAATGAGACAGAAAAGGTCCTGCTCATATGCAATCGCCCATCCACCTTCCAACCACTTCTGATCAGGGACACAGACATGCCCAGAGTCTAACCCAGGCAGCAAAGCGGCACAGACTGGCATCCCGCCCAGGGTATCACGTACCACACAAGCAAATGTTATGGCCGAATCAGAAATGACAATGAACCTAGCTACATGTCTTTGACGTGCGGCAGGAAAGCCATGCAATGCAGGTATGTGGAGAACATGCAAGTCCCACCTATGTAAAGCAGATCGATACCAAGCTCATTCACATCTCATTCCTTCAGTATTAAATATAGAAAATGGCCAGCAGAAAAGGCAGCTAGTATAAATAATGAACAGTAATTTCAAAGTGATTTCAAGTCGGAATCCTAAAAGCTGATCTCGAATTATCATCAAAAGTTGGTTTGCACAAGTTGGACACGACTTTACCATGTGTTGTGCCCTGAGTGGTTACTGTTGTTTTTGAGGTTGTGACTTTTCGTGTCGTTGATGGTTCAGAGACTTAAAAAAATACAAGATTAAACATGAGTGTGCAGCAACTGACGCAAGATTTTCTCTTGTGAAGTTCACTCCAATATTGTCACGAGTTTCATTTGGAAGTGATGAATACCAATTTAGCCAACAGGCAGTATAGCTAACAGCTATGTAGCTAACAGGGTCTATAGTTTTCAAAAACATTTACAGATGTGGACAAATTTGTTGGTACCCTTTCAGCTCATTGAAAGAAAGCTTCATTTCTCCTGAAAAGAGATTCAATCAAAAGCAATTGTCTAATGTATACCTGCATACCTTTAGAATGTGATAGAGTTAACCAATAAAATTGTGCAGAAAAAATGAATTTGGTTTTTTTTTTTAAAAAAGAAGGATATGCTATGCACAGATTTGTTGTTACCCCTAAAGAGACTGTTTATCCTTGCATTATAGTCATGTTTCAAACCAAGCATTTAAGCTTAATAAGTAACAAAGGTGCCTTCAAGCTTTTCACCAGCCATTCAGCCTTTTTTTAAATGGAACACACATGCTACTGTATTGTTTGCTATCATTGTGTGCATCACACTGAACATGGACAAGAGAAAGCAAAGGAGAGAGCTGTCTGAGGAGCCCAGAAAGAAGATAACCATGTTAAAGGTAAAGGCTATAAGAAACATCTCCAAGCAGCTTCATGTTCCTGTGACCACAGTTGCCAATATAATTAAAAAGTATAAGGTTCTAGGACTATAGCCAAACTCCCAGGATGTGGACACAAGATGAAATCCAACCTCAGGTTGATCAGAAGGACAGTGCGGATGGTAGAGAGCGCCAAGGAAACCACACAAAACCGTTCAAACTGAGCTCCAGGGTCAAGGTATGTCACTTTCTGATCACACCATCTGTCACATTTTGAACAATAATGGGCCCCATGGAAGGAGACCCAGGAGGGCTCCACCGCTGATGGAAAAACATAAAAAGCAAGAGCAGAATTTGCCAAAATGCATGTTGACAAGACCCCAAAGTTTCTGGGAGTCCTTTGGATTGAGGAGACAAAACCGGAGCTTTTTGGCCAGTCACATCAGCTCTATGTTTGCAGAAGGGAAAATGAAGCATTAAAAGAAAAGAACATCAACCCAACTGTGAAAGATGGAGGGGCTCAGGTTTGTTTTGTGGCTGCTTTGCTGCATCTGGCACGAGGAACCTTGAATGCGTTCAGGGCACAATGAAGTATCAAGACTACCAAGGCATCCTGCAGCGAAACATACTGCCCAGTGTCAATAGCTCAACCTCAGTTGTGTATCAAGGGTCCAACAACAGGATAATGACCCAAAACATACAGCTAAAAGCACTCAAGAATGGCCCAGAGAAAACACTGAACTATTCTTAAATGGCCCAGCGCCCAGATCCTATTGAATATCTATGGAAAGATCTGAAAAATGCAGTGTGGAGACGTCACCCTTCAAACGGCTTGAAGAGTTTGCTGAGGAAGTGTGGGCCAAACCAGCTGTTAGCAAATGCGGACGTCTCATTGTGAAGTACAGAGATCGCTAGCTGGCAGTGATTGCTGCAAAAGGTGGTGCCACAAAATATTAACATTCATCTTTTGTTTGTGCCATTTTCATGTGTTTAACCATATAAATTTTTCAGCTGAATCAATAATCAAAAGAAAAATTCTGATGTGTTAAATATGGAATACACCAATAAGGGATGCCATTAAACTCTTGTCAGTTTCAAGTTATTTCAGAGATAGTTGTGTTTTTTTGTTTTTTTGTGGAAGGGTACCAACAAATATGCCCACGTATAAATCCATGAAGTCCCTTCAAGTTGGAACAAAACTGCTCATCAGGACATTGGGTTCATGCAATTAGAATTTCACATAAATGTGAAAGTGAAGGTGAATGTTTCAGGATTCAATCATAACACTGCATTCTGCAAGCTAAGCAGGACCGTACCATGAATTGTAGACCGGGGGGTTGGTGTTGTAGAGTTTGCAGATGTTGTTTGCCGTGTAGTTGGTTCAACTAAAAAAAAAAAAAAAAAAAAAAAAAAATGGTAGCAACCAATATTAGATCTTGCTTTCTGACATTAATTGTGGGAAAGCTGAGAGTGCCATGCCTTCCTGCTAACAGAGGAGGAAAATTCTGACATACACATCAGTCATGAATAAACCATCAACTTTGCCAGTTCTATTATCACAATGTTACTAAAACAAAATCAAGAGCCGAAAGTGTGTTATAGTTCTGCTCTAAAACTGTGTGTGTTAAGGAAGCACTTCTTTACGCAGCGTGTAGTCGGAGTATGGAATAGTCTTCCCGATAATGTAGTGCAAGCTGAATC
>JAODKF010000116.1:6301908-6332007 GCA_026779585.1 Mormyrus proboscirostris
CTTAGACTCCAGACCCCCCCCCCCCCCCCCACGACATGAATGGATGAATGTTATTTATCATGGAGTCCTGTACTTGACTAGAGTTTGCAGGAAGCACCTAGGTAAGAATTTCATAGTACAATGTACACATGAACGTCCACCCATTTGGAGAGCTGAGAAACCCAGGAATAATTCAGATCATGTAGCTAGAGGGCACTCCCAGTTCTCCAGCCGCTCTGAGCCTTGAACCGATATCCTTCATATTAAAAGCCAACATATAGTTTTAAAGCTAAACACAATCATATCGTATGAGCAAAGTTGCCATCTTGTGGCTACAGTTGGAACTTCAGTTTGCCTCGACAGAATGGTGCTTCGCACTGTGTACACATATTCACCTTTTTCTCAGATTTCAAGGGCTTCTCCATGTAGTTGAAATTCACAGCTGTGACTACAGCTTTGCACAGCGATCAAAAATTCATGCTAGGACAAAAAGACACAGGAAAATGAGCTCAAATTCCCCAAACTGCAAGACAAATTATATTTTGCACCAAAAATAACAAACATTTGTAAAGTGATGTCACAAAGGAGGGAGTCGCTATTCTAAGCAAATAAACAGATGATGAAAGATACTTTCTGTATTGAAATTTTAATGCATGTAATTAGTTCCTGCGCACACAGTTCCAAAACAGACCTATAATTTCCATAATGATTTTCATTAAAAGCACATATAAGTTTTAATATCAAAAGGAACACGTATAATAGGATGATACATAGCATAATGTATAATATGGCTGCATATTTTCCAATGACGGAGGATAAATAACAGAAGGTTTAATAAATTGTGTTTTGACGCATCTGACTTTATCAGTCGTTATTACCATGAAAATCTAAACTGTTATTTAATTTTCTGTGTAATTTATTACTCAAGCACATTATGTCAGACTTTTTATTATATATAATACATGGAACATGCGCTGTACCTTAATATGCTGCAACATTTGCCATGAATACAAAATAAACTAACGAATGACTCATTTACTTGACCTTATGTCAAGTTCAACCAGAAACAAATAGTAATCAGAGGATTTTCTTTGACAGTGCATTCTCATGTTTCTCTAATACTAACAATGTACGGTAATTTATAAAATTATTTACAATAAAATATTTAATCTAATAAATATTGCTATGTTTCCGGGATCTGGGCAGGACTGAGATGTGGGTTCTGGTTCGAGTGGGCCTCTTCAGGACTCGGAAAAGCCTCGGAACCAGGCACGGTACCGTCAGGAGGGCGGCAAACAGCAGCCACCGGAGAATGACGTAGCACAAGGGCAGCCCCCGATTAGTCCTGCAAGGTACAGCACGTGCTAACTGTTCGCTTCCGGTTGGATTCCTCATCACAAAGGCCAGCCTATCGAAACTTGTTTGTGCCTACTGACCGCCAATAAGCATTAGCAGCATTGCTAAAAGCTACATTTACATTGACCCAAAGTAACATACAACTGAGAAGGTAGGACCAGACAATCCCTGGAGTCATTGGGGGTTGAGGGCCTTGCTTAGGGGCCCAACAGTAACATCCCTCTACCAACCCTGGGGATTTGAATCAATGACCTTCTGATCAGAGGCATTGTGCCCTAACACAATGAGCTACATACTGCCCCTTCTGTGTATGCAGCTGTCACCAGCTATTTCCGATCTTTCCTATCGTTGCCTTTCTCTTGAGGTCAACTGCTTCCTGCAATGTGTAGAGTCTGTTGGTGGATTTGTTAGCTATCATTGGCCTGACGGGGCCTAAAATGCTTCTGTATCACCGTCTTCTGGCTACACATTTTAAATTACGCTCCGTTGTCAGGTGGGTGGGTGTACCTTACACTCAGCAGAACTGCTGGGGGCAGACTCTGTCCAACAGATCGTTGCTCCGTCGAGCAGCCTAGCAGCCGGAAGGACAGCCCACCCCCCGGGTCTCTGAAACCTCAAGCCTCCCCAACCTACCACAGACCCATACTGCTTTACTCTGCGAGGATGGAAAATGTTTTATATCATGTGACTTCTGATTAGGAGCATACAGTAGCTGTCATGCTTTATAAGAAATGCGACTTCCTGTATTTGAGTCGATCTGTATGTCACAGTCTGCCAGAAGTGGAACGTCCTTAGCTCATGTAGATCTACCTGTTTTTAGATCGATCGATAATACTAATATTACCTGTCAATCTCAGCTAGTAATTCCCCTCTCTTTACATCAATGGCTACTTTACTAGTGCGAGTATTACCTATGGGTACGAGAACTGTTCCTAGGGCCCCGGGGAGATAGGGGGAGTCCTGAGCACAGGGCAAAGGGAAGGTTACCTGGTGACATTACAGCCATAGGTGGTATGAGAACTTTTGTCGCCATCTCTGGTGTCAGTGGGCTCGAGAGGAGCAGCAGTTGTAGTCCTCAGTCTCTCACTGCAGTCATACTGGTTGTCACCTGACCACAGGATAGACAGTCATTTTGCACCACAGTAATCAAACTCACAACACTGCAGTATGAACTGCATCGGGTACTGGATCAGGTTTCCTAAATGGCGACGTATTTGTGACTGAGTTCAAGCATGATAGGTCAGTTTTCCTGATGCACAGCACAGGACCTTGATGACACAAGATTATAAAAAAAATGTTAAATCATTTTCTATACCACTTGTCCTATACAAAATGAGAAGCCTATCCCTGACGCAAAAGACACAGGGCAGGAAATAACCCAGGATGCAGCAGCTATTACCCAATCACACACACAGTTCATTTTAGCAAGTCTTTGGACTGTTGGTGGAAATCCCACATCAGCACAGGAAGAATATGCAGACTCCTGACACATAGAGCAGGGGCGAAGGATCAAAACCTGCTTTTCAGAAGTGTGAGGCAAGAGTGCTAGTTACTTAACCACCATGCCACCTCTATTCAGCTTCTCCGGAACGGGAAAAAAAATCACATTTCCTTTTTATCTACCAGCCACATAGTCACATCACACTAATATATCAAATTGCATTGTTTTTTGTTTAATATTACGGCACATGTATTTCAGTTCCAGTTCGGTCATGGACACACAGAGACGCGCAGTGCCGTTGCACTCACCGTGGATACCCAGGATGTAGACGCAGTCCGCCTCTGCAGGACGCAGGAGCTGCACAGTCACATCCTGGCTGTTCTGGTTGCCAAGGCTGTTGCCGGCTGTGCAGAAGTACCGCCCGTCCTCTGTCAGAAGCCCACAGTGGAGCTGCAGATCTGATGAGCCCTCCATGCTCACCGGCTGGGACCCCGTGGCTCGGAACCAGCCGTACTTAATCCGCGTGCCTTGGTCACTGGCGCAGCGGACAGTTAGCGGCTTCCCCCAACAGGACATCTCTGGAGGACTCAGTGACCACACACTGGGTTCAGATACCGCCACTGAGAAACAGATTTCACTTTCAACATGGTCAAGCTTAATGATAATAAACATACAACATATAATATAAAAATAATAGAGAAAGGCATAGTGTGCAATTTGGATGTTTGGGTGAAGAAAGAGACAGACTTCATACCTTCAGTCACCCTTATATTGATCCGATACATAATGTCAGACTATATCTTGTCGATCCCAACCCAATACACCCCGGTGTCTGATATCTGCAGGTCTGCCATCTGGATGAACAAACCCCTTCTTTTTGCATCTTGAATCTTGAAGCGATTGTTGAGCTCTGCTCTGACGTAGCCGTCAGTGTCCATAAGAATGTCACATGTGCTTCTGGACTCTCCAAGACACCAGTACTTCTTACTGAACAGGAACTGACTGGTCTTGTACTGACAGACGACCAGCAGAACTCCCCCGATGATTCCATTCACCTCGTTTCTGTCACACTGTAGCTGAAGACTGCCCGGAGACAGGGTAGGACCCAGTCCAACTTTAAACAAACAAAGGTGAAAATGAATGTGTTTACTAGAAGACGTTATCGAGTACATTCAGGTAAGTTCAGTGAGTCAAGTTCGTTTTCAGTAAATTGATCATTTATTATGGTGTGAAAATTAATTGTGAAAGTTACTTACCTTGAAAAATCAACATCAAACAGAGGCGATTCATCATGCCGCATTTCAGCACTGGGGTCGAAAAGAAACAGGATGTTTGGCTGAGATGGACTGTGGTTTCTTGCACGCTTCCAGGTGCTTCTCATGTATGTAATGTCAATGTGTGCAGGGGCGTTCAGACATTAACTTCAGAGGTAAGAGAGTCCTGCCAGAATGCAGGAGTAGGTCTTTCCTAATTTATGCCCTTTTATTTGAAACATCATCCTGGCCAAATCATCTCTACATATATATTTCCATAGTTTGAGCCTGGCACTATGTTTATCACCTCTGTACTTGATGACAAATCAAAATGAGAACATCACTGTGGGAATCAATAAAGTATCACTATTCTATTCTATTGTATTCTATTCAGAGATATTTTTCTTTTCAACACAAGGGCACTTCATCATGTTTGCTCACTTGGAAGGGCACCCTAGAGGGCAAGCTATGAGTTTTTCCTCCAGAAGGGCACCCACAGGGAACCTCTAGTTTACCCATTTGTGATGGCAATTTATATGGTATCACATTTTCTCCACTGGACAGGCACCTATTCGGGCATTTATTCATGTTTTCTCACTACTTACTGTAGGATTCCCCTTTACAGCACTTTGGAATCATGTTGAGGTGGCCTAGAGGGTACTTCAAAAATCACGCTTTTCCTTCGGAAGGGTACCCATAAGCGAAATGAGAATTTATTGTGTAATCTCACTATTTCGTTTCACTGGGTGCCTGCATATTGTGAAATGACAGTAAAGTGTGATTTGACTGATATATTTCACTCGTGCAAGCAGAGGTGATTCTAGGGATACTGGGCCCTAGGCATAAGACTCCCTGGGCCTCCACAACGCGAACTCCCCCAACATGGTAAAACTTATGACCATCATTTTAGCGTGTAGTCTAAGCTAATAATATCAGCAAAGAGAATTTAGTAAATGTGATTCCTTCATATTCACTTCACTGTGAAAAACAGAATACACAAATAAAGCAGATTTGTTGTTGTGATGTACTATGTAATCGGTGTAGCTCAGGGGCCCCATCATGGCTCTAGGGCCCCCTCACAACGGGGCCCCATGCGATTGCCTGCCTTGTCTGTCCTGTTCCCACGCCTCCGCGAATAAGGTTTTTTTTCCAAGAGTAAATAAATAGCTGTGGGAGTCTTTCTGTGTGTTTGTGCATTGCCTGTAGTTATATGGCTAGAGTTATATGGCTAGGTCAGTGGCTTAGTGGTACAAAGGCTGCCTAGTCTGGATATTGAAACTTCAGATTATTTGTTTGGATCCACTATAACCACACTGGTTTTTGTGGCACCGCCATTACTTTCTAACTGACTCAGATAAGTGTGCAGAGATGGGGCCTATTTGCATTTACAGTAAGTGCTGCAAATTAGGTCGGTATCTATAGGGTGTAAGTGTTCATTTATAAAGTGCAACCGTATTCACAAGCATAAAATGTCCACAATGCAAATCTCCTGTCTGTTCAGAGGAACACCACTAGATGTCACCCAATGACATCTACAGGTTGCCCGGCTGGCGGAAGATGAAGTCAGGGAGGTAGTCTGCTAACTGTAACTATTAACAAGAAGACACCATTACTGTGTGTTTCATTCTGTTGCACTATGTAAGGCTGCTACAAGGGCCACTAAAATTATAGCAAAATGAAAACACTATAATTCCGGATATATGGTACCCCACAGGATTCTGAAACTTGAACAGGTATGTAGTATATAAATCAATTTTTATTTCTGTCTGGCAGCATGTCTGAAATTTTTGCTTTTGCATAGAAATTTTAGCTACTATGTAAATGTATTGATCTATACCTGCCATCACTTCTCCTTTCTCTGGTTTTCATTATTACGTTTGTCCTTCTCCCATCCCTGCTGCAATTCTGAAATGTTGACGATGAACTGGAAAAGTTTAACTCGGTGGGTTCTTGACCAGAAATTCGATTATACTATTACTGATTATAACATGCAACCATCCCTCCACAAGATCTGGCAACCTGACCGTTCCTCAGTCATGTGATTTTGCCTCTGTATGTACGGTAGCTTGGTAGTTAGTATAAGCTCAACCACGGCACAAAAACTGTCACTCTGTCAGCATTAAAAACAAATTCTAAAGTGTCTTCTGTCTAACCTGCACTTAACAGTAATAGATACTTTATTAATCCCCATGGAGAAGTTTTCTTTACACCACCCCCAACTTGCTCACTGTAGGTAAAAGGAAACTGGCTGTGAAGATCAGTCACCTGCAGTAGCACCCGGGGGGGTTAAGGACTTGGCTGAAAGCCCCCAAACTGCACCAAAGCTGGTCTTGAACCAGCCACTCACGGACCACAGGCACAGAGTCTTAACCCACTGAGCCACACACAGCACATACAAACCTGACTGCTTTTATGAGGTAGAGATACATAAGAACCAAGCTGAAAGTAGATCAGGCAGAGCCCTTTTTAAATACTACTGCTAGTGTGAAGTGAATCACAGAGCTTTCAATATTTAGTCAATGAAGCCTGGAAGCTGATGAGGACCAGCAAAAAATATTTTGTCATCATGAAGGTGATCTGGAAGTCATGGCCGAGCTGACAATGTAGGGAAGGCACGATTATGCAAAATTTGATGCTGTCATCTTGCAGGTCAAATTTGCTCCAAGGATGAAAGCCTCATTAGCTCCTCAAAGGTCTGACGTATTTCCCCTTTCAGGGGCCGATTGGTCCTGACAAGAACATAAAAGCCCTGTGATTCAGCCACTAAAGACGTAGGTGGGGATTTCATCGTGAGCCTTTAATATGACACTTAATGGCTTCAGTTGAAGCAGGCATTTATTCGGCTAGGGAAAGAGAAGCTGCAGTTGGTTGAGGAATGCCAGCAAGGGGAGGAACCAGTCTAACCTGTCTAGCCCTGCCCCCTTCCTCTTTGCTCCCTGCTCCCAAGCCCTGATTGTCACCAAACTGGCCACGCTGCCTGACACATTCTGCCGGAGGAGCTCCTAGCACCAGAGCAGCCAGTGCGGCTGCGGCAGACACACGTACATAAGACGTCTAAACAAGCAGGCGCGCCGACCCTCCCCCCCCACCCCCCCCAAGCCGTCAGTCGTGCTCAGTTTTGCAGCAGAAGCCACCTCCTTCAAACAGGAAGTCTTTAGGACCCTGTGGCGCATGATGACTGGGTGAGTGATATTTTGAACCTGACCACAGAACCTGCTAGCAGCTCCTTCGGAACGGCAGCTCAGCTCCGAGGACCATTTGAAGAAGCTGGGCCAGACCCCAGGAGGAATACCCATGCCCTGAGATGTCCAGCAGCCCGGCCCCAGGATGGAGCAACAAGTTAAGGCCGTGAGGGGCTTCCTCGCCTTTGTGAAGAGCAAGGAGACGGAGGAGAATGCCGAAGGAGGCTTGGACGGCGAGTTCCTCGTGAGTTTACTTTCTGTCACTTGCGATTTCAGGGACTGGTGAGGAAACAGGTTCCACAAGGTTAAGGTTGCACCCTGAGAGCATATATTCCAGATTTACTGCTGTGTGCCTACTGTGCTTGTCAGGGTTTAGTGGGGATTGAAGAATGCTGCTGATCAAAGATAAAACCACATGGCACTTGGGTTACATCTTGGAGGAGAGGACAAGAAGTGCCTTTAAAAAGTTGCTTTTTAAGTTATTATGCCTAAAGCTTCTTTTATCTAGTTTTTAAGCAGCTATTGTAGCTCTTCATATGGCTGTCCTGTCTGTATTTTTGATATGGGTGATCTGAGTATCTGCATATAAAAAGTTTGTTTTTTGGTCAGGTGTATAGGGGGAACTATCTCTTCTTTAGTGAAATAACCTATTGCAAAAACCATCAAGCTTGAAACTGGGAACCCTGGGCAGGACACACAGCAACCACATGAGCTTTCCGGCTCTAATTGCGAACTTGTTAGCGAATGGCGTGAATTGGGTCCGTATTCCATTACGAGCAACGTGTCGGGGGAGATTTCTCATCGGCATCTTGGCGTGATGCGTTCACGCTCAGAGAGGTCTGAACAAACTTTTCCTCGCTCCCTATAAGTCCGTTGTGCGTCAGCTGAAATTTCCGCTCCGTTGCCTAACTCAGAAAGCAACTGCAGAAAACTAAAAAAAACAGGAACTCAGGCTAGCAGTAAACACATCGGTGTGGTGGCTGCCAGTCAGAGTTGGGCACTCTTGTTATGCTGCCTGCACCTCCATTTAGCCTGTGAACTGTGACTGTGACTCTGCTGGTATCTGCCAGGATACACTGATGGGACAAACTGGGACTGTCAGCGAGATGTTTCACAGCACCTTCGTTTTTTCATGTACGTCATTCGCTAACGATATGCTGAAAGTCGAAGGCTTAGCATTGTACTTCTCTCATGGCCATATATCCTTCATCCCGCCCCTGTGATTATGTCTGGATCCTTTTAACACCTCATATTTAATTCACGGCTGACATACTTGGGATTTCCCATGTGAGTTCTGTTTCTTCGTAGGTCAGTTTTGTTTCCTGATGTCGTTTTCTGAGGACGCCTGGCACACAGGCCAAAATCAAAAAATACAAGCACACACCCTGCACAGTGCCGAAATGGCGGCAAAGAGAGAATCAGACGGACAGTGTTCATTTAAAATATAGTGAAACTAGCGCACTAAACACTCCTGTTGTGCTCTGTTGTAGTTTATGGATTTCACGAACACTTTTCTCTTCCTACTAAGCAGGCTAGACCACCACAGAGAACAAACACTCTACTGCAATGCTTTTTACACCTCACAGATCAAGTTAGGGCCAGTAAGGACGGCTTCGACAGCATTTACAGGAGAAAAGCGTGCATATTATGTGAGAGGAATCTCTCTTTTGAGATTATATGTGGCTGACACAAGTGGGAGAATGAGATGAATTCGTCTTGGGCCTAAAGAAGTTAATGAACCTTCCTAGCTAGTAGGGATCGTTCCCAGGACTGTAGCCAATGTTATGTGAAAGTCCTCTCAAGTTGGTAGAGAACATTCTTACTTTTACATTACTTTATTTTATAACACACCACTATGTTTTACATTCTAACAAAGGTTCTATCAATGTCAGCACAAATACATTACCATCTGAACATTCTTTTAATGTAATTAATGTTGAAAAATATTGTTTTATTATGAAGCATAATTTTATAGAAGTATTACATGTATATACTGTGAAAACACTATCCAGCCATGGACCCACAACCTTTGAGGCATAAAGCAATAATGTTACTCAATGCTCTACTATGCTCTTTGTGTGTTTTTATATTATTACTCTTGGCTGTAATAGTGGGATTATGTTCTGGGAACATCAGGAAAACTGGACACTTTGAACGTTACCATACTTTAATCGTAATGTTTGGTAAATGTTCCTAGAATGGAAATTTGATAGAGGAGTTATAATATTAATGTCAAGTTAAGAAGCCATAAGTATTATGTGTAGGAACCCTGAAGAACTTAACCCAGCATGATGGTTGTGTTTTGAGTTTCTGGAGTCTGAGCTCTGCTCTCAGTGTCCAATCCCTGACATTTGTGGGCTGGAGAGGATTAGTGGCATGGTGGGTAGGGATACGGTAAGAGCCAGCCTCTTTCACTTTAGTGAAACATCCCACTGAAACGGCAAGACAGAAGCAAAAAGTGATGTCTGAGGTAGGCCCTGTTGTGTAATGGTATGTTTTCGGGGAACTTCAGAGCTTACACTGTCCCGTGGTAGGCGTCCTTACGCAAACCTAATAAATTGCTGGCAACCCCGTTGTTAACAGGCTTGGCAAGGTTGTGGTTTTCCTCCCACATTGTTTGTCAGGCATCTCCGTGGCCACCTATTCACCCACCCAGTTTATTCCTCCCTCATTGTTTGTCAGGCATCTCCATGGCCACCTATTCACCCACCCAGCTGATGGCATTTCTACATGAAATCTGCAACGCACAAACTGCCTGAAACTGTAGGAGACAAACTCCACAAAACAGAGAAAGTCAAGTTTAACTGACTCCAATTGTCATGTGAGGATACTAACAGAGTACCTTGGAAATAACAGAGGGAAAATAACGCAACAAATGGCAGACTCCTAAATGCAAATAATAAATAGCACAGTCAGACCACCATCACGCTGCTGATGATGTACATGAACAGAATGTGCTTCACTCACCAGACAAGAACGTTCAGGTTCACCACATAGCATATATTAAAAATATTTTTCTTGGTATCATCCTGACTTTAAAGAGCTTTAAATAAGGGGTTCCCTAAATAATTTTCAAATTAGTATGACATGGTGCAGAGGTGTATCAGTGCTGTGAGTCAATTATGTTATTCAGTGTTCTAAGTGGTAAAGAGTAAGTACTGATTTTATAGCTAAATGATCTTTTTACAACATTGCAGCCCAACGAACAGGGGGTGGTACCCTTGCGTTTTGCTTTGGTGAGTTTTGAGAAATAGAAATTGAGCATGAGATAGTTATGTGAAAGCTGGGCAGTAAGTTCTTCCACCACCACAAAGTGTGTTGTGGTTTGTGTGTCTGTGTGTCTGTGTGTGCGTGTGTGTATATGAACACCCGTCTTTTTGCGTGTGTGTTTGAGCACGTGTGTAGCTGGGGGGGGGATTTTCAGCTCCGGTTTCATTCAGGTTAGTGGCAGAGGGAGCCAATGTGTCTCTCAGCCTTGTGGGGGTGGGGGTGAGTCGGCCTTGCGGAGGGGGGGCCACTGATATTACGTAACTCATCAGGTGGGCCTTGGCGCGAGAGGGACGTCGGATGCTGATGTCCTGTAAAAGGTGACATGGCTGTAATCACCGACGTCACAACGGCTGCCTGCATCTCACCTCTGCATGTCTCCAGAGGAAGGAAACACATGGACAATCAGATCCATTAGTGGACAGCTAAAATGCATATTATCAGCTATACCTACAAAACAACAGCTGCAATATGGGCCAAAGAATGTTATGAAGCATTTTAAAGGGTAGACTAAGACAGAATTGCCGTAGGTGGTCTGAGGTTAAGGCAGGGAAGCTCTGTGACATTACAATGACCTCATGCAAGTCTACTGCCCGGACGTAATGATTAAAGCGTAAAATACGCCTCATGGTTGAAGCTCTGTCAGCACAGTGTTCTGATGCCTCCATGATGGTTTGTAGAGTCACATTACAAACAAACACCCTTTGGTTGTTCAGTGGGCAGATGGTCTGTCATGGAAACTGTCATGAGCGAGTTTTCACTTCCTCTCAGGGGCACCATGTCTTCGCCTACCCCGAATGACTTAAGTCCCGGGGCAAGTAAATGTGAAACACAAAAGCACGCACATTTTCCAGGTCCCACCTTCTGGAACTGTGATGCAAATAAGGTCACCACCCTGAAGAACATGGAACAATGCAGGGTGCTGTATATGTTTTAAGCATGATGTTAAAAATTAATAATTAAACCAACCAACAGCCCAGCTACAAAAGTGAGGCAATGGTGGTCACTTGCTGCCGTTGAAAGGCTTTCTTTTACTAATAATCGTACGGAACAACACCTAACTGCCCAGAGGGCATTCCCATTGGCCGCTGGTGCAAGATGGTCAAGGCACACATCATTTCCTGGAATGATGTCATTTGCAGAGGCTGAAAAGACAGTCCACCAAGTACCGTACGGACAAGAGTTACCCCACGACTGTTGCAGAGAAGCAGGTGAATGTGAAGAAAAACAGATACAAGGACATCGTCCCTTGTGAGTTAACTCCACCGGAAGCCCGATGAAAAATTGTGTGTTAAGTGAGGACAACCACTCCTCCTGCCATTTAATACACATAACCATAATACAATCATTAATGTCAGTGTACTCAGGGGTATATATATGATCCCAGCTGAAAGTTGATTGGCCCCCGGAGTGGCCCCTCCCCTGTCACTCACCGATTCGAAACATATCATTGGCTAATCATAAGGTTGGGCCCTCTGTATGAATTATGGTCCCTGTTTTCACCTTCAAAAAATCCTAAAATTGCCCCTGATTACACAGTACAAAGTGATCAGGATAGAAAACAACTGAATAAAGTTCAACAGGAAGCCTGACTATGATGTATTAGAATATCGGGCCAAAGGTTCTGCATGCTAGGGGCATTGAAAAGGCCCGGATTCTTCTCTTTTCTCTCTCCAGTTGACCACAGTCGAGTGAAGCTCTCCCTTATCACCTCAGACAGCGAAAATGACTACATCAACGCCAATTTCATCAAGGTGGGTAGAGATTTTGCAGAAGGAGACAATAAAGGAATGACTGGGATCAGGTGTGTGGCTCAGTAAGGAGGCTGTGGTACCTGTGACTGGAAAGTCGTTGGTTCAGAATGATTTTTTCCTTGGGTCCGTGAGCAAGGCTTGTAACATCCAGATTTCTCCAGGAACTGGCTCTGCTTTCTAAGAAAAACAAACAAAGCAGACAAAAAATGATGTATGCTTTGGGTAAAAGCATCTGCTAAGTGAATAAACAGGAAAAAGAACATGCCAACATGCTTGATAGTCGACATCAGTGTTTTCCAACCAGCTCTTTGGGGACCTGCAAGACAGGCCACGTTTTTCGGGAGCTGGGAGGGTGCAGAAATGTGAACTGTCTGGCAGGGAGCACGGAGGGAGCAAAAAAATGGACTGACTGTGGGTCACCAAAGACTGGGTTGGAAAACACTGGTATACACGTAGATGTAGGTAAGGAAGTTTAATACAAATGTACTTCCACTGCGGGCTTGTAAGAGGTTAATCAGATGATGGGTTAAATTGCCAACTTCCACTTACTGTCTTTTCACTGAGTCACTGAAGTCGTTCTCATGCCCCAGCGTTACCATTAATACCTGGAGGGTGTAACCAACCCCTGTGACATCTCTGTTGCCAGGGCGTGTTTGCAGAGCGGGCCTACATTGCCACCCAGGGGCCCCTGCCCTCCACAGTGTTGGACTTTCTCAGGATGCTATGGGAGTATAAGGTGGAGGTGAGCAGGTTGCCAGGATTTAGTCTAGACTGCGTCCGGCCACCCCGTGCCCATGCCATTCGGGTGGGCGTCGACATCCCTGGCGTGTGGTGATGCCCTCAATGTAATGGCGTCTCTCTTTATCTCAGGTTGTGGTGATGGCCTGCAGGGAGTTCGAGATGGGCAGGGTGAGTCTCCTGGATCCCAACAAAAAAAACGATTCAACTATGATTTCACTCCAGACTGTGAATATTCTTAATGTTGTCGCTTTCTGCTGACCACCGAGTGATCTCCTTAGGTTCGTTCTTTCTTTGGAAGATGTTGTGTAGCTCTTGCTACAATACTGCTTGCATTTTTATCCGGTCATTCATTGGCAGCTCAGCATAGCTGCACTGATGCCTAATCGACTGCTAGACAGCCCTGTGATTGTAATGTGCTGCTTGCTTCACTCGTATGTCGCTTTGGACAAAAGCACCTGCTTGATAAAGATTAACCACAAACAGACAAATTTATGACCTGTGTTGTTGGATCTTTCTGTGAGTGAGAGTGAGTGTAGAGTCATGGCTAGGAAACACCTCTGCCCACAGCAGAACTTCGCTTTCGTAGGTGGGGGCATCTAGATGACACACAGTGGTTTACGCACAGGGGCACTGCAAGAGCGATGGGCGTCCGAGAAGACAGCTCAGACTACACGATAGGAAGGCCCCTCTTTTCTTACTTCCTGTACCAATTTCTGACCCACCTTACAGAAAAAGTGTGAACGCTACTGGCCAGAGAAGGGGGATTTGGCAGCCTTCGGCCCTTTCACCGTTCAGTGCGTGAGTACTTCCTTCCAAGCTCCGACCACTTCCTGTCTCTGCTAACAGCCGTCACAGCACAACTGCTCAAGGCCTGAAATCAAAAGGCTGAACTCGACCGATTTCATTTGCACCTACCAGAGTGATACGACAACAATCATACAAATGCAATGAGACCCTTTCGTGAGAAATAGCTTTAGTCTCTGTAGAAATTGAATTAAACGAATAATGAAGCATAATAAAATAACTTTAAAAGCTGAGATAACGTATGGGATTAAAAAAGTCGAATCATAAAGGAAACAGTCAGGAAAAAAAAAAATATATATATATATATATTTCATTTCAGGACACTGGCTGAATTCTTAGCAGAACACTCAAAGTCTATTTCAGCTCGACGTAGAAGGTTTATGCACTTTTAGATATGTCTCGCTTACTGTATGTATGACAGCAGCTAATCTATCTCAAGATAGGTTAGATAATGTTCTACCCAAGTAATGATTTGGGTTAAATGCTTCAGAGGTGAGGTAAATGATGTAGTTCTTGGTGGTTCCATATCTAAAACTCCTTGGGCTTGTCCACCATCTGTCATCACATTAAGCCAGCAGAAGAAGGACGTGGGGACATACAGAACTACTCAAATCTTTTGCACATTCCCCTTGATTCAACTCACTGTCCATTTGCACAACTATTCGTAAAGTATATTTTTCTTTCTATGTGTTATGTCCATGTCTCAGATTGTGAGTTTTTAAATGTCTTTGGTATTAATACTTTATTTATCATTGTTACTTGCATATATTTATTGCCATGTTCCTTGCACAAGACCATAATTTCATGAAGCATGCATTATGCAGCTGAAGATGACCACAGAGGTACCATGAGGTCCTGTGCTGAGGTTGGGCATAGGAGAACTTTCTTCACAGGCGCCAAGGCCTAAACCATTGCTTTTTTGGCGGCCTGTGCGCTCTCGGAATCACTTCACCATATATGTAGTTTTGTGCGTCTATTTATTGCTAAAACTCACGCCAATCAGTGGCGCATAAAGCAGAGAAAATCCACAAGTCTTACACAAAATCTGAAGCCACAGTGGCCATTAACAGAAAGCCCTGTGTCTCATTGCTCTATTTGTTTTAAGCAGAAACTCGAAAAGGTTCCCCCTTGGGTAGTTTCATTGGTCTTTCGTGCACCAGGCGAGCGAGATCCGCTCGAATGATGACCAAATCTAACGCACCTCAAACGTGTGCTTTGGTTTTAGGAATCTGAGAAGAACAGAGGCGACTACATCGCAAGGGTTCTCACGTTGTCATTCATGAAAGTAGGTAGCCGTCATTTTTAGCATCTGTTCCACAGTATCATTGTCCCAAGATCACAGACCGTAAACACTGCTGACAGTCCGCAAAGGTACAGCAGACCATGGGCAGCCCCCCACCTTGCTTCCGTGCCCCTAACAGAGCATTAGAGTGGAGTGCCATATCAGCATGCTTGGCGGTCAGCTACAGCCTGATGTTGCTTCCTCTTAGCTTTGACAACAATATACAACAATATATTCGGAGTCTCCGGTGTCTTGCTATTTATGTACTTCACATTAGAACTATATTAAGAGTTGAAATGATTGTACATTATTATAAATCAGAAAACAAAGAGCAGCACTAAACAGAGATACACCATAGGATGCACAGAGCTAGATAGCAACACTTGATCAACATAAAATAATAATTTTAAAATAATAATAATGATAATATTTTTGTAGAACTTTTCAAGCCAGAGTGCTTTATAAGAAAAAAAACGCCAAAATACACACTATATATATAAAATGGTAAAACTAAAAAGGGCACAAACATAAATTATAACAAAAATTAAGAATTTGTGTTATTTTGTATAACAATGAACATAAATGCCTATTTTCCTGAGTAAGTGTTTTTATTTAGCTACTGTTTTTCTTTATTGTAATTTAAGGGAAGCAGTCACACCCCCAGAATTGCACAGATGTGACATTTACATTACAGGGATGTAGTTTCTGCTTGACAGCAGTTCACTTTTAATCCATACTGCCTCCGGTTCCCACCACCAGCAAACTCGGACCATGCAGCAGCTGCACTATATGAACTGGCCAGACCACGGGGTACCAGACTCCATACCTCCTATCCTGGAAATGATTGAGGAGATGCGCTGTCATCAGCACCATGAAAATATCCCCATCTGCATTCACTGCAGGTCAGAGTCTCACCCAGCACCTTCTCATTGGTTGACCACTGTCACATGATCTCCCTCAGACTGATCAATAAATGACCGGTTTTGAAACCATTAGTTGTGGGAGAAAATGGGAAAATTTCTAAATAAGGACCCAGTGCTAGTAAATGGCCTTCACATGAATTCATCATCTGGCACCAGTTTTTACAAGTCTGTGGTCCAAACTCACACAGGAAGGTGTGGGAGGATGGCCACAGCCCTCATTAGATGAAGCAAAAAAAAATACAGCAAGCTCATTTTCCCACCCAAACGCTGTCATTCTGCAGCATTGCTGAGATAGAACAACAGCACCGATAAGATGACCTTGTTTTCGGAAAATCTGATAGCTCATTCAATCACTGACCTGTTTTGCCTTCAGCTGCTATCCTTTTGCTGGTCCTTTGTGTATTCTGGATGCTCTCCCATTTACTGTATATACGCGTCTTTGTCTTTAACTTGAATAGCTCTTTTTTTAGGCTTACTGCATAGCTCTTGCTCCACTGCTACCTCGCACCTGTGATTGATTATTCACTGGAAGCTCAGCCCAGCTGCACTCATGCCTAATTGGCTCCTTGACAGCTGTATTCCGACAATTTACTATCTGCCTCGGTGGTATGTTGCTTTAGAAAAGCAGGAAGCTAAATTTGCCCAAAAGCCAACATACGTGTTTTTGAGACAACAGGCTCAGCCTCTGAGCAGCAGCCGAGGCTAAGAACCTCGCTCAAGGGCCCGATGGTGACATCACTCCGCCCATGCTGGGATTTGAACTGGCAACCTTCCGATCGCAGGCACACTTCTCCCATTTACTCAGCACAGAGTTGGTCCGTTTGCCATTCTCCCTCTTATGGCATGTCTGTGCTCCTGCAGTGCTGGGTGTGGCAGGACGGGGGCGCTGTGTGCCATCGACTACACCTGGAATCTGCTGAAAAATGAGGTGAGATTGCCGCTGCCTTTATGGGACATGGGTCAGTAGAAGCAGTGCGTGGGAGAGAAGTCACATTCGGGCATTTAATGCAATGATCCCCCTTCCAGATGATCACCAACACCTTCAGCATCTTCCATCTGGTGCAGGAAATGCGGACTCAACGTCCCTCAGTTGTTCAAACTAAGGTAACAGTACTTTGCCTCTATAGCTACTATAACCCAACCATTAACATATCACACTGTAGTTCATTACATACCTTGTTTCAGAACTTACCTTGTTTTGGCCTGGGAGGTCATTATAGTACTACCAAGCTTAAGTGATTTCAGGTCAAAACCGAAATTAAAAATAAAAAAATATAAAAATATTATAATAAACAAGAATATGGCAGTTACTACTACAGTCCTGACTCCATCAAATATGCATTGATATGTATAATATTCTTAATAATAATAATAATAATAATAATAACATTATGAACTAAACATTTTACCAGCATGTTAAGGCATTTACTATAAAAACAGGAAGAAGAAATTGCATAGCAGGAGTGACCCAACAGACTGAGTGAAACAGGAAGCTGTTCACACAGCTTAATCCGCGGTGTCTTTGGATTGGCGGAGCTGGGACTGAGTGTGTGTTACAGGCTGCATGGGCACTTCCTGCTTGCCAAGGGGCGATAAGGCGATTGAACTGGCACCATAAAGTTAGTGAGACAGGTGGAGACATCATGGTTCAACACCCCACTAGTTTCACACGGGTTTTCATTTTCTTATATATGTATATATGTGTGTGTGTGTGTATCTAGCAGATATTATCTACATATTGCAACTATGCATTAATAACGCACTAGTAGTGCAACTTTGAATAACTGGACAACAAGGGGACCTGAAGTAAGTGAATGAATATCCTGCTCAGCTTTCCGCCCGCAGTCCAGAAACGTGCCCTTAGGCGAATCGGTCCCCGTAGTATGTGACTGTGTGTCAGCCCTGTGATAGAAAGACATCCCCCTTTCTGTGCGCTTCCTCGTCTTGAACTTCCTGGGAAATGCTCAGGGATGATACTAAGGTTATTTAAGGTGGGGGTGGGGGGGCATAGGAGGGGCCAACCTTGTCATTAGCTAATGATATGTTTTGAATCGGTGACTGATGGGGGAGGGGTACTCCAGGAGCCAATCAGCTTTTAGCTGGGGCCGGTGCCCCTGTGGCCCCTCCTCGTATACATCCCTGGATATGGTACAGGCTCACCATAACAACCAAGTGGTATAGTGCAATGTTTCCCAATCCAGTCCTCAGGGACCCACAGCCGGTCCATGTTTTTGCTCCCTCCCAGCTTCCCTACCTTCTCTACTGGGAGGGAGCAAAAACGTGGACTGTCTGTGGATTTCCAAGGACTGGAGTGGGAAACACTGGAGTAGTGGATAAGCAGGTTGAAGATAGATGGATGGATGGTTGGATGGATGGAGATAAAACTTTATCTGTATTTCTACTGTAAAGTTGATTGACATTTGGTGCATTTTTTGGAATAGGAGCAGTACGAGCTTGTGTACCGGACCATTGTGTTCTTATTTGAGCAGTATCTGAAGGCACTGGATGACTCCACAAACAGAAAACAGGTGAGTACTTTTGTTGGATGGTAAGTCAGACTGGGGGATGTACTGTAGGCTATATTTCTGTGTCCTGCCAAGATAGAGCAGCCATCAGTTTCTCTGTATTTTGTTATAATAAATGCCAGTGTTACAGACATTGTAAAACTAAACCAAAAAAGATTACTTTCTTAAAGTAGCCCAAAAAGGCAAATCCAGTCTAGGCACCAGTATTCAAATTTATGGTATAAGCATTGCCTTTTTGTGGTTCACAAAAGACAGGCTACTGTGCAGGGGTGATTCTAGGATTTTTTTTATGGTAGGGGGCATAAGAAGGCCAAAAATTCATATAGTGGAGCCAATCTATTGATTAGCCAATGATATGTTTTGAATTGGTGAGTGACAGGGGAGAGGGTGCTTTAGGGGGCAATCAAATTTCAGCTGGGGTCAGTGCCCATGTGGCCCCGCCCCTGCTACCAGGTCAGTAAACTTATCCTCTCCCGTCTCCCAGGTCCCAGTGCCCTCCGTGCCCATTCAGGTAGAAAACGAGAACGACATTGGTGACAATTTCCAGGAATTACTAGGGATACCAGAGAAGACAATGCTGGGGAGGCTGCAGGACAACGCAGAGAATAAAAGAGAGATGGAGGTTGTGTTCCAGCTCCAAGTGGACGAGAAGCAGTGGTGAGGAAACATCACAGATGAGCTTCAGAACTGCATACTCTCATTGACACACAGATATCATACACACCAATCTCCACACATGTATTTGTTAAACTATTAGAAGCAAAATGATTCTCCTTTATTATCTTATGTTACATTATCACAGTTTAAATTATTACTCTTCTCCAGGTTACACTGCAAATTCTGAAAGCAATTTCTACTTTTTTTGTGTTTTGAAATTTGAACACACGAAGATTGACTACTGCAATTCCGTGGCCACGCGGCTTAACTGTCACATTCTTCCATCTCAGGGACAGGGGCCTAGCCAATCACACAGCTGTGTTGGCTAACCCCCCAGCTATGTGGACCCCCCTGGTGGAGGAGAACGCTCATGGCGCCTGTGAACCGGAGCCCGCTGGGCACACTCCAGCAAACATGCTGGGCCCGGTGATGCCACAGCCCAGATGCAGCAAACAGCAAGAGCAGACTGTGTGTGAAATGCAGAAGCCTGAGCCTAAACCCAGGCATTTAGGCATCCAAACGGACTTGCCCTCCCCAAAGCCCAGGAAGATGGAGTACTGCCCCCTGCAGGAAGAACTGGAGCCGCACGTAATCTCAGAGCCTGAAGTAAATGCCCACACACTCACCAGTTTAGTAGAGGACCCATACTTCTCTTCCCAGGAGCCAGAAAGCCCCATGGAGTTGGATGAGGTGTTTCCCACCAACAGCCAATCGACCATCAATACCTGCTTCAAAGCCCCCAGCCTGGCCCTCAACGATAAGATTCTGGTGTTCCCGCAGATCGGCAGTGAGGGAACAGGTGATGCCTCTTACAACTAAACCTGAGAGATGGCTACTACTCATTCTATCAATTTGAAACCCAAGTCAAGCCAAGTCAAGTCAAGTGGGCGTTATTGCCTTGACGTGCATATATCAAAATACACTGGCTCAGTTGAACTTGCATTTTCCTCAACGGTGAAGCCTATACAAAAAAACACCATCTATGATTAGCGTAAATTTAAAGGCAAAAGGAAAAAGGAAAATTCATAAATTCTGAAAACAAGAACTAAAATGACTAAAATGACTGTTAAACTGCATCAGGCTTGTTTGCTTTGAACAAAAAAGAGACGCTTTTAGGTGTCTTTGCTTCCTCTGGTTTTCAGCTGATTTTCATGTATTATGGCTCACACTCATGTCATAGATGCAACTGAGGCCTCCATCGATACAGACAGCCCCCCTCCTTTGCCAAAACGAACCCCTGAGTCTTTCATCCTGGCTACAAGTGTGGAGGAAATATCACAAATTCCAGGTGAGCCCCCCCACCCAGCTGAAAACACAGCATAACTGACTGCTTTATGTCAGGTGCAGAACTTCTGCTTCACATGAATGGAATCTCATGGTCATTAGCAATCTGAGCCATACTTCCCTTTTCTCCTGACTATCTGGAGCATCTGATGTCCTCTTCAGATGTTCCATTTGGTCAGTGCATGTTATTGTTTCTCTTTCAGAAAGTACTAAAGTCGACCAGAAGCTTGCCATGGTCTCCTCACTGAACACAGCAGAAGCCCTTAACAGAGACGGTGAGTTGTAGGCAGGGGGTGTCCACAGAGGAATAAGGCATGGGTGAATTCAGGGGTCTGTTTTTCACCTCCGTAAATTGTTTTTCTATGCAGGGAGTCCCCCCTCCCCTGTACCTCCGCTTCCAGAAAGAACTCCAGAATCATTTATCCTGGCCAGCAATGAGGGTAGGTGTGAGTGGAATTTCACTGTCACACACAACATTCTTATGATTGGTTATTTGTGATGAGGTCAGTTATCGAAATATACAGTCTAATTATTGTACGAAATTTAAGTCATGCAGGAGGTTTAACTGGGGGATACTTCTCTAAGGACGGATTATCATGCTTTATTCCCAAAGAAACAACTGGTTTCTCATTCATGTAACTGAAGGGGTTTAACTCTGCGTCACTGGGATTCTAATCCCCCTGGGAATCGTTCCCTAATAATTCCACACTGCCTGATTGATGAAAAATGTGTCACTACAACAGACCTAGTGGAGAAGTTGCATCTGGACAGGCATCTTGCCGTGAGCAGTTCCAGCAGAGTAGGGACGTCGCTGGAGTGGGCTGGGAGCTCAAACCCGGATCAGGTGAAACCTAGGAATGCCTGGATGCGGAGCAAGGTGAGACCACCCTCGGAAAATTCTGTTATCAAGTCTCCCCATGATACATCATGCACACACCACTAGCTATTATTCATGATTCTATTGTAGAACTTTCCCTTACAGGTAAACTTACAGATGCTAGAGGTCAAAGTGTATTCTATTCTCATAAATCATAGCAGATAACCTTTTGAATATTTTTAGCTACTTCTAAATACTGAATTTTATTATTTGAAAGGCCTCTTGAAATTTAAAACAAACGTATTGAATGTTATGTCACCCCCACAAAAATAATCAAAAACAGAATATGCAATGCTAGACAATGTTGTTTATATTGCAGGCTTGTACTTTGTATTAAATAGTTCAGCTTTATTACTGTAATGAGGGAGAAGGTTCTCCCAACGTGTGACAATAAGCCACAATGGAAAATTCCGGATATATAAAGAATACAGAGTCTTTATGAGTGGCAATGGCTAAACTAACATCTGCATGTGCGCCCATGAACACTAAGGACAGGCGCATGTCAAAAAACCTGCCATGTTCCACGCAGAAGTCCCAACCGTTCAGGAGCGTCATTATGACGATTTAAACAGTAGCCGGGCAGTCAGATCTGCATTTATACCCACCTTAAGCTACTGCCTAAGTTCACCACCCGATTCGCTTTCTTTCAGAGCTTAAAAGTTAGAATGTCGCTACCGGGTAAGTCTATTAAACCTTTCTGAGTGGTTTTCATTCTAATGGCCTATAGCTGGGATGTTGAGTGGATGGCGCTTTTATTTCTCGTGTGGATGTGAATTGTCACGGGCTCTCTCCAAATGTCGCCTCGGTCCGTTGTCGTCAGTCTCCGCCTCTTTTTTTTTCTGTCTGGCCACGCTTGACGGGACTCCGCCTCAACGCAGTGCCTTCGCTCAGCGTAAAGTCAGAACTGTGCTTGAGAGGCCCTACGGGCTCATGTGCTGGAGATTTGGGAGACTCTAGGCTCTGACTCGTGTCGATCTGTTTCAGGGCCGCCTTCCTTTCCTCCACCTCCCGTTCCCGCCCCCCCCAAAGATAGAGCCTCTCTTCTTCTTCCTGATTTTTTCCCACCTTCTCAGTCAGACACAGGTAAGTATCTCACCATGTGCCCCCGACTATGACTTGGTCAAGAAGGAATTATCAAATAAAATAATATAACAATGATCTCAGATAGTTCGGTTTATCATTAACTATGTAATGCCTACACATAGCTTTTGTTCTCTTACTGTAGTAACATGACCATACTCACATCAGTTAGGTTTAAAACCTGATTTCCCTCACCATTGTGCCCAGATTCAGTAACATCATTAATGTGCTTTTTAATCCAGAAAGTTCTCCGACACTCACTCCCCATCTTCCGGAACGGACTCCAGAGTCATTCGTCTTGGCTTTTCCAGACAGTGAGCTAAAGATTTTCTCTTTCCTGTTTACAAGAAAACCATTGAGGCATTTTTTTTATTATCAAACTTTTTATCTTAAAATCTATCAGCATCATCTAAGGGAGTAGCGTGTGTTTCAGTGGGTTACGCTCCAGTGTCTGTGATCAGAAGGTCACTGGTTCAGATCCCCACCATTGTCAGAATCATTGACTCACTGGGCAAGACCCCTGCACCCCTGATTGCTCCAGAGACACCTAACCATACTTTTTCAATGTATCCAATCATGCTGGATAAAAGCATCTGTGACATAAATAAAATACAGTATTTTATGCGTGGAATTCTGCGCATGAAGTATCAACCTCAACTATTTTCGCAGCAGAATGACTGTATATTTTTTGCCCTGGGAAGTGTGACCAGAGTGCTGTTCTTATCTACTCCAGGAGATGTGGACCAGGGTTTGCACTTGTCCACCAGCACCGAGCATCCTCAGCGGATCGGAAGTTCCTCCGAATGGGCGGGCAGCAGTCAGCCCAAAAACTTTCTGGACTGTATGCTTCGGAGCAAGGTGAGTCACAGCCACCACATCCTCCATGCCTCTTTCATAGCTTGTTATCTGTGCAACGCTGAGCCGACTCACGTCACACGTGTCATGGGCAGCAGCATGGTGTGGTTATTAGAGCCGTATGTTGGACAGTAATAACATCATCGTAATAATTCCTGTGATGCACATTGAATAGCAGACAGTGCGAACAAATTACTGCTAATTCAATTTAATCACACTGGCTCACAGTTAGGCTCGGGGTTGGTGGTTGAATGACTATGGAAATGATTTTCCGCTTGCATTAGGCTAAATAACCCCAAAGCCCACATTTCAGCGCGTCTCTCAGTCATGCCTTATTAAGAAATGTGCACTCATATGCATCTCAATCTTTCCCTTACAGAGCGTTCGAACAAAAAGTTCAAAGCAAGGTAATCTGTTCACTGATCTTTTCGTTTTTTTGGTTATGGCTCGTGAGTACAGTTTTTGTCAAATTTATGGTCTTATTAAACAGCACCAGTGAAAGCCTCCTTAAGAATTCCCCACCTGTGCTAGGCTTCACTTTCTGTAGTCTTTGTAAGCGCTGGTTAGAGGTCCATATACTCTTCATGTTAGCTGATCTCCTTTCAGAAAGAGAAAGCACCTTATTACACAAGAATTAATTGCGTTAATTGCTATGTAAAGACACTATCGATCTTAACATGGATGGTCCCTTTCAAAATGGCCTCATGATTGGTATCATTTCCTGTCACTAGAGGGCAACTTGGTACCTTCCTCTTAGGAAAGGATCAAGCCCAGTTTAACCTACTTAATTAGAGAAGGTTTAATCCAGAGTTTCTTTTGGTATAAATGTTTTTTTATTGTCACATGCTGTGGTGTGTCTGGCTGAGGAGTGTTAATTCACAAGAAGTAGGAGGGGAAATGTAATATCTTACCTTTTTTAAATCCGACGTGGCCGAAAAGGCCTGTGTTCATTTGTGCTGACATCTTGCAGGGCGCCTTTCCACAATCAGTCCAGAAGCGGTCAGCACCATTTCTGAAGTTGGTGAGTGACAGCGAGTGCATTTCCAAATCACAATTACAGCATGCAGCTCATATGAGCAAACTGACCGATTAGCTTTGATATATGAGAAAGCAAAAAAGGTTTTGATTGGCTGAATAGTTCAAAGAGAAAGGGAAATCTGGGAGGGAAATGTCTCCCTTAGCCCCACCCACAATCAGATCGTTCCCTCACTCAGAAACACAAATTGAAACAAGCATTTCCTCCAAGATAAATGGAATTTATCATCATTGCCAAAACTATGAGTGGAACCCCCTGTCTGTGACATATTTGTTTCCCTCAGATGTGGTAAAGGAGCAGTCTACAAACAATAGGGCAGTGGCTCCAACCGTGACATCAGAGGTGAGACCAAGCCAGGCCCCGGAAAGGACGCCTTTGTCCAGCAAGCCAAGGACCAAGGTATGATAGCAGCTCCCCCACGACTATGTGTTTGCAAGCATGTGGTTTGACATGAGAGGCATCGCTTCAGGCCTCATAAATATGCCTTAGACTGTCTCCCCTTCATTGTCATTAATGTGCTGTAACTCTGACACAATGCTGATCATGCAATAATCGAGGCTCACCTTCCTGTCCCACTGCAGAGCCTCAAGTTCCTGAAGAACATGCGCAAGCGTAAGTAGTGCGTCATGCAGAGTTTGGCGTCATTGCCCGTGTCCTTGTAAACGTTACCATTTCACTTCAAACAGCCCACCATTAGTCATTCATTTACGGTCCGGATTGACGTAGCCGTATATCAGACCTTTTCATCTATGACGTGCCCCACGCCCGACCCCTGTGTGTCTCCCCGGCAATGGGTACACATTTTCCTGTATAGAACACTGAGCTATTGCGCTCAACCTTTACTACCCAAGTTACCTGAGAGTCCTATTTGGACTCAAGATTTAATACTCACTTAAAAGGGTTTGGACCTTAGCTAAGGAATGAAAGGGCTTTTTTTCTGAAATCCATCATCAATGATTTCCTCAAGAATACCACTGCAGTATTATACCAAGCTTTACTTATTAACTTGCCAAATGGTGAAAATGTTTAACAAAATGGTCATATTTCAGGTAAAGTGATTTAAATTAAATCTTTCTACTGCCTTTCAATGAATGTGTGGAAATGAATGATTTTTATGTCAAAACAATCAGTTCTTTATAACTGTGATGTTCCCGAAGCTTAACATTGGATCCGTATCACCGAAGATTCCTTGTGAGCCCTTATCATGGTGCAGTGAAATCCATCCTACAGCTTTTCCAGGCTCACATCGATCCACTATGTCAACTGTTGTTTGTGTGAAAGCCAGTCAAAAAAAAAGCATATATGCTGCTTTGTTTTTATCAGTAAATGTGCAATAATCTCTTTGATGTTTTTTGTAGCTAAAGAAAACCCACCTCCGACCTCTGCTCCTTCAAGAGAATCTCCTTCCCACAGTTCCAGCCTGATGGTCAAACTCGGTATGTCCACAGCGCGCCGACACCCTGCTCCCGTCCTTTGTCCCCGACACACTCGTTCTGCCAGAAAGCTCAAGTCACCGCTGACTTGATTCACACCAAATCGTCACATCTGTGGGCTTTAATCTGCGCTGCTCATTTCTGCAGACCTTGGCACTCTCGGTCTCACGGCCGTCTTTAATCGACAGGCTGACCTCGGCTTCTGGAATTTTCCGTCAGTTGTCACTCGCTAGTTGTGCACAGTGCCAGTAATTTCAAGCATCGGGTGTAATCATCTGAATTGCCGTGTTATTTACTGATGCATTTGTTTAGCAAGAGGTCACTCAAGTACGCGATTCGATATGAATACCTCTACTTCACAGGTCTATTAACCTTAACCATCGTATCGCTGCTTTCTTTTTTGCTTTTGCGCTAGGATTTGGACACCGCTTTGGAAAGCCCAAAGGCCCAAGAAATCAACCGGAAACCTGGGTGTGAGGGAAGGGTGCAAGCAAGCCAAGAGTTTTTTTTTTTGTTCGTTTTTAATTTATGACGAAATGGCTTAGAGTAGCACCAGGTCTCCCATGGAGACTTGGGGGATCATGTGACTTAGCATAGTTAACGCCGCACTGCATACCTCACACTTCCACAATTGGCCAATAATCGATGCTGCTGTCTTACAGTCACATGGTACATTTATGATACTTCACTAGGGTGTAAGTGTAAACACTTCAAACCTCACGGTAGATCAATAACAGAAGGAAAACATGGTCAGATGTAGGCGTGATTGAAGGTGTACGGTCATCCGCGCAAAACATGGAGAAGATATATCGTTTTGTATTATTTAAAACAGGATACACAAAAAAGTTTACTTTCTAAAATACCAGCTTTTGTGTGCCCTGTCTTGTAATGTATCCCAGGAAATTTGTATTACTTGTACTAGCTGTTGAAGATCAAAAGTGGATGTCATAGAGAATGTTCTCTTCTCTACTGAATTCAAATGCTACTTTTGTAGTATTATATACTCCGCAAGATTCTACAATTTGCTCTTGGCAAATTATGTGTTTTTCTGCTAGCCAGCGCTAACGTTTCATACCTAGCTTGGGCAGCACCCACACTTTGCAATTGGTGTAGAATGTGGGTCTCATACAAGGAGTTACTGCTAAACAACTGTAGTTATACAGTGGATACTGAGGGGGGCGCAATGTTTTTCTTTAGCTCTGTGGCCATGTGACAATTTCATTGGCTGTCCGGTGCCCTTATCAGCAGGGGAAGAGGGGGATCTCAGGTGTCCCCTCTGCATATTTTGCCATCTAGGAATGGGCTCCAATCCAACTATTTGGGGGGGGGTTCCCAATGTAGATTTTACTACATGGCCACATACTTGCATGCTTGGTGATCACAATCCGTAAAATCTTGAATGTAAAGCCAAGCTGGATGCTGAAAGTACGCGAGTGAAGGTACGCGTCACGATATCGAGTAACGACGGCTATCGACAGCAGAGCTGGGGCATCGATCGAGTAGCTGAGATGCTGCTGATCATCTCAGAGTTCACATCACAGGCTTATAAGACGAGACGCTTGCTGAATTACAAGAGCTCCACTTTAAAAGCTGTCACCTCATGAAATATTCATAAACAACAGAGGTAACTTATTACAGGAAGAAAGCAGATCGCTCTGGCGACACGGTATGAATACTGATGTCTTAACCCAGTAGTTTCATTTTTAAACCACAGTTTTAATATGTTTTTTTTTTTCATGCCATAGACAACTCAGTGGTGGTGTTGTGAGATTTTGAAAAAACTCATGCATGCAAAGCATAACCATTTTAAAATGATTTATTTAAAAAAATACAAGAAAGTCTATGCATTCCATTGTGTGTATTATCATACACAATAATACAATTGAAAAGATCCACACATTTTACAGAGCTCTATTAAATGTAAAGGATTATGTTTTTCCCAAAAAGGTTAATCTATATAATATTTTCATACTAACATTTCTTGAAGTCAAGATAAAGAAAATCTTCAGTACAGACATTAACAAGAGCTACTATTGATGTTGTTACACAAATCATGCCATGATCTCCAGGCAAACTTGAAGATGTACAGAACAACCAAAAACAGAACAAAAATTAGCTGCCATTTTCTTTGCTTTTTAATCCTACAACTAGATCCAGAAATACACTTACTAAATGCTATCCATCGGACCAAAACTGTTAAAATATTTATTTCATATGCTAGAAAACAAATCACAAAGCCAGTCCTACACTTAATGATTAATAATAATAATAATAATAATAATAATAATAATAATAATAATAATAATAAAACATTTTTGAACATAACCTAAAACACATGAATCCTCTTTACTGATTAAAGCCTGATTCACAATGTACAAGGTATCCGTTCATAACCATGGCCTCAGGCAAACCACTATGTTAGCAGTTCTCGACCCAGTCTGGAGGAACAGAAGGGAAATATGGACTGAGGACTGGGTCGTAAGCCAATGCCCAAAGTAAAACTGGCTCAGCCAAGCAGAGCCATCCCTACAAAAGTGGTCCTTAAGTAAAGGGCATGACACAGTAAAACTACAGAGGGCTGTAGGCTACAGCTCAACAGATTTATCGTGATCATACGCCACGTCAGAAGTGCAAGCTGGGCTTTGGGGCTTCAACCACCGATCGGCGCGTCTTGCTTCAGGAAGAAAAGGGCAGAGGAGAGTAACTGGACTGGCTTAAAGGCACTGAAGGATGCACTCAATCGAACGGCACAAAGACAGCATTAATTTAACCCAAGTTCACGCAAAAAAAAAAAACTTATGATACTGGAAAGGGGCTGGGAGGGGCAGCGGCACCATAAAATCGACGGTGCTGCTGGTGTTGAACTGCAAGCCCCGGTTCGGACACTGGCGGGTGGGTTGTCTCTCTAGGAGGCATTGAGCAAAAAAAACATAGGACTGCTGTCAAAAGTCGACGCATCAACAAGTATGTCACTTGACCAGCGAGAGACGAGCAGAGGCGTGCGTCTCACCAAGTACGCAGAGACTAAATGAAAAAGGTTTCCTGTGTCGGAACCCGGCTTTCACGTGATTTCATCCTTTACAAAGCACCGCTGCCTTCAAAGGGACGGACGGAAAAACACATCAAGCACATCTCTAAGCTGAAAACAGCGGCTACCACACTGCACCCTGTATCACTCATCCTGTAATAGTATAAAGATTGCTATAGCCATTGATATAACTTACTATGGATATTTATTTTAAAATCAACACTGAGGGGAAAAAAGCATGATTTAAGTGCACTGGAAAAAAAGCACATATTGCCGATACGTAGATAAATATGTTACAGTTTCACAAGGTGGTTAATGGTAAACAGTACTGGGGTTAATGATTATGAACCAAAGACCTACTGTACCCAGATATAATTACAGCAATTTTTTCACAACATTAGCGGAACCGTCTTGGGGGAGGAAGGCCTTTTAAGCTCCACATAAAAAAAATGTAAATAAAAATCACTGAAGTTTGGAGTCAGTACACTGCCCCCTAAAGGCGAAACACAGAAACTACGGCGACACAGAAAGCGAGAAAAAGCACGTTCTGCCTTGGCTTTAGTTCACATTTTGTATTTGCTGTCATTTTCACACTTTTCTTCAAAGCCAACCTGAACTAAGACATTTGGTCATGAGATAAAACAGTTTACAGTTTAAATGAGTTTATTACACCTGATTTTGGCATTTGAAAGAATATGCAGTTCTTGTGTTTTGCCTTTGGAAGTCAGTGTTACCCACCACAGATTTCAGTCAGATTTAACTACTAGCAACTTTGACATAACCTGATATAAAGCGTTCTGCCTCCACAAGACCCCCCAGCCCAACATACACCCACCACCTACGTAAAAATGATAGCTGATGAGAGCACAGCACTGAATGCCTGGCAGCCATTAAAACTTTGTACAGGTGACACATAGCAAAGCTTTTATCTATGAAAACCATGATAGAGAGTTAGCGTGTGGCTAAGCAGGGCAGGACTCTGTGCCTCTGATCACAAGATGATCGGTTCAAGTCCCAGGTTCTGCAGAGTGATTTCACTGTTGGGTCCTAAACCCCCAGGAACTGGCTGAACATGTTCTCAAAATGCATATCTGTTAAAAAAAAAAAAAAAGATTTTTTAAAAATTCTTACATTAAGTGCTGTAAGGCTCCATGCCTTCACCCTGAAGCTGAGGGGGGGTCTTTGGGGAAAGGGTGCCCCCATTGCCATCGCGACAGCAGAACGCCACGATTTCCGCTTCCCAAGCCAGGCTGAGCATTTAACCAATCAGGGAAATTCATCAAACTATTTGAATTTAAATCTGTGCAACTAACGATACAATATTTACTGATTTGCATTACTT
>JAODKF010000116.1:6346813-6366099 GCA_026779585.1 Mormyrus proboscirostris
ATACAATTCAACAACATTCTCTGGAGCTTGTCGTGAGATAGTAACATTGCTATCACACAAGTACCTCTTAGGCAATGAGTGGGATGAAGACAGAGACAGATTTGCTAAACATCTCAGTTTGTCCCAGGATGTCTCTGGTGATTCTGATGGCGGTCCACCAGCAGATTGGCAGGGTTGACGACCCCTGCACTATAATAGTGGTTTGCAGAACATTTCCTTTGAAAGATCATGTGACCCAGGTAATGCCATCTGAGGAATCCAAAGTATTTTTAGAAATCTTTCAAATGCACTTCATCATCATCATCCTCATCATTTTCCCACCACCTTTTCCAGTGAAAGTTGCAATAGGATGTAGTGGTGAATTAATGCCTACATATATTTAAAGCTTTGCTATGCGTATCGGACTCAGAGCCATATTGCTATGCATCTCATTACATACTGCTGACTGTATGTATTCAAAAATTCATATTGCAAGTGTCACATTTCTCTACATCTAGGAGGATAGAAAAATTATGCTTCTCCAAATTCGAGACTAACGGGAGACTGCCATGTGGCTGTGTACAGCTGCCCTTTCCATATTTAGCAAACATCAACCGCAATAATCTGTGTTAAAAAAAAAAAAAAAAAAAAAAAACTTCCCAGTTTCCCGCTCAAGCTAAAGTGGTGATGCAATCGATGTCCAAGACTTCTGTTGATGTTGGGAATTCGGTCCGTTTGCTTGTTCGTAGAAAAGTTCAGTGACCAGTTTTCTGCACAACTGGATTTTATAAATATTGACAAAAAAGGTCCATAGTCATGTAAGGAGACGTGATTGCTGTATTAACTGTTGCCGAGAAAATTGACAGTGGCATTCTGATACTTGTAAATTAAATACATCCTTTCGCTTTCTTGCCTTAACTGAAATTGTGTTCAAACCAATTGCTGGAAAGAGTTGCCTCAGGCACCATATAGCCAAGTGTTTATCATGCGAAGAAAAGCTGAGCTGGCCCTATATCCCCCCACAGGTACTTCAGGAAACACGTGGCTAAATGATACACACACACACAATAAAATACAGGCCAAGCTACAATCGTTTTTCTAAAACCACATACTCGTCTGCTTGTAATACACAGTTAAGATATATGCTAACAATATGTAACATTAAAAGTAGGGAGCAAGTTTTATGAATTTGGAATAAACTGTTGGACACTACATTAAATATGGAATGGCTCAGTATGGATACATAGGTTTCTATATTCTTTTCAATATTTATTTCAATAAGTTGCTTTATTATAAACATACAAGTAGTAAACAATATACTTAAGCACAAGTGTCTGGTCTCTTTAAAAATAGATGCATATCAAGCTATGATTCAAAAATAATCCTAAATCCACTGCAAAGCTTATGATTACATAATCTGGACTCTACACACAATGTGTACATGTTCTGTCAGCATCCCAACAAGAGCTTAAGATAAGAGCAAAAAAACGTCCTTTGTGTGAGGAACAAATGTTCTAGGAGACAAGTTTTTTGTAAATACAGGCAACGTAACCAAGATGTGTGTAAATATATGCCATATGAATGCCTATCTGCAAGTCTTCAGACAGGAATAACAGAAGGAGATTGTTACCCTTCATGCTGGCAAGTGCAAGAAAACACCATCCAGTGCTGCATATGAGAAATGGCACAGTGAGGTTCCCCCCCCTCCGTGATCAAAGGGACTGCAAACATTAAGGAGCAGACAAAGGTGGGTGGACGAGCCTTGGGGGGGTTGGGGGGGCACTGCATCATGCCACATGCTTCATCTTTCCCTCCAGCTGTGTGATGCAGTGAACACATATCCCATAATGCCGTGCAGCCGATCACATTTCAGACTGGGATGGAATCTTTCCCGAGCTGGGTACTTTCCATGGGCCAGGGGTAATGGATCCTTTCTTGCCACTGGCAGATTCATTGTATTGAGGCTCCAGTGCCTGAATGGTGGATTCCTTCTGCTCCACTGGCCCCTTCCTCCTGGCCTCCCTGCCCTCTCGATCCCTGTCTCTCTCTCTGTCCTTCTCCCTGTGCCCCCTACGACTCGGCCCACTCTCTTCCTCCACCCCTGCCTTTTCTCTTTGCTCTCCCTCTTTTTCCTTTCTGCGTGGCTCGACTGTGGGTCCGGCCCCTTCCCGCCAGTTCGAATCCCTCTCCTGCCTGCGTTTGGACTCGTCCTCCTTGACTTTCTTCTCTCTGCTCTCCCCGACAGCATTACTGGGCTGTTGCCCCCCTGCCCTTCTCTGCTGCTCATCATGGGTTTTTGACGGTTGCTTGGCAACACCCTCTTGCTCCTTCCTAGCCAATTTCTTAGGGCTGGGGGGGCGGGACTCTCTCTGTGCACGTGACTTTCCCTCCAGGTTGGGCTCAGTCTCCCTTCGGCTGAGGGACACGGAGGGACTGACCTTGCTTTCACTGAGGGCAGACGGGGTTCTCTCAGTTTTCCGTGCGCTGTGGGTTCGTTCCGGCTGCACTCCGTCACTTTTCTTCGTGGGTCTGTCTTTTGAGGAGCCGTTGGAATCCATCTTCCTGTGGAAGGATTTTAGCTCTTGAATTTCAGGACCGGTGGTTGGCTTGGTCTTCTGGGGCTGCTGTCCTTGGGCCGGGCCAGCCTGATCTCGGAAAGGGTCAGTGATGGGTCTGCTGTTGTCAAGGTTGAGAACCCAGCTGGGTTGCGGTTCGGGGACCCCAGAACGGGAGGTGGCGGTGTCCGGTCCGGGGGTCTCCCCTTCTCTGGATGTGATGGACGTGGGGACACTGAAAGAGCCTTCAGAAGCGGAGTTTGAGAATGGGGAAGTGGAAAATGGTAGTTCATCTGAAGCTGATCTCCTCAGAAAGCTGCTGGATGCAAGATTCATTTTATCCCTTGTACCTGCAGCAAAATAAAAGCAAAAAGAACAGGTGTAACAGCATGATTTATGTGTTATTGTTTAGAAGATACACAGGTACTTCTGTAGGCTTTATCAAGTGAAATTCCAATACTGAAAGCAATCACCCACCCTCTAATTATGCCTGTCGAATGGGAAATTCTTAATTTAGAAATATTTAAGCTGTTTCAGCATCATGGCCATGACACATTGCATTGAAGAGATTTAATGAGCAAAAATATTGGACTCAGTACAAAATAAATCTGTTTCATGCGCAGTTGGGAAAGCGGTTAACCCCAGTGCTTTTTTCATCCGGCCGCTTTCAGATGAGATTTAAATAATGTGCGGCGTGCAATAATGGTGGCAGATACTGCTGTGAAAGACGCATTAGTATAGCCCATCCCCGGTGATGAAATACGAACGATCCCCCAGGCCTGAGAAATGTCAGGCATCCGGCCATGGCTGAGTAAAGACGCCACACAATGCTGGAGTGTGAAATTGAATGCGGGCTCCAGGTTCTCTCATTTTTGGGGATATCCGCCATGGAAATACACTTCCGACTTATTTCTGGAAGCTAAACGCATTTCTCAACCAGAGCACCGCTGTCTGTACCAATGCCTAATCAGTCAGCTCTGGCTGCTGTCAGCATGGCTAACTGATGAAATCACACATGCCTACACTCAGAGGTCACTTTATTAGTTTGTATCGCAAACAGCCTGCTCCTCCAAATAGCAGATCATGTTACTGCAAGTGAATATATACAGCATGTAGACAGGGTCAAAATTATGTCACTGTGAGACTTAAAATGTGTGGCAACAGTTTTTAATTGTAGTGTGATTGTTGGTGCCACAATTGACGGCTCCCAGGTCGTAGAAACATCCACCCTTCCTGAACTAAAGTGTACAAAGGGTTTACAAAGAGCGATTTGATAAATAAACGTGCCCCATCCAGTCAGGGGCAGCTCTGTGGCCGAAAATGTCTTGTTAATGAGAGGTCAGAGGAGACTGCCAGACTCATTAACGCTAACGAGGAGGCGAAAAACGCAAAAATAACAGCTCAGTACAGTAGCGGTATGCAGAAGTGCTTTGGGAGAAACCTAACTTGTCTGCATCTGAAGTGGTTCTGGAGACAAACAGGTCCGAACTACACAAGGAAATCCAATTAAGTGGCCACTGAGTGTATATATGCAGACATGTTAGCATGAGGTCTTTATAACCCCAGCCACCGACAAGAGCCGCAAACCCACACATTCATGGGAAGATACAGATTCCACAAGTTGACGAAACAAATCTGACTAAATTGGACCTGTAATGCTCGATCCAGATTTATTACTTTTTGAAAAGTGAGCGCATTTTAAATTTTAAGGCTGGAGAGAAGAGGCAACCACAGCAGAGGAGGAGGAGGAGGAAGAGGAGGAAGACATTTACCAAGGTGATTAATAAGAACAGACCGAGAAAGGAAGGGAAGCTCTTTAGTGGTGTTCTGGTTTCATGTAGAAGGACAGGGTGGAAGAGTTCAGACCTGGGGGAGAAGCAGAGAGTGAAGGAAGCATGGAGAGAGAGAGAGAGCGGATGACAGACTGCCATACTGATACTGCCTGTTATACGAGAAGTAAAAAGAGACGGACCTCTACAGACCGGATGCCAGCCGAACACAGCCCAGCTGTGAGCCCTGTGTCACAGTGCTTTCTGTGTGTGAAAATTCACACTGAGCGCCGTGTGGTTTTATCAGCAGAAAGCCTGACCTAAACTTCTCACTACCAAATAACCTACACTTAACTACTGCTGTACATTTCCCACATTGCATACTCATACTCCATGCTTGGAGTGTTCGGGCACTCACTGTGGTCTGGAATGAGGCCCAGGCCTGGTCTCAGGAGCAGCTGTACTTTGTTCCCCCCGGCCTGGATGAGCTCGATGGCCCGCGTGTGGGTGATGCCCTGTGTAGGCTCCCCATTGATCTCCACTATCTGGTCCCCCACCTGCCAGGGCACATAAAATTAGGACAACTTCAAGTGAAGCCGCAGAACAGCTCAGTGAACTGGAGAAGTGTGTCATAAGTCACTGAAAGTCAGTCGTCATGCTTGTAAAGATACACAATTCGAAGGTTTCATTGCCATTGTGTTAGACTCAAGATTATACTGGATTCCACAGTCGACAACACAAATATGAAGTAAATAAAATATAAAAAAAATGTATATAAATAAACTGTATATGAAAGTTAACATGCTGAGGTAGTCAAACCATAAGAGATAAACTGTAAGGAGACAGACTACGTAACAAAATACAGGAATGACGAATAACCATTATTGTAGGTTACTACTCGCATCTTCATTTGCACAATGAATAGTGATTTCTGCTCCATTATTGTACTATTTATGTGAGATGTATCCTTCTTGGATTTTACTGGTGTGAGATGGGACTTGGGAAGAAACTGCTGCTGACCTGACTTGTGTGGGGAACAGTACCACGTATTACCACACTACTTATAACTGACTACTCTCACACGCTATGGCGTTATGCATCTTGAGACTCACATGAATCCTGCCGTCCTTCAGCGCCGGGCCGTCCTCCGCCAGCCGTAGGATGAACAGCCCCATGTTGTACTCCTTCCCTCCGCGCAGACTGAAGCCGAACCCGCGCATTCCCCTCTCCAGCTCTACCTGACAGCAGCCCTGCACCATACACGGAGGCAAGGAAATGTAGGGAGACAGATGAGCTCTTTCTCTGAGGTCAGCTGGACGGGGTTACCCCCAAGAGAGTCCAGGGGCTGGCAGCTTCTGCAGCCAATGGTACGTCACCTGCTTGAGCCCTGCGGTGGTCATGGTGCCCTGCTCGCTGAGGGGGAGCGTCTTGTACTCCGCGCGGGCAGCCCCCTCCTTTTTCTCGTCGGTGTCCATACCACACCTAAACCGTGAGCAGCACGTGGATATAATCAGGATGATGCACCTCTTCAATCCAGGATGTGTTGAAGAACAGACTTGACTGCTCTATAAGACCGAGGGCTCATTTTACAGATTTAGCCTCAGCTAAGCTCATCCCACTACAAGGAACGTTCAGACGGACTGCAATCCAGTTTACTGCTGATTTAGGGAGACTGGTAACCTGTGCCATGCTTTTGTGTGTACGGAATTTAAAAAAAGGGGGGGGGGGCTGACTTCAAGAAGAGCAGACAAAATGTTTAAAGTCCATTCTGACACCTGTCTCCAACACGGGATAATGGCGAGGGGAATCGTGATTGCTGTAATGGATTAAAAAGCTGACGTAGGTAATCTCGTTTAATGCCGAATGGAAAACTCACAATCTCACCACCCTCCATTAATCCTAACGTACAGCCCTTCGACACTACACCCGCACCCTCCCCCCTCGCCAACGGAGTGCCATGTGAGCAGCTCTCAAATGGCGTGGGGGTGTCACAGACCCGTCACATCACGGTCCGAGCCACCAGATCCCCTGCGGTACCTGTCTTCCTGACCGGTGATCTGCTGCCCCGTGGCCCGATGCTGCAGCGCTGGGCTCTGTTTGGCTGAGCTGGTTCCCGAAGGGGGTCCACTGTGTTCTGGAATGGCAGAGAATATTAAAAAAAAAAACATCTGAAAGAATAACTGAACATCCAGCACACTGATAAGCAGGAACACAGGCATCCGAAGGGGGGTGGGGGGACGGTGCCATTTTCAGTCTGTCCCAGGAAGGTTTCGCAGGTAATATAGTTCATTTTCCATACTCCAACTAATATTTGTTACCAGAATATGTTTGCATGCCCCCAGACCGTAATACCCAACCCAGCCTCCCATCATGTCTTTTCCATGCCCTCTTGGTTTTTGAGCATCTCCTTCCCCCTGGCGCTGTGGAAACAGCCGTCTTTAGCAGGTTTTGTTCCTCCTCGGTATTCCATTAATTCCAAACAAACTCCCCGTTTTCTTCCTCCCAAACCCCCGTGTCACACTGCTCTGTTCGCTGTCCTATTATTTGTTATGTTACCTAAATTATTTAGGCAAGAACGATTCAATGGTTTTGCTGTGAAACTTGGCATTTACAGAGCGCGTCATTGAAATTAACGAATGTTACGGGAATCTCTTGCTTATTCTGAAATAAGACAACCCTCTGACATGCTCCTTGGGCTCTTACAGTCATGTATTAATTCTCCAAAAGTACACCTAGAAGCATTTCCTAACCCTAACCCCCACGCCTCCCCCCATGACCCGTCCCGCCCACCTATCCTTTGAAAGCAGACTTCTTGTAACCTCTGCTGCGACTTACCATCCTCTGGCACCACAGTGAGTGTGACGGTACTGCCGGCATCCTTGATGAGCTGCACAATGTCGTTATGTGCCAGCTCCACGATGGACTGACCGTTGACCGCAGAGATCCGGTCGCCCACCTTAAGCTGGCCACAGCGGTCAGTAGGGCTCCCTTGGATGATTCGGCCGATCTTGTGAGGTATTACTGCGCGGGAAGGGGGACAAGGGGAGGAGGTTGAAAACTGCTCTGATGCCAGCCTGCTGTGTACCCCCCACTTTTGGCTTTACACACTACTTCTACATGATATATCAGCATTATTTTCAAGGTCCACTCTGGGAGCATCTTTGATGCATTTGTGAGTTAACCACCTCCTTGAATCAGTGAAGAGTTGTTCGGCGTATGTCTGTGGTCTACTGGACGGCAAGCAAGCCTCTTGTCCTACAATGCATATAGTGCCTGACTGGCTAGCTTCCTCGCTGGAGAAGGCGCTGACTCATCTATGAACCCAAGCCAAAGAGATCTGCAGTCGTCTTGTTGCTACCAAGAGCCTCGGCATGCTAAGAATGAGGCACACAGCCAACACTGTGCGGCCGGGATCAGAAGAGGCATTTAACACAGTGAGGCACAGCTAATCCTACACAAAGCAGAGCAGTTACAGGGTTGGGGGGGGGGGGGGGCGTTAGTAGAAGCAGGTGCCCTCCCACCTCCTGGCGGTGGCTTGTTCTTGGAGGTAAGGATGACAAAGCCGAAGCCTTCATTGTCTTTCCGCTGCAGCGTGATGTCGTAGGACTCATGTGACCCGGGGCTGGGCATTTCAACGTGGCCCAGCTTGGGAGACCCCTCCACCAGCGTGGGGATCGGCTGCTGCTGGCTATTACCCTCCTTCCCTCCTGGGCCGTCTGCCAGAGATCAGCAGAGATGGAATAAACCGTTTTCAAGACGTGCTGCTAACACACTCAAATCACATTAAAAATAACCAATTCCAGAATTGTTTTGAAATATCGATATTTTTTTGTTCCCATCTACTGGTAAAAAAGACACACAATACCTTGAGTCTTCAGCACATATAGAAAACACTGAAATCAAGAAGACTAATGTGGGATTTATTTCAGGAGGTTTTTTACATTTTTTTATTTATGCTTTAGCTCAGTACTAAATTTAGCCAGCATCGTCCAGAGCTGATCCACTTCTGTAACACTTGGAGTCTTACTCTACCCTGCAGCTGGGTTTGAACTGCAAAGGTGACTCGTTTATGAAACCACTGCTTTCCCACTGCAGATATAATACAATGGTCCCACAGCAGGGACCAAAATGGCCCTGGCAGTGATGTTAAATCTGTTGTGTCCCACCTAACATAATTTAGGAAGCAATATACACATTTTTCTTTATTTTTTTTGTATGCACCACAAACATTTGCTACACTGAACTTTTTTTAACTGGATTCAGTTTTCTGAGATGCTGTCAGTGGGTGTGCAGAGGTGGAACCTAAGAATTTTTCCTGCTAGTAAACTTGGCTAGTTCAGTAAAAAATGTAGTCCGGCATGCATTTTTTTAATTAAATTTTTTTCTTAACCAGCAAGCAAGTGTTCAGGCAAATGGGCAGGTTTAATTTCCAGCCCTTCGGTGTGTGGTAAAAATTCAGAAGCAATACTTTGTGGCCCAAACCTAGATTCTAAAGCCACTCTCTGAGCTCCCTACCCAGATTCCCAAAGCATCCACTGAGATCCCTAACCACGGGCCTCCTTTGAGGTCCCTCCACAGAATCCAAAGGCCTTATATGGACTCAGTATCTTTATCTCCACCCACTTTCCCATACATAAGTCTTTGAACCCGTCTGCTGACCTGTATAGACCACCTTTCGGCGGACAGTCAACATCACTTGTCCATTGCGTGCGGCGTTGGTCATAAGCTCCAGCACCTGCTTGTGGGACCTGCCCTTCACTGGCACACCATCAATGCACAGTAGCTCGTCGCCTGCCCTCAGGCGGCCGTCCTTCTCAGCGGCGCCCAAGGGCACGATGGCACCGATGTACACCTGTAGGAACAAAGCGCAAGGTTCAAGAAATAGCCAATCACAGCTTAGCACAGAGTGCAGGTGCCCCTCTAGTTGCTACTGGACTTCAGACAACTAACATATATAAACTAAACTCAGCAAAAAAAAGAAACGTTCCTTTTTCAGGACTGTGTATTTCAACAATAATGTTGTAAAAATCCAAATAACTTTACAGATCTTCATTGTAAAGGGTTTAAACAATGTTTTCCATGCATGCATGCATTTTTAGTTTATGTCTTATGGTGTTGACTCTTAGTGTTTTAGTGTTAATATTTACACATTAAGTTTACTGACAGTAAAAACAGTTGAAAGTCAGAGGACGTTTCTTTTTTGGCTGAGCATATAAAGTATCCCACAAAAGTTCTGCCAACTAGCAACTCAACTGGAGAATTGTGATGCTGTTGCATGAATCAATAATTCATACAATAATTTAATGGGCAGTAAGGTCTACATCAATCAGAACCAGAGGACACTTACAGGTTGATCAGGACCTTCCCCACCCAGAACTCGAAACCCGAAGCCCGATTCTTGATTCCTCTTGATGAAAACGTCCAGGTCCCTTGTGTTGGGAGCTTTGGCAGAGATATTTGGAAAGTCAGTCAAATGAATAGGTGGCAGCTCTTCTTAATGCTTAAATATCTAATAATCATTTAATGACAGTCTGAAGTAATGAATGTTATCAGCAGCTATTAGATGAAGTGAGACCCATAGTCTTCCCAATGCCCTTTATGTTTTGTTAATCTCTTAGACAGATCGGTTCTTCCCAAATGAGGTTTATTTTACTCACGTTTGCTCTCCAGTATGGCCTTGGATTTCAGGTAGACCTCAGAGGGGTCCAGCTTGGGTGAGTTGGAGCGGAGGATGTTAGGGGGGAAGGGCAAGGGTTGGGGAGTGGCCTCTGTAGGTGCCAGTGTCTCTGTGCTGGTGGTCACATCTGTTTTTGGTGCAGCGGGGACAGTCCCCTACAACGAGCCAAGAATAACAGCCAAAGTGGAGAGTGTCAAGTCAATAAATCAATTACGCTTAAGCAGATTTTTTTCTGGATGTAGCACTCAAAGGCTGAGGCCAGTGTAAGCGGGAGCTGGTTATGAGTGTGGTCACAATGTCTGGGGGGGTTTGTTGGCCCAATGACCTCAAACCATCACCCTATTCCAAATTCACCACACTTCCCATTTCAGTGGGTCATGACAGTTCGCAGGGAACTGCTGACTTAACAGAGTGCAGGACGAAGGTTATCTGACATGCAGGGGATGGAAAGCGGCAAAGTAACTATGTGCCAGGACCTGATAAACCAGCTCCCCTTCAAGCAGAACGGCGACATCTGACATCCATGCCTGAATAATGCAGGTCACTAACATGCCTGCATTTCTGGAAATGCGAACGATTTACATTTTCAACCTTCAATTATTAACCTCATGTCTCATCTTGAAAGCTTGGCATTCCCCGCATTCGAATACCCCCCCGAGACGTTCCTTTTGTTTGGATGAAAACATGATATAATTAAAACTTTTTTCTTTTTTTTTTTACTTACAGGCTTGAGAGACTTCACAGGGGACGTTTGACCTACGGGCAGGTGAAAAATGGGAGAGGGGGGCAGAGTGGGGAAAAATAGTCAGGAAGGGCAATTTACCATAACAGCACTGAAGTAATTTGAATAGGGTGCTTCTTGTCCCAGGTTGTGCACACAAACACTAGCATACTGTGTAATGCTTAGTCAAGGACAGAGCAAGGTCAACAACCAGTAGGTTCAAATCAATTTCTCTCTATGCTTACTCCACATGCTCTAAATGCTGGACAGGATGGTTTCTAAGTTATTGCAATCACGTTCAAAGTGCCTCAGTTGAGGGACTGACCACTAGGTGGCACTACATGCCAAACAGACTATGGGAAATATGTTCGGCAGGATTACACAATCAGCCCGGCATATGCCGTGCCACTGCAGAGTAACATGATTTGCAGAAAGCCAGTAAACCGGTTCACTTTTATGAGGAGGTTTGTGCTCGTGCACCTGATTGGAATGAAGAGAATGGATGAGGGGCTAATGGCATCTAGCACAGGGGTCTTTGAGCTGTGTCACCTGGCAGAGTCCCGATATGAACACTTACAGAAGGTTTCTCCCTTAGAGAACAGTGTCTGTGCCTATGGGAGGGCAGCCACCTTTGCCACAGAGTGTGAAACGCCCTAAGGTCACTGACCCATTCTGCAGAAGGCTCCAGGAATAAGCTCTCTCTCCTCATGGAGCAAATGACACGACTGAAAAGTAGCCACACTCACCGATCCATTACTCTAAAAGAGAGGTAAGGCGTGTGTACAGGAGAAGACACAGGAGAAGAAACCCAGATTATCTGCAATTAACAGTGATACTGACCACATGGTGCATCAGCTCAGTGACTGTGAAGATGGGACCCCCCTCTTGCAGTTCTCATATAGGCTACACTGTATTCCCAGGAACTGAAGGTGAGTTGAACTTTCACCTCTAATTTCTAGCTGGAAAATGACGGGCATGCAGAGTGCTCAAGGACATGATATACCGTTCCCTGTAAGACTCACTAGAGACTGTGGTAAACAATGACTGGTCGAGCTTGAGGGAATTCTGAAACATCTGTGGGAGGTGTCTGTACAGCCTGTGACAAAGGGACAACACCGATAACATTGGAAATGGGCAGTAGAGGGAGTGATTCCTGCAGTTTGGAAATCCCTGCTGGCCTTTCTCACAACGTGGCAAGTATGAGGATGAACCACGTGGCAAGCAAACATTGAAAAGTAACGCCTTCACAGAGGTAGGACCCATAGTCTGAGGAGACCTTTCTGGTGCTGTTCTCCAAGGGGAGAACATTCCAGGCAGGACGAAGGCCCAGATATTCCCTGCTGTCTTCACCTTAAGTCATTCATGGTAGAAGAGCAGCGGCCCATAGTTGACATGTGTTTTTTTTTTCCCTGATCTTGGAAGAACTCACTAGAAGTAGGTGATAAAAGTTGACATTATGTACAGTACAGTGTGGAATGATCCCATTTGGTTTGTTGACCCTGCTGCGTTTAACACACGGAGCAGGACAACTGTCCTCCCTAAAAATATCAACCAGCATTTGTCACTTTGAAGACATAAATCAATTAGGGTATCAGGAGTTTGGCGGTGTCCTCCCCCAGAAACACTGTTCTGAAGGTACTGGCTGAAAAGTCTCCCATCCCCATATTAATCCTCTTTTCCCATAAGCTCTAGCACCTCATACTGCCCCTCCCACACCTCTAAGCCAACCCACTACAGGTTCGTGTTTCCATTGCCGGTGCAGCAGACTCATTCTCACCTCCTCGCAGCACCAGCACGTTGACCTCGCTGCCCACCGGCAGGTCCTTCAGGATGTCCACCACCTGGGCGTGGCTCAGCGTCTGCACGTTCTGCCGGTTGATCTCCTTGATGACGTCGCCCTTCAGCAGGCCGCGGCACCACTGCGCGTCCAGGATCATCTTTACCTTCTGACCCAGGGGGCAGTCGGCAATGGCGAAGCCAAATCCGCCAGGGCCCTTCACCAGGGGCACGCTCACCAGCTCGGATTGTAGCAAACTCGGGTCGGTCACCTCCGGCTGCCGGCCACCACCCCCCAGGCCCCCCGGGCCCGTCGTTACGTAGGGCATGTCCTGGGAGCCATTCACGTGGGACATGCCCGCCACCTCGCTGCCTGCCTCCTCGCTGCCATTGGTGTCCTCGGGCAGCGGGTATCCCCGGCACAGAACCATGTCCACATACTGGTTCACTGGGACGGACTGGAACATCTGCACCACCTCGGCGTGGGTCTTACCCAGTACGCACGTCCCATTAATGTCCGCAATCACGTCGCCTGGGGGAAAAGGACGTGCGTGAAGGCCAGTAAAGATCAACATGGCTGCCGCCCAGTACAAACGGCACAACCATCCTGTGTACAGAAGGGATTGTTGCATCTAATGAGGGCAGTGTCTGGCTCAGGGGGTGGGGATGCCTATGATCGGAAAGTCGCTGTTTCAAAGCCCTTAAACAACAGTTGCTCAAGTGACTGTCCCAAAAATACATTTTGCTTTGGATAAAAGATAAAAACAAATGTATATTAATGTAATCTAATTCACCTTCGTTTCTATTATTCAATTTTTAAGAGAGATGCAAATTTACACTTATTAATATTTAGGTAGCTGGATTTACAGGTTTAGGTTCCGTCTTTCCTAAGCTGTACAAATACACCTTTCTGTCTGGTTGCACCGCCGTCCTTACAAATGCGATACAGCAGCCGACGGCCCCCTCGATCACTGTTGCGTGAGATGCCACTCCTGCAAATGGGGCAGTCAGGCTGCAGTCGGACTGCACCGGGTACGGCCGTCGAGGGATTCAATTACAAAGTAACAGAGTGGCGGATTTACGGGCTCCCTCAGAGGAATGGGACTGCGAGGCTCCAATCAGACGCCAGCGCTTTGGACAGGATCAGATGGAGGCTGCTGCCAGCTCAGCAAATGAGTGATGAGAGCTAATGAAGGCCAAAGAGTGCAATGGAATATGGGAATATGGGAATGCTTTCATCCATTTCCTCCCCTGACTTCCCCACTTCGCCTGCAGATCAGCAGAATCCACAACAAGGATGCCTATTACCATCCACCCCCCGAAAGCCAGATTCTGTAACTATAGGTCATGCAGAGTCCCAGGAACTACATGGCATGAGGGAAGCATTTGCTCTGGGTCCATCGGGCCAATTACAGGCACCAACTGTAAACAACTACACATCACTGTGTCTCTCTCAATAAAACCGAGAATGCTTTTTTTAAGTATGATCATCACAGAGGGTTCAGTTCTAGGTGGTGAGAGGCTCAGTGGGTTAAGTCTCTTTGCCTGTGATCAGAAGGTCGTCGGTTCGAGCCCCGGCCTCGGCAGAAGAGTCACATGTCCGTGAGCCCTCGAGCAGGGCCCTTAACCCCCAGCTCCAGGGGCGCTGCATGTTAGTTGACCCCATGCTGTGACTCCCACCAAGATATGGAGAGCAAGACGGGGTCGGCAAAAAGAAGCATTCCGAAGTACTTGTGCAAATGGAAAATAAATCATGCTTCTTTTTTTTTTTTGTGAAAATGGTCTTAATAAGCGAAACAGCTTTAGTGTTAGCCTCACGGTGGAATTTCAGAAGCGAGCTGCGTGACCTGGCATAGTGCGTGTGGGGGGGGGGGGCGGGGCGGCACGCTCACCAGATGCAATCTTGTTGTCATTGGCTGCAGGGCCGTCCCGCAGCACGTTCTTCACCTGCAGGAACTCGTCAGGCCGGTCGCCCCCGATTATGGTGAAGCCGAATCCCTGGGAGCTCTTCCTGAGGGCGGTGCGGATGATTGCCCCCTGCAGCTGGGAGGGGTCCCGGGTGAAGCCCCGAACACCGCCTTCTTTGGGGCAAAGAGAGGGGGTGCAGAGAAATGGGGGGGGGGAAGGTGCGTGACTAAACGTAAAACTGTGATCAAACGTAAAATCCACTGTCCTGTGACCACATGGATGGGGGCCGTCGCACTTTAAGATGCCAGAGTCCCCACCTACAGTCGGCATTCAATTTAGGGGTCTGCCAATTTCATATCATAAAAGGAAAGCAAAGTTGTCAGTTGAATCTAACAGGCCAGATGCTGGCAGGAGTACAAAAAAAAATGGAAGAATATTATGCTATTATATCCCAGACTCAATAAAAGCTGCTGGGGGGAAAAAAAAAAAAAAAAAAGTCAGCAAAATCTAAGCGATAATCACACAACCCACTGTATGGAGTATCTGGCCACTAGCATAGCACCCTGACATTTGCTGATGGGCGGCAGGTCGGCGTAACTCCGGAGTGGGATTAACCCCCCCCCCCATCATCAGGACCGCTATTTTAAAGAATGCAGGAAAGCTCATTCAATCATGCTGCAAAGGGTGAATGTCCGCATGGAGGGGCCGTACGGGGCTGAAGTGGGGGGCTGCTGTTTATGTGTGACTTTCAGAGTGTGTGTGTCGCTTATGTTTTTCTTCTCATACTTTTGTTGTAGGTTTCAGCAGAGCGGCTTATACCAGGAAGTACTGGGTATGACTGACATTTATTAGGCTGTGATTATTGAGTCATAAAAAAAAGAGAAAAAAAAACCAAAACAAACCATGACCCCGAGTAGGGTTATTATGGCATCGGAGGGGTCGACTGTTGTCAAGCCAACAGCAAAGCGTGACAACAATGTGGCCACAAGCCTCCTTCTAAGTAGTGTGGCAGCTGGATTTACATAATCGCATTGAATTGATTGATGGACTTGACCACTGATTCTCACCACCAACAACCTTACAGCCTTTGCTGGTTTTCCCTTCTCAGAGCAATCCTTCGGAAGTACCCACCGTTTCCTTGCAGGGCAGATGAGAGGGGCCATGCCAATGGCAGCGACGTCTCTGTACCAGTCTGATTAGCTCGCTGGGACCATTGTCCACGTGAAGTGCTGCTATGAGATGCCCGGGTGGATTGTTTATGGGAGAGCTCAGCGCTGCCTCCCTGCTGCAGTTAACCACTAAGCGTTTAATTAATTACCCTGGCCAAGAGACAAAATCTGAGCTCACAACTGCATGGCTAATGAAGGGACCCTCATCCTGATTTCACTGGAAGCCGTAGCACTTGTGGTCTGACTGTATCCCCCTACTTCGTGATTACTGCTTTCTGGATCCCTCTGTCCTCCATGGTAAAGAGGGGGGGGGGCTAAGGGTATTTGCCAAATCAAAGTCTTCATGTGAGAAGGTCATTTAGAGCAGTGGTTCAACTGGTTTAGCCTCAAAAGCCACATTGTTCCTTGGTCATTAAGGCATAACGGCAACTTTTTTTATTTCTTTATTTTTAACCACACAATTTTTTTAACCACACACTCCGTGATCCACTGAAAATGGTTCTGTGACCGACATTTGGAATGCGACCCACCAGTTGAGTAACACGGACACAGCTCACCAGACTTTACCAAGGAAGGCTGTCTGGAAAGCAATTGGGGGGGGGGGGCTTAAATTTGTTCATGACCCACCCCCACGCCTAGGAGAATTCTTCTGATTTCACAGACACGACAGAATCAAAGAGAGCTGCCCAGGAGCTTGTATCGCATCACATCCATCCCCTACCATCAAAACACTTTCCCGGACAAACGGGTTCCGCTCACCGTGCGCCAACGGCCATGACACGAGCGGTAAACAGGCTCCGTCTCCACGTCCAGCTGTCACTACGAGTTACAGCTCGTCTCCAAGGCGTGACCGTAAAATGCGGCAGCATGAAGTATGAAACGCGCCTCGCCCTGGGAGACCCCTCTGTTCCGATCAGTCTGTGCATGACGATTAATCAGTGCTTAATGCCGTTAGGTATATTACGCAGACTCCTTACCTTATATAACATGTAGTGCAGGAGTATCACATTGCCTTAATGGATGCCTGTCGTGCTGATGCACGGCCCTCGTATCGAGTGCATCATGAGCCACAACGGCTATATTTTATGAAGCTTGGTTCCCAAGGGCAATTCCCAGTGTTGGAAGACGTCAGGAGGGCCCGAGAAGAAAGCGGCGGGCTTTCCGTGGAGCCGCGTGTCAAGGCCAGTGAGAACGGCGGAGCAGCCTGACAAGCCAGGCCTTTGCTTCGCACCTCGCTGAGCTGCTAGAGCGAGACAGACTTGAGAGAGCAGTCATGCCGGCCCTCCAGAGGGACAGGCCCCGGTTAAATTGGGGGCTGCAAACTCCAGTGGAAGGAGAACTGCTCCGTTTACTCCTGACTGAATAGAGACGTGACACTGCCCCACCTCTGGCATAAAAAATTGGCCTCAGAAAGGGCGATAACTGGATACGTCATTACAGGCAAACTGTCCATATCGCTAGCATCTAAAGGAGACTGACATCTGACTGGTGCTTTCCCAGCCAAACTGGCTATTAAAGCAAAGAGATGGGTGGACTGGAAGGTGGGAGAGTGGTACATATAAAAAAAAAGATGGGAAAGGAGAGCTGACAGCTACCCAATTAAGCCATTTGACAGAGGTGAAGGGGTGGAGACCTTTCAAACGGTGGCCAGATAACCCTCCTGCATGCCGTGCTCATCAAAACGTATTCAACAGTAAGTTATGGGGATTCCAGTCTGTGAATAACACTGACGCGAGAGCCAGGGTGCACATTTAAGCATCAGTATTGCAGCCTAGGCTCGGTGCAGTCCAGGCTGTCTGCCATCAGCTGCTATGGCAACGGGGGCATCAAAGAGATGATGCCGGCTACAGCTTTGACCAGTGCTTGTGAATCACTACCTGCAATGCCTTTCCTAGTAAATCCACTTTGCTAGATTTTAAATACTCAAAAGCCAGCCTTTTCTCCTCTTATGAATCAAAATATTTACTAAAGCATGAATGGCTCTAGGATTTTTTAAAGATGGAGGGCATAAGAGGGGCAATTATTAATACAGAGGGGCCAACCTTCTCTTTAACCAATGATATGTCTTAATTCGGTGAGTGACAGGGGAATGGACACTCTGCCGGCCAATCAGCCTTCAGCTGGAGCCGAATCCCCTTTAGCCCCACCCCCGTACTAAAGAAATTCAAGTGAGACTGCACCCCTTTGTTCATACATAATGAACCCACGCTGGTAAGTAATACTTAAGCAGGGGGTTCAGGTTACCTGTGGGATGAGCGCCCCCCTGCTGGCTGGCAGCGGATGCCTCCTGGTTCAGCTTCTTCTTGGCTTCCAGTACTGGGTTTTCAAACTGGGTCTTCTGGTTGATATGGCTGCAGCACAACAGTAAAGCTGACTATGGAGTATCAAGACACACACACACACACACACACACACACACACACACATACACAATCTGCATTGGAAGAGGACTAATTTCTGTCTCTTTTTCCACAGCTTATTATTAGGGGACACCTTGACACCCCAAGTGTATCATACTTCCGTTCCCATCTGATATCACCATGGATTCCAGAGTTGTCACAACAAAATGCAATTTAACCAAAAAAAAAAGAAAAAAGAGGCTTAATGTCTTCAGGAGCATCCCCATCTGATAGCATATTACACAGTGCAAGACCATAATAGCTCAGGTGTTTGTGGTGAAGCTCCTGTATCTGACGGCTTGTGTTGGTGCACACCCACAGGGCCCATGCGGGCTCCCGGAGACTGAAACCCACCTCGCTTCCCACTCATGCAAACGCCTCTGCTTTGCATGCGCAGCCTGCAGTATGACACAAGGTCAGGCCTGCATTTGTCGAAACCGCACGACCAGGAACGCCACGCTGACATAATATTGACACAGTACAATCCACAGCACTGTTCTGTCACATGAGGCGCATGAAGGGGGCAGGGAGGATATGCGGCAGTTCAGTCACACCTGATGCTCATGCCGTCAGTCAGTGGTGCGATAATATTTATCAGGATGCGAGAAGACTTCCACAAAGTGTGCATTCACATGCAGCCGCGCCATTACCAGGGATTAATAACGCCGGATTGTGCGTCACTAAGCGATGAAAACTACACATCTGTGTGACGCCATCCTGGCATGCTGGCTGTCTGGGGATTGAATGACTATGACTCAGGAGCCACTTAAACATGCGGGGGTCCTGCCAATAAAAAGGGGAGGTATTATAGGAGAGCAACACGCAGGGACGGATTCCGTCTCACGGTTTCCCTTGATAGCCACGGCCTGCTCATTGTGATGTAAACAGCCCCTCGCTGGGGCATAATGAGTTATTGTGTCGTGCTGTATTCACGCAAAACAAAGCGCTACCTCTGAAGAATCCCGTGCTCGTCTCGGCGACCACTTTGCATAAACAGGCCTGATTATTTCCCCGGCAATGGAGGGCCCACTCCAGAAGCCATCTCTTCATTCTTTGGGGAAAGAATCCTTCCCTTGTCTTCCCTCCCACTGGTTTAAGGAGAATAAACTTTCTTCCAAAGGGATGAGAAAAGTTACCCGCCATCCCCCCCACCCCCCTCAGGCGCACCATTACCCCACCGCAACCACAGTGGCACTTTTCAGCAGGACCCACATTAAGAAAGCAATGACCTCAGACCACCTCAGGTCTCGGAATTCGCGCAAGGGACAGCATTCAGGTCGCTCGCGGCAACAGCACCCCGGCGGCGCTGTCCCAGACCCACGGCGCCACTCCC
>JAODKF010000116.1:6366199-6387317 GCA_026779585.1 Mormyrus proboscirostris
GCGCAAGGGACAGCATTCAGGTCGCTCGCGGCAACAGCACCCCGGCGGCGCTGTCCCAGACCCACGGCGCCACTCCCGGCTTTGTGACCCGTCAGCCGAACGCCACGATTACCACGGTAACCTGCTGTGCTGATGAGCAGCGCGCCAGGATCACCTGCAGACGGGCCCGCACCGCCAGGCAGACACACCCACGAAAATGAAGAAAGTAAAACAAGTGGGGTGCACTCACTCCACATAATAGGTTCCGTACTGGGGGTCCTCGATCTTCTCCCAGCCATAAGGCAGCTCTGCGGATAAACAGTTCAGAGATTAACACTCGGGTGAGACGGCAGGCAACGCACTGACCCGCCTACAACCACCCGGCCAGCCCCGACAGCTGTCAGCGCCAAGACACGCTCAAGTCACTGCCGTTTGAATACCGCTCGTCCTCATAGAAGAATGCCCTTTAAGTGTCCAAGGGGCCCGCACTGTCAGGGAGGGGGCCGGGTGGACGGCTTTGCCAGAGGCCCCGCCAACCCCCCCATTCTAACTATCATTGTGTGATGAGCAAGCAGGGTGGAGAGAGCCCTTCATGCAAGAGGAGGCTCCGAAATTGCCTTCCCGAGGTAGTGCACTGATGAGCTCTCTGCACGTCTTTTAGAATGTATTAGAAACTGGCACCAAACGGTCCACCACCCCCCCCCCCACCACTCGCCCCCCCCAGGCTGCACTTGGCTGTTTGCTTAGCTCCGCAGACATCTCAGCACCCACAAGTGATACCGGGACACGTAGAATGAAGGCTGGCAGCTCTGTGTGTGTGCCAAGGGCGGGGGAACAGCTAAGAGCCAGCATGCGGTCTCACCTCCATCCTCGCACTTCTCGGGGGGCTTGGCCTTCTTAGCGAGTCGGGGGTCCAGCCAGGTGGTGGTCTTGGTGTTGTGACTGGTGAGCAGAGAGGCCCGATGACCATCAGTCATTTACAGTCCACGATAATCGTCACTCTCCGTGCCGAACACACCAACAACACAACTCTACGCTTTAATTCAATTTATATAGCGCCTATCACCACACAAGGTGCTTGAAATTGATGTGCAGTAATATATAAATAGCAATATTTGACTACATCATTTATACAGACAGACAGACAATTTTATTAATCCCCAGAGGAAAAGTTCTCCAGAGGGAGAAGAGAGAGGGAAAGGAAAAAAAAAAAAAAAAATTGGGGGTCCAACCCCCCCCATGATAACATTATAGAATATAGGGAAAATGAGCCCCCTTTAATAAAAGCAAGGAGTAAACTGGGGTCATGGTCAAAGTCAAAGTTCATCAATGAGTCAAACGTCAGGCAGCACCACCAGCTTCATGCCATTCCTATCTTTTCCTGTTATCACCCATGCTAACACCTGAAGGCTAAATAGACACAAAATAAAACAAGGAACATGGTTAAAATACAAGGTGATTAACATACCTGAAGAGCTGAACCGAGCAGGTTTAACGAACCAGCAACATAAAGAGCCATGCCTTCTGTGATTAACGGCCTGATTAGAAGGAGCCCTCCTGACTGCCTTGAAACGCTGAAGAGCCTCAGACACAAATATTTGCCAGTCTAAGGCAGATATCTTTATAAAACAAGCAGGCCTCCGGGAAAGCTATTTACTCAATTGTCCTTCAACCTCTGCAAGAGAAATATTGATTTTTCCTTCCTCTTCCCTCCCCTTTTCTCGCTCTCTCCTTTCAGAGATGCCATTGGGTTGGCGTTGACGTCACCAGATAACAAGGCTTACATCATTATTTGTTGCGGGTTGTCTGTGTGTATGTGTGTGTGCGTGTGAGCACATACCGCTGAGCTATACAGTTGTATCGCCGTGTCTTTTTCCTGTGTAAGACACCCAGTAAAGAAAGGTAATCTATGTGTTATAGACAACTATAGACAAATGTCTGTGGAATCAGGTCATACAGCTAAACCCAGGGGGTGTGTAATGTAATATATAATATGTATACGTTTATTTCTGAACATGCATACCCAGACACATACGCACAGAAGCTGACGAGTATCTGTTTGCACCTAATGAAGACCAGCTGCAATTAGACATCGCTTGCTTCTTCTGATTGGACAACCAGCAGTGACATTTCGCCACTAGATCTGACAGGTGGACTCTTAGATTCCAGTACAACACCAGGAAATGGATGGGATAAACAGCAGCCCCCCCCCCCAACACCTTGCAGTGAGCTGTACTTCCCATACGGACGCGGTGTAGCCGATGGTGCACGGCAGCAGGGGTACTCACTCGATGAAGTAGACCATGCCGGTTTCCGTGTAGGCCATCTCCCAGTTCTTGGGAAGCGGCTCTTGGCTCTCGTCCCGGGGCAAAGAGCCCCATGTGCGGAAGTCCATGGTATTGTTGGACTGGGTGTAGCTGGGGACGCTCTTCCTCCACTCTGAGCCTCCATCCTGGTGCTCTGTGATTTGGGAAGGAGGGGGTGCAGGTGAGCGGCTACAGACCCTCCCCCCATGTCCCGCAGCCACAGGATTTACAAGTTGTGACGTGATTGAGGGGGAGGCATGAAGCAAAACTGGGCTAGACCAGCTCATCCTTCCGCTTTAGGAGGAGTGGCGCAGCTTGCATGGGTGCATGTTAATTTGCATGCTTATTTGCAGGCCTTGAACAGCGGCTGCTCCGAGAGCTGCAGCCTCACTCATAGCTATGGGCTTGGCTTCTGCAAGCTCTCCTTACAGAACACTCCTAGCACAAAATTCCCATCCTGAAGACCAAACAGAACAAACCACATGGTGCAGAACCTGTATTTCCGGCTTGTGTATGATTCTGTCCTTTCGACAGCATCAGGTCAGCAGAATCAAGGTTAGACACTGATTACAACAACAGCAAAAAAAAAAAGCGTGTGGGCTGAGAATGCCCCACCCATGAGTCTGGAGCCAATGGCAGTGGCGAATCACATGACTGTAATGCGAGCCGGGAGTGATACAAGTCGTGTCACTGTATTTTAGATGTGCTGTGTGTCAACATGACATGAAAGATGACATGCAGTCAAAACTCCATCTACAACCCTCTGCTCACCAAAAGCATCCATTTCCACAAAGCTTCCAGACAAAGCCAGCAAACGGACTCAACCTTTCCGACTTTAATACTGGGGCGGGATGTCGCTGTGCAGGTTAGGACACTGTGCATGTCATCGGAATGTCTACAGTTCAAATCCTGTGGTCAGCAGAGTGGTTTCACCTAGTGCCCCTGAGCAAGGCCCTTAATCCCCAATTACTCCAGATACTGCCATTCTTTCGATTGCATGTTGCTTTGGATAAACGCATATAATAAATTGTAGTATTACTGTACTTCAAAGGGATTTAATCGCAGTATCCTCAAGCAGTAATGCTGGAGATTACATCACCAACCACCTATTATATCACAGGATGTACCAAATCACGGGGAGCAAAATTACATACAAACAAGTCTCAATGGCCCTCGAAGACCATCAAGACCGCAACTGCAGGTGACTTTTTGTGCCTTCTGCTAGCATGCAATGGGCTCTCTGTCCCCGTTCCTTGAATGCAAAAGGTCTGGTAATGCTGTGAGCCGCTGGTCGAGAAAGTGAGAGCTGACATGTCCATTGAAATAGCCAGACAGGCACGGCGATGAGATGCGCGGCAGGTGGAGCACACTGAGCCAGGCCTTCCTTGCTCGCGTCGTCGAAGGCCGCATGATCACGGAATGCACTCCCGCATTTTTAGAACAGGATGTGGCACCGTGACACTCCAAAGCCCCACTTCCGCACTTCAATCAAGCATCAAGCGACTTTCGAAAACGAGTTGCGATTAATTAAGCCGACATTCCGGAATCTTCCATCTCTTGCCAGCAATGCTGGGATATCCTTCAGCAAAGCAAGGGCAAATTCTTTGCCCCGAGTGATCGCATATCTCTCCTAATTGATCCCTGACAAAGTGTCTTTGGATAATTCTGATTTAAAGTGCCCTTGCAAACTGTTTGGAGGGTACGCGTGATGGCGTGAAGAGCGGTAGCTTGGCTAAATATTATAGCCATATTACAAACTTTACGGGCAAGACATCAGGTGACAATAATTAAACGGACTCAGATTTTAAATTAAAAGCTCTCTTCAGTGGGTTTTAGAAAAGATCAGGCAGTAAAATGTACAGCATGAATAAAACCACCATGACTGAACGCTAAAGGTTCACCTAACCTGTCAGCCCATTGATAGGCGGGGTCCTCTCCTCATCTTCCTCCTCCTCAGGGGCCGCGCTGTCCTTCCTCTCCATCTTGCTGACGGATGGGGTCCGCTTTCGCTGCAGCTCATTGTCGAACTCCTCATCGAATAGAACCTGATCCACGAGGTCGGGCTGCACAGGGCTGGGCTCTGAGGGTGGCTTGGGGGTTCCATAGTAGTTACCTGGAACAGTGAGAGGACAACATGCCAATCCGTCACCTGCTGGAGAACCACAGCTAGGGTGCGCTGCTGACAGGCGTTTTTTTTTTTTTTTCTTCTTCTTTGGACAAGTTCCCATCAATCACCAGGAGTTCAGAATTTGGACCTTGAATTGCCTAATCTACACACCTGCCTTGGGAACGGGGCAGTCGTGCATTGAGGGATGAGCTTCATGTTTGCAGGCAATGGTCTCGGTGAGTGTGTGTGTTACTTTAAGAGATCTATCAACATCACTTTATTGTTCTGTGTCCCAAAAGTACCCAAAGCAATAACCGCACATCTTCATAAAGTGGCTCAAGCTGCATTTCCAAGTTCTTTTTTATATTATATATACACACACACACACTCCTTAACCCTCCAATCACAAATATTACTCATTTTGTCAGTCCTCAAAAAAAAAAAAAAAAAACTACATAAGCTGACAACATGAACATTGATTTGCATACGATGCGTCTCCTATTAGAAATTGTAGAGCATTGATTCAACTAACTTTGAATAATTTCTAAATAATTAATGAAAATTACATTTGGTGTGCAACATCCCAGCAACTTGCATGCCACATTAAAGACTTAATTATGTTAAATTATTTATTTACTCATTTGCTCCTGGATCCAGCAGTCAATGGTTCATGAACAAAAACATCAATGTTGTTCTTAAACTGACACTGCAGAATTCACATAAAATTTATTCATACTGAAAACTATTAATTTGAATTAATTACACCCTTCATTAAACTGATAATTTATATAGCGCTTAATTGAAGAATGGGAAAAGATGCCAAAAGGGGATTCATCTGTTTAAACCAATTAATTACCCTCTAAACCCTACCTTTGTTTTAATCTATATTTCCATGGGGGGGCTGCAGACTCCATTAAATGTATATTTATAGTTTAATTGCAGCGGTTTCCTGCTTTGGAGTACAGCTTGATTCATTGTTCAGAGACAATAAACAAACAGATAAATCCCCAAAACAGACTGAAGATTTAAAGTGGGCCCACTGCGTCGACTGAGAAAAAAAATATATGTGGCATAGAGGAGACTAATTTGTTTTGATCCTTATGCACAGTGTGTACCTATGTTAATGTTGTAGATACATAATGCAGTTTTAAATCATAATGATGATTTAAAATTAATCACACAAGTCTAAATGCATTTTTTAAACATCACAAGTACATTTTAAAATAAAGCCCATGATTATTTTATTTTGTTCAAATGCATTGTATACAGAATAAAAGAATCCTTGTCTCTCCGGTAAATGTCACCAATCAGCGCTGCAAAGGTTTCCGAATTTAATGAACAGGAAAATGAACAGGGAAAAACAAAAAAGAAACAGGGAAGGACAGCTGAGTGATTGAATGTCCTTGCATCTTTTCTCAGGATAAATTTCACCTAGGAATCCACAGCTTGCAATTTAAAGATCTGTTGGAGTTTAGCTCAATTTCAGGCAACTGAATAGAGGCTGAGTGAGGGCATGGGTGCTTCAGTAGTTTGCAGCAGCTAGTCTTATAGGACCACCGGTGTAATCAAGGCCAGTGTTTCTCAATCCAGTCCTTGGGGAATGCCAGCCAGTCTACATTTTTATTCCCAGGTCCCAGCCAATCACAAATGCTAAATACCTTGTACCGGTGTGTCGGGAGCTGTACGCATGGATGCTGATATCCCCCGTAGGGGGAGACCGCCTAATATATGCATGCTGATATCCCCCTTAGGGGGAGACCGCCTAACGTATGCATGCTGATATCCCCCGTAGGGGGAGACCACCTAACGTATGCATGCTGATATCCCCCCTAGAGGGAGACCGCCTAACGTATGTATGCTGATATCCCCCGTAGGGGGAGACCGCCCAACGTATGCATGCTGATATCCCCCGTAGAGGGAGACCGCCTATGCATGCTGATATCCCCCGTAGAGGGAGACCACCTAACCATGCTGATATCCCCCGTAGGGGGAGACCACCTAACGTACGCATGCTGATATCCCCCGTAGGGGGAGACCACCTAACGTACGCATGCTGATATCCCCCGTAGAGGGAGACCGCCTAACGTACGCATGCTGATATCCCCCGTAGAGGGAGACCGCCTAACGTATACATGCTGATATCCCCCGTAGGGGGAGACCGCCTAACGTATGCATGCTGATATCCCCCGTAGAGGGAGACCGCCTATGCATGCTGATATCCCCCGTAGAGGGAGACCGCCTAACCATACTGATATCCCCCGTAGGGGGAGACCGCCTAACGTATGCATATGCATGCTGATATCCCCTGTAGGGGGACACCGCTGTCCGCGATCAAAGCTTCACCACAGCAGTGCAGACCCAGCATCCCCAGTGAGCCACACCAGCTTTATTTGTTTTTCTTCCTCTTTTCTTCTACTCTCTTTTTCTCTCTCTCACTCGCTCACCCTCTCAAAAAGGGCTTCATTACACTGCACGGCACAGCGATAAAGATAAGACAGGAGCTTTTCCCCCGTCCACGCCCGTCTCCGGCCGCAGGAGTCATTCGTCATGAGTCTCGGCCACCCGATTAATTGCTCGCAAGTAGCCAGTCTCACAGCCCTTGATTAATGACGTACGGAGCACGCACGGACACATGTGTCACATCAGGTGTCGCTCAGGAGATCCAAATGGTGGGACTGAGATAAAACAAAACCCCAAAGCAGATTTAACGTTTTCGGAATATATTTAACGCGAGCTGGAGGCCAAGTGGGTACATTCTCATGCACATACCTTTCTGGGCTCAGAGGAATGGACAATAAAAACCCTGCCCAGAGTTAAAACCATCCTCTCCGGCCTCACTGCACAGGTTGGTCCACAGTCCTTCCTCAATCCATCCCCTCTGACACAAGGAGTTTCTTTTGTGTTTAGTAGAAAAGGGAGGCGCTGGATAGAATCCAAGGGCAAAATTAACTGTACGGTAAATTGACTGGCCCTTGGCAAAGGGCAAGGGATGCTATTTTATCCACCATCAGACTTTCATTAAAACACAGAGGTGCCATTAGCACAAGATTTAAGTGCCTCCTCTTCTTAATAAGCGGCTCGCCGCATACCCTGCAGCAAGGGGCCGCAGTGTCCCTGCGGATCCAGCGGGTGCTCAGCTCCCCCAGAGGCGAATCCGCTCCAGTCACGGATCATCAACTAATGTGTGCAAAGAGCCATCTGTGGCCCAAACCGGGTCACGGGTCGCTAAAAACAGAACAGGGGTCCTGTGCCACTGCTCCGCTCCACTGAACCACTAATGTCACCGCATTGCATGTTTGGGTCCGGTTCTAAGGTGTGTTGCTTCACTACTGAGCAAAAGTAGCAACCATGGAGCATGTGGAATGTGGGTCTGGGTCATGGACCATAGATCACATCTGAATTGGGATGGGGGGGGAGGGTCATATGCTTTTAAAGGCACATATTATGGATGTATGACAACAGAATTTTTTATTTTTATTTTTTTAATAGAGCTTTATTGGTTTGCATTGTTAATCACCGCATGATGCTCCAAAAAGTCACCTGGCCAGCCCCCCCGCCCCCCGGTTTCCTGCTTCTTGGCCTGATTAGTCTCCTGGACTGGCCCTTATGGGTCACAGACTACCCATAATGCTTGGGTCTTCCCTGTCAGCATGTGCTGAATGGAACAAACGCAAAAAATGCCATTTTCATATTCAGTGAGATGACCCCCAGGGCCCCTGATTCCTTCTGCATATGCGGTGCGAGTTGATGAATAGGGGGCCCTGGGGCGCTCAATATATACAGTACAGCTGACCACCAATGCCCTCACCCTGGGGCTCTCACTCTATACAGCACATTTGACCACCAGGGCTACCTGCATATACAGCGCGACTTGATTACCTTAATAAATATGGGGCCAATGGAATCCAGTACAGTGCAAAACAACAGTGTCAGAAATTACAGGGTGATTTTAACATTAGAGCTTATCATGCTTGCCATGTCAGACTTGCATTTCTGATGATTATTTAATGTGTGTGTTTGTGCTCTTTTGTCCTACAATGACACAAATCGTTTGATGCAAGTCTGCCAATTTAGCTGATGCGCGCTGAAACCTTTGTTCCTCAGTTACACTTCCAAATCATGTGGCACTTATCCCACAGGCCAAATACTTTTAAAGTGACTGCACCTCTTCAGCTCTTCATTTTTTCTGTTGTGGTGTTTGTCATATGTTAAATAGCAATTCGGTTATGTATAGAATTTTATGGGCTGGGTTTTCATATTGTAAAAATGTAACGGTGGCAGCTAACTCAATTGAGCAATCAGTCAGTAACCACTCTGTCTGTTCTTGCACTCCCCCTGACAGCAGATACTTCTGCACTCAAGTAAAAAATGGTGTTACAGCAAGACACCAGTTTTCTGTTCTTTCAAAAATGTGATCAATGCCCCCACCCTGAGGCCAAAGGCCACATCCCACAGTTGGACAGAAAAATAATTACATTTAAACCAATGAAAGAATAGTTCATTCACTGTAGATAGTTGAAACACACACACACACAAAATTACCTATAACCATACAGCTTGCTGGTTAACTAATATCAGTGCACATAACATTATTAACCATAACCAACCAATACTAGGTAAAAATCTAAATGGGTGATAGTTTAGCTAATCAGTTACCTAGCTACCATAACTGCCTAAAACACTTTGTTTGTTAATAACAATTCATATAAAGTAAATATGGTAAATCAGCTTGAAAATCTTATGTGCTAAAAAGTTCTATATTTAGCACTAACTGCTGGCCAGCAAGGACGACCACATGAAGCACAGACGAGTATTATAGCACAGCTTTCTTGGCTTCTCTGTGTTTTGCCTCTTACCCAGACCAGAAAATAAGTTAAAGTGTTGCTCAAGCACAGCTTTCAGCAAGGTAAAAAATGAGCCAAATAACTCGCTAGTTACCCAACATTAATGTTTTTGCAGTAAGACATCAAAAAGTACAGGAAGCATCATCATCCATTTACTAACCTACAATTTATCTTTAAATTATTTCACCCATACTGCACTTCATGTGCTTCGCTTACATGATGTTTAACGCACGGTACACTTTGCACTTTTTCGGATTAGATGTCAAACTGCATTTCATTGTGCAAGTACATTATGCAGTGACAAAAAAGTTGAATCTAATGCAATCTAATCTAATCATAACTAGCTAGGTAACGTTACAACATGAGAGAGAAGTAAGGGGCATGCACTGATCACAGTGTGTTACCGCACCCACCACACAACAAGCCGCGTCAGGGATGAGAACCTGAGTGCAGCCATGTGGCAGGCCAGTGTGAGGTTTTTTTCCCCCGGTGGCTGGAGTGACAATCCTGCCTTACAGGCTGGATGTAGATTAACGTCATACTCCGGACACATCGCTGTCCAGACACAAAGAAAATATGCAGGCACGTTGTTATTTGTGTGAGAAGAAAATACTAAAGAAAGTCTATGTTTTATGACATAGCTGCTACATTAGTAGATTCATGTCTGATTATGCCGATTTGTATCTCTGTATAAAAACACGGCATGCATAAGTGTTAAAGCAGCTTGGGATATCCGATGCCTGATTCCGCAGTTTGTGCTAGAGGTGAAACAGCATTGGAAATATCAGTACTACCCATCAGTATATCAGCATCACACCCATAAAACTGAAAACATAATCATTTTATCATCCCACCCCTAATGTCTATAGTGCCTCCCCCTTTCGTGCATCTAGTAGCGGCGTCTCCAAGTTTTACGTGCCCAGGACCCTCGAAGGACCATGACCCAGTCCCGGTCTGGGGCAAGTTGCTGCAATCGACTGCACTAACGAGTGATTTCCTCCAGCGAGCTGTTGGATAGGAGATATTTATGCTTTTGGTTATATTGTTATATCACAATATTCCAGGGGGAATGTACTAAATATTCTCTAGTGCCTGCTGCAAATATTTTCCTTCGTTTTTCTCCCCGCCCCCCACGGGAGATATTTCCCCATGGGGAGGAATGAAGTATGACTATCCTATTTTTTCTTCCTGGTTCTGACTAGAATCTCACTTGTTTCGGTAGAGCAGCTTTATGCTAATCCTATATCCTGTCTGCCACTCTGGAACAGACACATCTGGACTGGAAAATCCTAATAGTCACCAAAAGTCATTAGCAGGCTGTCAGGGCCTCAGAGCGATTCCGTCCAGCCATTATGGTCATCATAACGGGCTGAGCCTTTCACTCCTCCCGTCGTCCAAAAAAAATAAATAAAAAATCCCCCTGCCTCCCACTTGTCCAGACATCGACGGCCGTTACTCATGGTGACACGTCAGTCCATAAAAGTCAGAAGCTGTGAAATCGCTTTCAACCAGATTGAATTTGGCCTCCGTTCCAGTGACCAAAAACCACCGAGTCACCCAATAAGTCAAGATGTAGATCATTACAAAGTTATACCGCCACCCCTGACAAGCTCACGTTTCAGAAGGGGGCCAACAAGCTTCATTATGCTTTCGAGGATTTGGCGAAATATGTATTTGGCTTTGGGACTAACTATGAGAGAGGTCAGAAGGGCACTACTTTAGGAGGTGAACTGGGTGTTGTGCACTGATGGGTCAACAGCGTATCAGGCCTCTCTGTGCTATGGCAAGGGTAGTAGTGCAGGGGGGGGTGGGGGGGGGGGGGAGTGCTGATGCATTATTTAATGCAGCGTGCTGTTGGCTGCAGGCCAAAGGCAGGAAAACCGGTCGTAGATGGTAGATGTGATTGTGCCTCCATCAGCAATTAACTTGGGGCCAGAACTAAAGGCAAAATGTCTTCGTGGCAGGCAGAGGGATGCTGAGAGTGAATAATTCACTTGGGATACACGATGCAGAAAGAGATGAGACAGAGGACTCTGGCAATGTCGTCACAAGGCCGCTAATTCCACAAGAAAGGTCGCGGGGTTAATCCAATTTTAACAGTATTGACTCGAGGTGTGTCTTGTTTATATGCAAATGGCTCGCGGGAGTTTTACTCACACAAAAATGTTCTAAGGGCAGAATACAAAATGAATGGTTCAGAGAGATATCCAATCAGATAGTAGAGGAGGCAGGTCGAGCAACTAAAGGAGAGGGGACCAAGACATTTGATTGGTTGGTCTGACATCTGATTAAGATCTGATGGTTCAGAGAGATAACCAATCATTTTTGTTCTATCCTCAGAACACTTTTATGCAAGTTAAACTCCCATGAGCTACTCTTTAAAAACACTGCTCCCAGTTTCTTTAAATGTGCGACAGCCCACAGCTATATTTTGTCAAGGAACTCATATCTCTACACACAGCACATAAATTAAAAGCAAAATTTTTACGATATGTATGCATGAACAAAATGTGACACTGCATGCAACAAGACTGGTAATGCTCCCGAAATTTTGTGATGGTTGTGAAAATCTGCTACAGAGCCAATCGTCTCTGGCTCACAGGGCCCCGAGTCTTCCAGGCCACTCCACGTACCGTCATAGGTTCCACTCTCCAGCAGAAGGCCGCTGTCCTCCAGGACGCGAAAGTCCGCCACGCTGATGAAGTTGTAGTCCACCCCAGGAACCTCCCCCTCCCGGGGTTGTCTCGTGGTACCTGCCCAAAAAAACAACACTGACTTGGGAACATGCAAGTAAAACTTAAGCCTAACAAAGACAGGAAATGCCTTTAGGAGCAGCCCTGCAGGTCTCCGGTGGAGAAGCTGTGAATCCTCCAATCTGCATGCACCAGAGAAGAGCCTAAAGGGGCAACAGCTTCACTCTGTGCAAAGGAAAGGAAGCCCTCCGACGGCACGAGAGCAGTCATTAATTCCTGAGTAGCCACACATCGTGGGAGGAGATCTCGCTATTGACCTGCATTTGCGTGCCAGGATTTTCGAGTCAGCAGGGTGAATCATTTACCTTCATTTGTGGCCCTGTAGGTTAGGCACCCTCACCCGCAGACTGACATCCCGCGGTTGGCAGAGCAGTCATGTTGCTGCTGGGCCCTGGAGGAAGCCCTTTCACCCCAAGAACTACTCCAGGGGTGCTGGGTAACTGGCTGACCCTGTGCTCTGACCCATCTCTCTCACAGGAGAACATGATGGGATACATGGAAAAGGAAACCTCATGTACCTTTGAAAATAAAAGTCTCTCCCTTTCAAGGATGTAAAATGCGGAATTTTTGCAGTGTTCCCGCAGCACTCTAGCAGCAGGGAGGCAACGCTTGGGATATGGGTGTGTCTGGGTTCAAGGTCCACTCTCTTCATGGTTTGTTTTTCAGCTACACTAAACTTCTGGCCGCACTTCAACTCATCCTTGTACATTCCACGCCTTCATCCCTCCCTTGTTTTCTCTCTCTCTCTCTCTCTGTGTGCTTCTCCATGCCTTCAAGCAAATTCACCCAATGTATTCATTAACAGTGCTATAAATCAACACCAAACTATTAACTCCAGCTTTAACCTGTTATCTCTAAATGGATCCAGATCAAAACATCTGGGAAATTTAATTTGTATGCTTTGGTTAGAGGGAGCTCACTAGCAGGTTACCCATGTGATGCTGACATGCAGACTCTTCATGTTAAAGACTCTTTATCCAACGATGCCGTTTCATTTCCCAGTCTAACTTATTTCATTGAATGGGTTTTCATGCCAAGCAGTTAGGACTTCTATTCATGGGAGAGCTAGTTTATCTATACAAAGGTTAATAATTACTGGATGGATGCATAACCTGACAATGTAGAAATTACACATTGATCGGTGGTCAATGTTGACACACCACAGCACACAGTGGACAATGACGAAATGTGTCCACTGCATTTAAACCATCGTGTCATGAGTACCTTGGTCAGGGTACCTCATTGGTGGCTTGCTGGTCAGGGATTCGAACCGGCGATCCTTAAATTACAAGTGCGCATCCCTAACCATTAAGCCACCACTGCCCAAGTAAAAATACATACAGCAATAAAGAGATTACCTAACTGTTATAAGGCTATAAAATCATGTGCATTACACTGGCTTTTGTTGAAAAACCTAGATAAAGTTCAGTTAAAATATCCTATATCCTGGACGATCTCGTCAGAGAGACTGGCCATGAATTTAAAAAAAAAAAAACATAACAGGCAGCTACGTTTCAATAATAAGGATTTTTAATTGGTTTTTATAACAAACTATTCGGTTTGCTTTTGTTTGGAGCAGGTTCGTTAACTGCAGAGCAGAAGCCGCAAATTGGTGGGAATATATTTGAGCTGCTCCACTGTGCCTTCATTCATGCACAAGTGCATATTAATCACGTCTCCTGCTGAGAGCGAGTGAGCGAAAAGTGACTAGGATCAGTATAACAAGGGATAAAGCAAATCTGACGGAAAAACGAAGCACAAGCCAGAACGCTAGAGTCACTTATTTTGTAAGACTACTGAACCTGATATTTAAATGCACAAATTCCAGATTAATATTAACAATGGGATAAAAGCAAAACATTCCTTCTAGTCTGAAAATAACATCCAAGCAAATCTGCAGTTACAGTGAAGGTCAATAGTGATCAGGCCATTTCAGCTTATTGGGAAAATGTCCCAGATGCAGGAGTTTCCACTGGCCTGGAGACGAATCCCCATCATTGGCACATCGATCTGAGGCAACTCCACCTGAAACGCAACCATCCGCAGCTAGCCTTTCCTTCACGGGAAGCAAGACACGGGTGGTGAGGTTACCGAAATTCCTGGGGGAAGACCAGGCAGCCATGAAAGCAAATTACAGGCACCGTGGCTCAATGCATAAGTCACCAACCATTCCTGCTCAAAGCCTCCCAGTTTATATATACAGGTTGGCTGCAATAACTTTTCCTATAAAATGGCTATAAAAGCTGGTTTTCCAATCTGGCACGAATGCAGTGTTTGCAATAAGGCTGTCATATAAAACTACAGCAGGAATGGCTATAATGAGGGTTGCCCTGAGGATGGAGGGCAGTACTCAGGCAATGTGTGTGAATGAGCAGCCTCTGCTTTTAACAGCTGAGCTGTTACAACCGGAGTCCCTCAGCAGCCGACTGAGTCACCCGCCGCAGGACTGGCGTGGTGCTCATGGGCGGCTCTGCAGGTTCCACGTGTTGGTGTGCGCTGCCCGCCACAACATGCAATAAATCTGAATCGCTACCAGTTGTGGGGGTCCAGCTGGCAATAGCATCATGTCCAGGTTCCTGTCTGCATGTCTACTCCCCCCAACCCCAACCCCGTCGGCCAAGGGATCTCTCTGGATAAACAGCAGCACGCCAAGGACAAAACCCACGGAAGGCCGCAGCAGCAAAGTGCAGAGGACACAATCCCATGAAACCCAAAGCACGGCTGACCTCCAGCCCTCAGTCACAGACCAGGCCGAGCCGCAACGCCGCAGGTCGTTAAACCTCGTCCTCCGTGATCACAGATCTCACCAGCTCCTGAGACCCTTCCCCCGCATCGTCAGTCCAGCGTGACGTTCTCACATGGATGGAGGGCTGTAGCAGGCTAGGAGGTTTGAGGTACAAATCTGGGTGGTTTTTCTTGGCGGGGGGGGGGGGGGTAAAAAAAAAAATAATAGAAAAAAAACAATTAGCAGAGCAGTTTACACCATCGTGATGCGAGACGCCACCAGCTGCTTAATCTTCTTAGCGTGCAGCACAGAGCTGTGACACACCCTGCTGGGCGTGTGAATAAACAGCCAAGGTGCAGGCCAGCTTCATCACACACAGAAATCTCCTAGTAAAAGGGTTTCACTCCTGTGCACATCAGACGTGGGAGAAAATGGAATCTCCATTATTGCGATGGATGGATGAAGGGCAGATAACCACACCATGGAGAGCTAGGCTGATGGATACTCCCACTGTGGACTGAATATAAGCCACGCTGGGCTTACGGTGAGGCAGCATTCAGGCAGCCATTCCTGTCAATCAGCCTCCAAACAACCAGCAATGAAACAGAGCGGCATATTCCTTCTACGCTTCTTGGTCATCAGTCAGGAATTAGGCACGTGAGATCACTCGAGAATCGTTCACGTTTGGCCATTGCGCCCCCTATAGACTGCTGTGGGAGGCTTTCTGAAGATGCCCACTTAGGTGGGAGCAACAAGATAACACCCCGACACCCCAGATGAGAGAATTATTTGCAAAAAAAAATATTTAAAATTTCAAGGTCAATAAGAGGCCAATTCTCAGATTTTTATGTTTTGTATGAACTCAAAAACTTACAGTAAAATAAATAGTCTATTAGTTAATGTTGAATTATTATACAAGTAAAAAAATACTGGTTTCATTTATTCAATAACAATTCTTGTATATAGTAACTGTCATACAATGGGAAAAAGTCATTGAGGTCCCCATACATAGAAAGTGCAAGCAAAAAAAAAAACATGATTTCCTCCCTGTCTGCAGTGGCCACTTAATGTCATCATAATTCTTCCCCTCAAGCATGATGCCTAAGCACACTAGGGAGAGATGAAGACGAACACAGCACCCTGTGTCTCTTCAGGCTGCAAGCTGCGGGTTTTGTCATGCAAGGAATCGTACATGAAGGAGAGCGAGACCAGCTCGATCATACTCACAGCCCTGTGGATATCAAGCCAATGGCACACATCACCGAAGAGCCATGAAGGAAAGAAACAGCCAGCCATCTAGCACACACCACGCTCTCACCAGCATACTGCTGGGACATCTCAGGGAGAAAAAAGGAGTTATAAATATTCAGGTGGTATAAATATGCTGCTGCAAAAAAAAAAAAAAAGTTTGGCTGCAAGCATGTCAAGCTGCACAAACAGAAAATATGGCACAATTAACAACATGACTCATGAGTGCGGTAATTAAGCCGCATTACTTTTTTTGCTGATACACAGAGTGGTAAATCAAACATGAGCCTTGTGATTAATTTGTTTTCAACGCCGGTTACTCAGTTTTTTACCAAATAATAATAAAAACACCAGCACTGAGGTGATGAAGCAGTTTTGCCCTAACACAATCACAGAAGCGGCCCACCCCTTGCTTTGAAGGCAGCAGATAATGGCCAACATTTGAAGGCTGTCTTGCACACAGACTTTTTGCTAGTGTTCTGCCTTTGCAGAGATAGCCGGAAATGAGCTTTGAGTGCTGTGAGGTGTAGTTATAGCGTCTGAAATTATAGGACAGGAACTGGCCAAAGCATTCAGGAAACAACTACACACACAGTGTGAGACTTGCCACGAAAATACAATAGTGATATTCATCCCCATGAGGAAATTCTCTTTTCACATATCCCACGTCGCTCTCCATGAGACAGGTGAGAGCAGGCTTGGGTGCCAAAGCGCAGGATCAGTCAGCGCGTAATGTCTCTAGAACAATTAAAGGATAAGGGTCTTGCTTAAGAGTCTAACGGTAATATCAGTCTGCCGATGCTAGGATTCGAGCCGGTGACCCTCTGACCTGTTGTATGGCGTTCTACAGGCCACCTCAAACAAATAACGGTCTCAAAGCACTCCGTCTGCTTCAGTCGAATCTTATGACTTGTTCAAGTCAACAGGTTCATTTGTTCATAAAGGAAGAAAACGGCAGACATGGTGTTTTCTTCTGAATCCTGGCATCATAACATGTCTGTTGAAAAACGCCGCTGCTGAATGCCTCCCGGACATACTGACGGCAGGGTGCATTTTTGGCGTGTCTCAGGCCCATTCAATGAAATCTAACGATGCTCTGTGGCATTCAGAGGTAGGTGCGGTATCTGGAGGTGATGATTCATAGTCATGTGTCACTTTTGTTACCATTATGAATGGGTGGAGTACAGAGCTTGAATTAGGACAGGCGGAGAGGGTAATTAGCTCCAAGAACAAGGAGGCATTGGAGATTACATTAATGCATTTATTTAGCCGACATGTTTTTTTTTTTTCCCCCCGTAGTGATGTACAAGCGAGGATAGCTAGGGGTCAGAACACAGGGTCAGCCAGCGTCCCCGGAGCAAGCGGCATCGAGGACCTTGCTCGAGAGCCCGAAGGCAATTTGATTGCTCTGCCAGCAGTAGGATTTGAACCCATGACCTTCCTGACGCGGGCACTGATCCCTAACCAGCAGGATACTCAGAGGAACCCATGTACTTGTTTCAGGGCAGAGTTTGATGGTGTGGTACTGCTCAGAACAACGGAAGGCTTGGCATGGTGTGTTGCTCGCTGTATTTTTTTTTTTTTTTACTGATTTAGTAGATGCCTTCACCCAAAGCACCTCACATTTAAGAAGGTAGGGTTAGTCCTGGAGCAACTGGGCCTTCAGGGCCTCGCTCAAGGGCTCAACGACTCTGCCAACCAACCGGCAAACTTCTAATCACAGGCACAGCATCCTAACCCACCGAGTGACACACTTCCCCCATAAATGGATGACATTGGGGTAAACAGAATTTGCTACTTACATGGTATAGTACGCAGGTAGAGGTTATCGCGGATGATCTGCTGGAGTTTATGGTCCAGAGAGCCCTTCTGGAACTGCAGGCTGAGGTAATGGCGCAGGTCCGTATTGAGCACTTTGCCTGGAGTCAGACAGAAACAAGCACACAGCCTTCACTACAAAGTCAGTGAAGCTTTGGTTCCTCTTAAACCATCCAAAACATTTTACCGTCCTGTTCCCTTGGCAACCATTGATCAAGTTCCAGCACCATGGTGAAACAAATCAGACCGATGGATAAAGATCTGACCGCTGCCACATCTCATGAATGTTTTCTTTATCCCTTTATTTCTTCCAGCCTGGCTGACAAACACGATTGTCCATGACAGCCAGCCTTCTGCTAATAGCAGACCTTCTCCCTCCAGCAGACAGCTGGGAGCACATGGCCTCATCCCAGACTCTAGTAAATCTAGTGGGGGTCCCATATTCTGCTACTATTCCACTCGCTCTACGTGGCAGGAAGCTCACTGGTGACACGAACTTTCATCTGGAAGCTTTAATAGAAGGTGGCAGCCTCTTACCTCAAACTTGGACTTAAAAGGAGCCAAAAGTAGCAGGAATTTGCACGCGGGGGAGGGGATATAGGTGAATTAAAGCATTAAAAACCTTTATCGCAGCTCGTAACACTCGTGACCCTCACCCCTTCTCCAGCTGCTAGCATTGTCCGAGATGACACCCCAATTCCATAGAGGGCATGCTTTGAAAAAGATGCTACATGCAAGGTTAGCGCCAAAAGCCGCTACGACTGATTGGCCTGACGTCTTTAGGTCCGTTTCACCTAAACGGATGTTCCATGATAAATAATAAGATGGAGCGTCTCCTATCAAACAGGCCATTTGAGGTACAGAGAGATCAAAACTGGAACCATGAGGACTGACACAGTAAACAATTAGCTACCCACTCTGTTAATATTTATGTATTTTCTTAATCTGCTGCGAATGTTCTATAACAAGGAGTGTAAAGGGCAGCGTAACCGAACACTGCAATTTTCGTTTCAAGTTGAGAGTCCGTTTTTAGAAAAAGCCCTTGAGAAATTAGGGTGCTGCTCTAAAAGGGCAAACACCGACGGCAGCTCGCGCCCACCTGGACGGCCGGTAATGTGGTCGGGACGGGACGCGTTTGACAGCTCTGATTTGTCTTCCCGGGAAATTAAACAGGCTGCCCACTGCAACGCGAGATTGGCCTCCCTCCACCGGGACGCCTGAGATGCATACCAATGGCTTCTGCGGCAAACTAGGCAGGAGAGGAGCGCACCCGCTCACGGAGCCAACACGTTTACAAAGAGGCTCTCAGCACAAACTGCTATCCCCAATAGAAGCAGCAGTGCCATCTGGCCCTAAGATCGGACAGATTATGTGTCCCAGCTGGGGGATTTTTAATTTTTCTTTTTTTTTTTTGGAGAAATGACCAGGATGTTTTTCTCCCCCCTCCAACAGAAACATGGAACCCAGCTGGCTGAAGCCAGCAGACCACACGGGGGAGTATGGGCGCCATCTGTTGGCAAGTTCGGTTTCCCAGAATTCCTGCATGCAACTGCCCCAGAGGAAAGACGTGGAAATCCCAGAACTCACAAAGCGCTAGAGTTTCTCAGAAACCCTCCTACAGAACATACAAGGTTTCGATGACGACACAGTTGCAAGACAGATAAATCATTCATGACCAATGAATTATTTCTCTTCGTCGGTGCACTCTATGTAAATGCACATCTATACTATATGACATTATGTAATTTGCACACATGATTAGCAAAAGGATAAAGTGAAATTCAGATATTAAGCTTCACGTACAACACATTTGTCAGGGCATAAATCCAACATAGTCTTAATTGAGCATAGCAAACAGCAGCCCGGTCTCAGTGCTATGGAGGATTATCTTAAGCTGTAATCACAGAATCACAGCTCATCATAAATAGCATCTTAACATTTTCATTTAGGCACACAGTTGACGCCTTTATCCGTACTGGTGTTATAAGTTTCACCATGAACAGCGTCCTGCTCAGCAGCACTAATAATCCACTGTGATGAAGAAATACTCTTAAGGCCATTCACCCTACGTTTGCATCGTCTTAGCCATGAGTCCACCTGCTGACCTTAAATCAAGAAACATTCAGACGTTTCTGGAAATAAAATACGATTCACCAGCGACCTAAAAGAAAACGGCAAAGACTGTCATGGCTTCCACAATGATCTTGCTAAGAGCCAGATATAATGGCAACATTCAAGATTCAAGGAACACAGGAGCTGGAATTTTGCACCGAGCTACTTTTTTGGGTGTACATCTATATAATATTACTATATTAATGAGATGTGTGTCCATGACTAAGAAATTCATCATCACCGAAATGTTTCAGTCAGCTAGACTGCAAGAAAAAGACAAGTGAAATATGAGGTACATCCTTTCATCATACTTCATTCGGCTCAAGCTGGCCGGGGCCAAGAGCCATATTTCAAAAGATTTTGTAATGTATTTTTGGTGCTCTCTCTGCTCCCCAGGCCTTCTCTACGCAAAACCTTCTCTGGACTCAACTCCTGACCCTTCCATCTATAGTTGTTGTGCGATCCTCCTTCACGACCCCCCTCATTCTCCCAGAAAAGCAAAAAAGCTCTATTAAACCCTCCTGTTTGGGGTCCAGTGGGCTCTGACCGTGAACACCAACATGTGTTAGCACTCTTTGTTCTGACTGAAGCTCTCACTAACTTGGGAGTTGGAGGGACACAACCAATGCCTTCCTAATATCTAGAGACTGTCTGGTCCCATTCAGTGAGGTAGTACCTTCTGCGGTGCCTCTAACCTACCTTTCTACCCTAAACTGCAAGACATGGCAAGCTGAAGAGACACCATCATCTTTGGTGTAGACACCATTACCACATGCTGTCTGCGAGCTGAGACAGCAACACAAGGAATTGAGTATATTCTACAGGACATTTTACAGTTGCATTCCCTCTACACTTTACATGATCTGAACTGTATCACCCCATACAATGTGCAAGTGTAGTTCAGTGTACGCCATAGTACATGCTGCATTCCAGCTCCTACTGAAACCTTCTCTGAAGTGAAGAGAGACCTTCCTGTACGCCATAGTACATGCTGCATTCCAGCTCCTACTGAAACCTTCTCTGAAGTGAATAGAGACCTTCCTGTACGCCATAGCACATGCTGCATTCCAGCTCCTACTGAAACCTTCTCTGAAGTGAATAGAGACCTTCCTGTACGCCATAGCACATGCTGCATTCCAGCTCCTACTGAAACCTTCTCTGAAGTGAATAGAGACCTTCCTGTACGCCATAGCACATGCTGCATTCCAGCTCCTACTGAAACCTTC
>JAODKF010000116.1:6401848-6421925 GCA_026779585.1 Mormyrus proboscirostris
GTGGGATCACTGGGGAGAAGGGCCTTGATCAAGGGCCGAGTGGTGGGATCACTAGGGATAAGGGCCTTGATCAAGGGCGCAGTGGTGGGATCACTAAGGATAAGGGCCTTGATCAAGGGCCCAGTGGTGGGATCACTAGGGATAAGGGCCTTGATCAAGGGTCCAGTGGTGGGATCACTGGGGAGAAGGGCCTTGATCAAGGGCCCAGTGGTGGGATCACTGGGGAGAAGGGCCTTGATCAAGATCACAGAATTTGAACCAGGAACTGATTCCCAGCCCACATAGCAGTTTTGATTACTTTATAATTATTCTAAAACGTAGAGAATTGTACAAAAGAACGTTTCTGTGGGGTAGCTATGTCCAAACTTTTGACTGGTTCTGAATGTGTATACACTATATTGCCAAAAGTACTGGGACAGCTACCTTTACACACACATGAACTTTAATGATATCCCATTCTTAATACATGACAGCTTCAGCTTTTATGGCTCTCCACAAGGTTTAGAAGTGTTTATGGGAATTTTTGACCGTTCTTCCAGGAGAGCATTTGTAAGGTCAGGCGCTGATGTTAGATGAGAAGGCCTGGCTCACAGTCTTCACTCTAGTTCATTCTAAAGGTGTCAGGGCTCTGTGCAGGCCAGTCAAGTTCCTCCACACCAGACTCATCCATGTCCTTATGGACTTTGCTTTGTGCACTGGTGCGCAGTCATGTTGGAACAGGAAGGGTCCATCCCTAAACTGTTTCCACAAAGTTGGGAGCATGAAATTGTCCAAAATGGCTTTGAATCCAAACCCAACCCCTGAAAAACAACCCCACACCATAATCCCCCCTCCACCAAACCTGTTTTGCTTCTTTGTTTGATTTTGAATAAATTGCTGTATGGAGTAACTGTGATGCTCAGACTGTTACATTTGAGTCATTGTTTGTCTGTTTTGAATATTCATAATTCCTGCTGGCAGTACTGGTGTTTACAGAGCAGGCTGTAGATACAGGACCACACATCCCCTGTGCATATTCATAGCTTAAACTGTAAGTCTGCTTCTACTGACATGACACAATGGACTGACGTGAAGAAGGTAAAAATAACTACAGAAAGGAAAGAGACTGTTTATCTTGTAAAATTCTATCTGGAGAGACTTTCTAAATGGGGGTACAGAAATAACTCTAGCTACTCTAGAAATTGTACATTCCCTGTACTTTTAACCACTCATTAGCGAGAGCTACTTATTTGATCAAAAACATCTATAGCTCTAAGCTCTTTATGTATAGCCCTGAAAATCATTAGTGGCTGTGTTGGCACTGACCCTGACACGACATGTCCTGCATATCTTCACTCTTCGAAAGTCACAGTCTTGAAACTCAAATGGTTTTGCCCTTCTCGGCTACGTGTCTCTATTTTGGACTGGATATTTCTTAAATATTCAACTATAGTGCAGTGTTATTTTTCTCACATGTTTATTTAATTGTGTTAAATTACTAGCAACTGGAAAATTACAATTGAATGAAGATGTAATTGTGTATAATATATATGTAAAGATAGCAGGATCAAATCCCCCACCAGCAAGTCACCACTGAGGTACCCTGAGCAAGGTACCGTCCCCAAGCACTGCTCCCCGGGCACTGAATTAGCTGCCCCCTGCTATGTCACGAAAGTCACATATGGGTTAAATGCAGAGGACACATTTTGTTGCTGTGTGCTGTGGTATGTTGACAATGACCACTAAATTCTAATTCAATAAGATTTTTCATTCACACTGTTGGAAATCAGACTTTTCAAAATCGTGTAGCCCCTGAGAGAGGCAGACACTGAGGTCCCAGCACAGGGAGGTAGATCAGGACTTACCGAGCAGGTAGGCCCCATCAGGGCGAAAAGCAGTGCGTTCTCCCTGGGCGAGATGAGCTCACTGTAGATGTGCATTTCTGAGCTGGGTTCCATCATCCTGCACCCTCTGTCCCTCTCTCTCTCTCTCTCGACTTCCTCTGGAGTCAATTTATAATCAATATGTCGCCACACAATCCACTACAACTTAAATGAAAAGCTCTTGCCTTTTGATTAGACTTTCTTACATTTTACTTTACTTGGTTTGATCTTCTTGATTGTGCCTCATTCACTTCACCCTGGCAAATCCCCACCCATCGTTGGCCACACCCACCACCCACATGCCCATGGATAACACCCTCGCCAAATGCAAATCTGTGGCCTAACTTTCCTGCTGCACTGAACCAACTATATGTAGAAAAAATATGTCCGTCCATCTTAGCACTTATCTAGTGCAGAACATATAAGGGATAACAACATATTGCAGGACACAAACACACACTCTATGGGCAATTTTAGATTCAACCAATTTACAAAAAATGAACTGTGGGAGGAACCTTATTCAATGCAAGAATTTACAAACTCCAAACATTACCAACAGAGGGCACTGTGAAACCACATATATCCTGTGGATATAAAATACGTATCAAATATAAACTCCACTACGTACCTTCATAGTGCCTGCATCCAAATGTATATTAGGGGAAAAAATGCAAGGTAAAATAGGGATTCAGAAAAGATATAGTTTTAATAGCTGAAAAGTTGGACTAGATAACAGCAACAACAATAACTGGTCTGGTCTTCCGAATGGTGATTGTTACACAAAACCCCGAATGAGCCCCCGGGGGGTGCTGGTGAAGCGTCTTATCGCCACTAAATTCTATGAGGCTCCCACATGTTCCTGACGGTGCACAGAGCAGATGGGGGAAGTGGGAGTCACACATCGGGCAGCTGCAGTGCGATTGCCAGGCCAGGCCACTAGGTGGCAGTAAGGTAAGAGGCATTCGAGGAGGGGTGGACTGACCCATGTTGTGTGATGTGGAGTTTTCTCCACAGAGTAGAAAGTGCCCGGATACATCAGCATACTCACACTAAAGCTCGTTCACACACACACAGGCAATACTGCTTTAGTGATGAAATAAAGATTTAACTCGTCAGACATCAAGGCTTCATTTTAGTACAACCATCGCATTACATTATTTTCCATTGGTAGCATTCAAGGGCCCGCCCACTTCCCATGCCACAAGTGTCTCATTGGCTATTGCACAAACTGCTTGCTCCTCCCCCTCCTCCTCCGCCCCCTCCTTTTGATGTGGCTGCCCTCTTGCGTCTCTTGTTGAGCAGAGGATTGCTAGAGGTGTCCAGGTCCTTGATCTTCACCTGGTCATAGTCCACGCGCATGGTGGCCAGTGCACTGGTCATCTCATCCTGCACACCCATACACACATTACACACATAGGCAGTGTAGTGTCAGTCAGTGTGACTGTGATGCATGACCTGTGCACCGGTCACATAGGATAAACAAATGCATCCCCAGAAAATAACCCTTAAATGCCAATTCTGAACTGCCCAGAGGTCAAACAGCAATGACAAATTCTTACTGAAACAGTATTAAAATACAAAAAATAACAATAAACTACATTGATTTGGTCTAGAACTCACAGTAAATTCAAGTAATACAACTTAAAAACTAAACGCATATTTATAATTCAGAAAAAGAATCTAGTAAGTCAGAGGCGCAGCTTTTTATTTCTTGGATTGTTCTTGTGCCCAGTACTATATTGTGGTTTGTTTATAATTATTACTAGCAGGTGCAATAAGTTGTACAACAATAGCCACCAGGGGGCAGCATCATACAGAAAAAGTCCATTCTCTCACCTTTACGTCATCCCACATCTCCCTGTCTTCCATCAGCACTCGTGTGGTGTGCAGAGGTGTTGGGGGAACCGCCATTGACTGCTGTGATAAAAAACCATACACAGATTTCCCGCCCATATGCATAAATCTGCAGCAAAAAGCGAGTAAGTGAGGGCTGTATTATGGCGCCAGGACCGGTAAGAACTTACATTGATCCAGGGGTGGTTCATGAATTGAGAGATGGTCATCCTCTCACTGGGGTCAGTCTTCAGTAGCTGGCGGATCAGTTGCTTGGCTGAGAATAGGAAAAAGGCCTCACGGGTCAGTCACAGAGATAACTGTATACTTTCCATTTAAATAAGCATTATTGTTATCCATCCACCCACCCATTTTCTGAAACTGGGAGTCTGGAGCCAGTCCCTGAGGCTACAGGCACAAAGCAGGGAACAACCCAGGACGGGGTGCCAACCCATCGCAGGGCACAGAGCAGGGAACAACCCAGGACGGGGTGCCAACCCATTGCAGGGCACAAGGCAGGGAACAACCCAGGATGGGGTGCCAACCCATCGCAGGGCACAAAGCAGGGAACAACCCATGACGGGGTGCCAACCCATCACAGGGCACAAGGCAGGGAACAACCCAGGATGGGGCGCCAACCCATCACAGGGCACAAGGCAGGGAACAACCCAGGACGGGGTGCCAACCCATCGCAGGGCACAAGGCAGGGAACAACCCAGGACGGGGTGCCAACCCATCACAGGGCACAAGGCAGGGAACAACCCAGGACGGGGTGCCAACCCATCGCAGGGCACAGTCACACACCATTCACTCACACACACATACCTATGGGCAATTGGGCAACTCCAATCAGCCTCACAGAACAGTCTCAGCACTTTGGGACTATTCTGTGTTAAATTCACAGCACTGCTGACACAGAGCAGAAGAGCCTGCATCCAGCATATATTCAGATCTCTGGGGTTTACAGAGCAGAAGAGCCTGCATCCAGCATATATTCAGATCTCTGGGGTTTACAGAGCAGAAGAGCCTGCATCCAGCATATATTCAGATCTCTGGGGTTTACTGAGGCTTGTTTTCAGTGCGCAGTCCCTGAAGGCTCCCACCTTCTTCAGATACGTCGTCCCACTCCGGGTTGGGAAACTCGTATTGGCCCATGCGAATGCGCCGCTTCATCCCGGGGGAGATGGCCTGTCCCGTGTTGGAATAGAAGGGGGGGAATCCACACAGCCTTGGGGGAAACGGATACAAACACAATGTTACCTTCTGGACACAACAGTGCTATCACCATTTACTACAAATATAATATAACCAGAAGCACTTTTGAAAATGACATGCAACCTTATATTTCACTGAGAAAAGTGAGAATTCATGCATTTCATGATAAAAATAAAGGATTTTGTGGGCAATAAGCAATCTGTGGGTGCGTCACCTCTACTCATATGTCAGCACTATTGTACTATAAAGTAGTTATTGTTCTTTATGTGTGAAAAGGGCACTAGAAGAGGTGAAGAAGATATCAAGTGGGGCAGGACAAGTGTGTCAGATTCACACACACACACACACACACACACACACACACACATCTACACACAGTCTATACTCACAGGATGTACATGATGACACCAAGAGACCACATGTCACATGATTTGTCATACTTCTCCGGACCGAGCACTTCAGGGGCTGACAGAGACAGATGGAATATTAACCTCACCTTATATAAATATATACACATCTTTTAAATGGTAATGCACCCTGTTTAAAATGATAATGAAAACTTTTCTAGAATAACGATGCTTCTCCTAATAATGTAGTGAAAATATATCTTGTTTAAACAGCTTGTCATCTAAAACGTTTCTTCTATCACCAAAAATACAAAATTATGAATACTCATATATTTATTTACATAATTTACATAATTATATTTATTGCAGCAGTACAGAGAGGCAGGTGAAATGATCAGTTGACAACAGATGCTCCTATGATGTTTTGGGGTATGTTTGTTTTGCTTTTAAAATGTTGCTGGTTTTGATTTAGGTATTGCTATTCTGTGACACTGAGCTGTCTAAGCTTAGCTCATTCATTAAATACCATTTCACTTTAGTCCTGCCTCAAGCCCCTTTTCCTTACAATGAAATCCATACTTGCAACGCGTTCCCAGCTTCTTGCTAAAAAACAGGGTTTGACACTCCTGTACTCGGAGCTGAACTTCCCCTGTCGCCCTCTTTCAGACCCCTAGATGGCCCTGATTCTGCTATTGCCCGTAGTTCACAAACCAACACGGGATACAGACCAACATAGTAAGGAGTGTAGCAGGGAGTCAGTAGGGAGTTCTGCAGCGTGGTCTCCTTGGCAAAGCCGAAGTCGGTCAGTTTCAAGACACGATTGGTTTCCTTGGTAGTGTACAGTAGGTTCTCCGGCTGGGGGGGACAGGCGGCGCGGGGATGCGCGGTCAGCTCTATCACGGTCATTGTCCCAGTGACGGTACCGTCATCATCGCCATAACAACCGTTCTCCCTCCTACACGGTACAGCGAGACGCAAGGGTCGCTCTCACCTTGACGTCCCTGTGAGCGATGTTCATGCGGTGCAGGTACTCGATGGCCGTCCCGATGTCGCGCATGATATTCGAGGCCTCTGTAGAACAGAATTGGGCAGGTCTCAGTGAGACGGAGGACAGGATACCATGGAACACAGAAGGGTGGCACAGCAGGGCATAGGATGCAAAGCATGATGGGATATATGTAAATAGAATGAATGCACACTAAAGCCTTATCCATCGTGGGGATTTTCTATGGTGAATCCTGATGCATCTTCTCCATAGTTTCTAAATGATTTATATACATATGTCACATTACGTCAATTTAGTGATGCCCCTGGAATGTCATTCATTGTTAAACTGGGAAGTGTTTTTAAGTCAATGGACACTCTTTTTGTGTAAACATCAGTGAAAAATTCAATGGGTGAACTGCACAGCTGGAGTTCGCAGCTGGAATCACAACCCTTCATGGGTGAAACCACAGTGCTAGCAACTCCTGTTCTATGAGCCAAGTGTGATAGGACAGGACACATGGCCGTGGGCCATCCCTGCAGGGAGAATCAGCTGACTGGGTTTGTTTGTATTGATTTGTTCTACCTATGTATTGGTGAGTCATGCTGTTGTGCTGCACACTCATTGGCTGATAACCTCAACACTAAAAAATGTCAATGCAGTGTTTGTTTATTTCTGCTTCTGTCAGAGTAAATCCGGTATCTCATTTTTGTATTTCTTGGTACCATCCCAGCCGCCTCCCTGACTACCCCCATTAAGGGAAAACATTGTAACAAAAGGTTTCTTGCTGCAAAGTCCTTATTTAACAGGATTCCATTGTCACGCACATTTCTACCACTTATTTATTTATTTACTTACTTATTTATTAACTGATGTGACAGAGTACAGCCACAGCAAAAGCCTGTATACAAGGGACAGCGGGGCAGAAGTGGCACTAATTCACCGTTATCAAGAAACCAGTCCCTTTACTTCACTGCTACATCAGGTCCATTTCACACTGCACCCACTAGAGCAGCACAATGTATGATGCTAACATCGACATAGTATGTTATGCACATGCAATTGTCACTTTGCAAGGACTGCTATTGTAAGTTGAGTTACAATAAGTGTGCTAAAACACTTAAGAAACAAAACTTAAGAAGCTTTGCAGTTTTGATGTTCGGTCCTTTTCAAGATTACCTAAAAAATATTAGAAAAAAACAGTATAATATTTCCCGCAGCTGCTTTTGCATGTGCTCTGCATACACACTCTTTGAGCCAGTGATGATTATTTTCATCCTTTTTGTTGGACTCAGTCATAGACAGTGTAGCATCTTAGTGAGAAATTTAACGAGTGAGGAAGAGAAAAGCGAACAAGAAATGGTGACCAAAAGACATTCGCCTTCTGTTGTATGGATATATTTTGAAAACATAGATAATATTGAGACAAAACAAATGAATTGTCTGCACTGCTTTGTGTCTGTTGGCACAATTTGTGGCAACACCAGACAATGCTGGTAGACAATAACAAGTTCCATTTGGCTACAGTTTATTTCAGGTAAATTTCAACTACTTTATTGTTTAATATTGCAATTTTAAGTGCAGAGGTCGATGTGATTTTTTCCCCCATGTCGTGCAGCGTTAGCACCCACCCCAGGCTGACCTCTCTCAGTGAAGGCCTGGTCTCCTCGTGCCTGAATCTGGCTGAAGAGCTCTCCGCCTTCCATGCTGAAACGAGACCAACAACACATCCATTAGACAACACTGCCCCCCCTGCATCAAACCCCCCTCAAACATCAGCAAGGGTTTAGCTGCCAGCTCATACCAAACTTCCTGGATTATAACATACACCAATGTACACCATGTGAATCAGCAATGACAAAAGGATGAGCTTCAATTGTCGTACAGATTAAATATCAACAAATGAAACTAAATTGAGGGGTATGCAGACCTTGACCTGAAGCAAGACTTCACAGTGGTGGGTCTACAGTGGAGACTTCAGAGCTGATTCCACCCACACCTTAGCTCACACCTCCGGTCTGCTCAGAACCGAAGCCCACTTAACTGAGTGGGAACAAAACAAAAGCTCTCCCCACCTCCTCTGTGTCTCCTGTGTACCACTCCTCCTTTTCTGAATGATCTTGTTCATCAATGCCAGTCATTATCCAAAAAGCCTTGCATCATCTCTTTCATATATGTGCCAAAGACAGATTGCATGACCAAATTAGGTCATCCACCTTCTCCCTACTGCTGGACTGAAGGGCCAAAATGAAACAGGTGATGTCAGTGGGGGGCACCCCTGAGTTTGAAAACTATTCAAAGCACCTCCCTTACTGTGGTTTTGACTGCCCTGGTTGCTATAGTGATGCAAGGCTGATTTGACCTGTTTGTAGCCACTCCACATAATCTAGTCCACCTTTGAGGCAGTAATGACCAAATGCCCAGTGAGGCTTTTGAGTGCTGTGATTAGATCTGCAGGTGAAACGACAACAGGCCAGTGATTATAAATGCCCAGCTGGCCTCCGGACTCAAACTGAAGCAAAGTCCTACACTGGACAAATACGTTGTCAACAAAACACACACTGAGCTTATCAGACCTAAAAAATACCTTCTAATAAAAAGACTATTGTTCCAAACACTAAGCTGTGCAAAGGCATACGTCGATCAGCAAACCACACGCATGACAACAGCTAATGCTATTGGTATAATTTTTATAATACTTGAGTCATATTGATTTGAATTCACAGGTGCCGTGCAATGAAGCCCGTGCTAGAAAGAAGCAGTGTGGCACTCCAGTGAAGCAGCTGTGAAGCAGTGAGGGGCAGTGAGAGAGTGCTGTGTGAGCAGTGCTGGGGGGGTCCATACCATTCCATGATAATGAGCAGACACTTCTTCCCACGGTACACGTTCTCATAGAGGGTCAGGATCCGCACGATGTGGGGCCCCCATGACGCCCGCCAGTGCAGCTCCACCTCCCGCCGGGACTTGGGGGTGTCGTAGAGGACCTATCCCAGGGAGGGCGGGATGTGTGAGGAGGTACAGTGTATGAATGCTGCCACCAGCTCAACCACAACCATAGAATTCAATCAAAACCTATGTAGATATTCAATGAGTTTTATCAATGGCTGATACTCAAAAACCAGAGGAAAATGGTTAGTATAACGCACAGGAGGCTAGGGTTCGATTTCCTGATTGGGAATAGCTGGGTGCTGTTTGAGGGGAGGTCTGGGGCGTAGCAGGCTAGGCCTCTATGCTTGTGATGTGAAGCTCACAGGTTTGAATGACATTCTCAGCAGAATAGTTCATGTCCATTGAGGCCTGGGGCAAGGTCTTTAACCCCCCCCATGCAAATTTTTGTTTTAAAGGAAAATTGATTTATATTCATGAGAGAAGCGCTACCTGATTGACCAGTGAATGCCATAGTTCACTGGCCAATCAGGTAGCACTTGTTGACTGGAGCACCAATCAGGTTGCTTCTCTCATAAATATAAATAAGTTTTCCCAAATCACCCTATAAAATGGAAATTCAACACCCCCCCCCTCCACACACACAAACATTATAGGGCTAGTAGAAAAATGGCCTCACACTTTACTCCGCTGCATATTCAAACAGAAGCATTCCAATGTACCTGTTCTTGGGAAAATGGCAAATAAAGCATCAATTCATTTCAAATGACTGTTTGACTTTGCATTTCCTATGACCAGGGTAAATGAGTGAGGCATCCTTCTTTGAACAGGTGTATGCCTCAGGAAACACAGCAACTGCCAATTTAATTTTTCAGCTAATGAACAAAAAAATCATGACATAACGGCACAGCTAAATCCCTCCAGATGATGACCAACAGCAGCTCTGCAGTTCCCACATTCACTGAGCCAGATTTCCCCTCCCCCCCCATGCCACCCGGCGATCTCTCATCCCCTCGTCCAAGAATAACCGCGAGTCCTTGTGAAAACCACACACCTGCCGACGACAGGCATTTCGGGGGAGGGGGCACAGTCATCTGAACATAAAAAAGGCAGAGCTACGATTGGGCCAGGGGACATCCTGTGGCAGAGTCACTTTCGGTTTTTGGTAGCACATCATACATCTACACTAGACTAGGGCGACCAGAGGCGACTGCACCTGCTGACAGACAGCAACACAACCCAGCCTTGTCCAATCAGCTTGTCACCCTCACCGGCCCACGTGGGGTAAACCTCAGTTTGACACTAGGGGAAATCCGAACTACGTAAAAGTGGCTCCCTGTGTGTGTGTACGTGTGTGTGTGTGTGTGTGTGTGGTCATGTATACATCATGTTATGGGGGCCAATCAAAAAGCAGAAATGATAAAAATCTTGTTTGGTTACTTATGGCTAACGTTAGGGCTGCGTAGGGGTTAGGGTTGCCATTGTTTGGAATAGATTTCTTCCCATACAACTGAATGGACAGTCCCCACAAAGATATGAGCACAGTGTGTGTGTGTGTTTGTATGTGTATGTATGGGTGTATATGTGGGTGTGAGCGTGTGTGTGTGTCTGTGTATGTTTGAGTGTGTATGTATGGGCATGTGTGTGTTTGTGTGTGTATGTTTGTGGGTGTGTGTGTGTGCGCGTGTGTGTGCTTTATGTGTGTGTGTGTGTGTGTGTGTGTGTGCGCGTGTGTGTGTTTTATGTGTGTGTGTGTGTGTGTGTGTGTGTGCGCGCGTGTGTGTGTTTTATGTGTGTGTGTGTGTGTGTGTGTGTGTGTGTTTGTGCATTGTGAAATGGAGCCTCAAAGCTGAAAATGGAGGCTTTGGGCTTCCTGCGGAAAACCAAATATCCGCTTTCCTTGAACTGCACAGCGCAGCATCTGCCGCTTCGCCTCAGTGCCCCCCCCCCCCCCCCAACCCTCCCTTCCTCTTTCACCTTCTGTTCTGCTTCTCCCCATCGGCTTTGAGTCATGCTGCATTTTACACTGACACAAAAATAAACAACGTTATTACACGCCGCCGCAGTCGCGTTAAGTGCTAAACACCCACGTTTCAAATGAGGCGACAATGTTAACACCACACAGAGAATTCTGGGGAAGGACATCGGTGGAGGTACAGCACAGGTGTTCGGCATTTTAAGCTGTATCTAGAACAGAGTCATTTGCAGTGGGATGACCCAAATTGAGCCGTTTTTCATGGAGGTCCGCTGAGGTCTGCTAACTCTTTATTCGACATTATTTACATTAAACTCCCCCTGGAGCACTCTCTGGCATAATAAATTTATTAATGATTTCACGCCTGTACTGTTAAAAAGACAAAAAAGTTTTAACTGGCCAGAAGCTATTACGGATATTATGGGGAGCAACAAAAAATGGATTACTGCTGAGTGAGAGAACAGAAGAGAGGATGAACACGTTATAATCCAGGCAGTCAGGGGTAAAAGAGGTGGAAGTAAGTGGGGAAGGCGAGTATGGATGAGAGCGTGACAAGGCTGGGAAGAGCTCAAGTCGGCTGTGAGCGGTGAAGGAGTCACTGGTGAATCTCTGGCTGGTCGTTAATCTGAGCCAACGCTGTTGACTTAGGAAACAAAGGCAGCCACACCTGGCCACCATTTATCTGGCATTAATCGGCCCCATGACAGCGACACGCAAGGGTCAGGATCGATGAGGCAGCCCCAGACAGGGGGGGGTTTAATCGGGCTGGAAGCCCTATGCTGCCCCCCTCCAAGTCATCCTGCGGGGCATAAAACTGCCCATTTAGACCGGACACCTAAGACAGTCACCCTGCCAGATGCCTCGCAGCAGTCGCTAAACATCAGCTGCCATGAGCTGGCTGTAAGCCCTGAGGGCCCTCTATAGGACTGAGGGCAACAATGCAGCCCCAAGGGCAGCAGCAATGGAGAAGCCATGCAGGGACAAGTGAGCTCATACACCTTAACCAGTAGTTATGGAAGGATAGACGGATGGATGGATGGATGGATGGATGCAGGTGAGCACAGCTTAAGATGAGGGACAGTAATGGCCACCAGAGGAGGCGGACACAGACCAAATGTGACAAGTGAATATATGACATGAGTGCTGCTGGGGGAGGGAGCAGATTGTGCATATGCAACTGGGGAATAAAAATAAGAAAGCTAAAAATAAATCCCAGCGAGCAGCAGTCAGTAACCCTTTCCATGGTGGCCAATGGCGGCCCTCAAAGGACCACCATACCTGCAAGCTTTTGGTGATGCACTCTGATTACTGCCTGACTCACACCTGAAACAGGAGCTGCGCAGGATCACTGTCCAAGTAATTGTGGGAACAAAAAACTCAAATAAAAAGTCCACAAAGACAGGAGATGGAAATTCCTGGATTTTACCACAGGTGTAGCTACCATTCCGGAGACACCAAGTGTACGAATGCAAGCTTATGGCTGAGGGAACAGGCAGAGATTTGGGAAGCAGGATTTTTTTGTGCGTCCAGCCCTGAATGTCAATGTGACATATTTTCCTGGGAGGGCTCACATTCCCGTTTCTGCATGGCCCGGAGAAAGAGAAAAACCACAAAATAGGATCTGGCTCCACAGCAAGGCATTGTGGGTCATGCCACAAGGCCATAACCCAAAAGTTTCTAAAACACTGCCTTTTAGCAAAGTTCATGCTGTGCAAAAAAAAAAAACAATAAACAAATGAATCTGAACATGTAGAAATTAAATGCATGAATTCTCTGCTAATGTGTTTTGCTTCCTATTGAGTAATGAAACACAGTCTGCAGCAGAGAATGCTTTATAAATAAATAAGTGGATTGTTTTCAAATTTTATTATCAATATTTGATATCCCTCAGTATATAGCCAGTCGCATCTTCCATGTCATCCAGTCCTGGTTAAACAGCTGGATGGAAACATTTATATTTACCATACAGTTTCTGTTTGTGTGTGAAGCTCTGTGTGACTCCCCACAAATCACTGCTTCTCTTTTCCTCTAAGAAAGAAACTCTATTTCCCCTGAGAAACACAAACTGCATCCAGGGCAGCAGCCATTCACCCAGAGTCCATCCTCAGCCACGGCAGACAGCATGTTACAAGGTAGCATCTATTACCTGGAAAGTATTATTCAGTATTATTCACTATACACAAGGTATCCAAGTCCTTACTCCTGTCTCTACTAGCTTTTTCTGCTTATTTCTATGTGCACTAAGGGACAGTCAGATCTACACGTACTTCAGGTCTGAATGGATTAGTGTCCTGTATAACTTCCCGTTCACTGATGTGTGTCATGTCAGTGATTCATATGGACTTTGTTTAATTCTGACTGGGAATATGGAGGAAATTATTATTGATATCATAACAATTCCTGGCCCAGCAATGCAGACACAGCCCACTACCTTGAGCTAATGGTAGCTTGGCTGAAAATGAAACACAGCTGCTCTCTGAGAGACATGCCACCAAGCTCTGGATGGAAACAATAAAAGTGAAGGTGACTGATTCACATTAAAAGGAACCCACCCCCCAGCCAGACATGTAGAGTACATGTGCCGGTCTGTCACTGATGGCCACGTAACTCATTAATATTACACGGAGCTTCGCCTCGGCTCTCTAACAAGTCTTCCCATGATATTCTCCTTGCCTGTTTGCACAGATGATTAAAACGAGACACGTGGCGCAATAAAAGAACAGCCTGTGCGGCATGAAGTCACTCCCGCTTTCCGTCACCTCCATGTCACGTAATATCCCAACAATCGCACAAGAATCTGCAAGTCTAACCCTGAATGGGAAACTTCAGTGTTAGAGGTTAGAGGATTACACCACCCCCGTTACACCACCTGTGGTCATAGGTTGGGCGTGAAACTGTGGCAAAAATAGCAGGTGACAATCATTGTACAGGCCACATAACATTGATAATAGTTTTTGTACAGAGTATACGAAGAAATCTCTATCAAATTTAGATCATGATATCTAAAAGGTCATAATCTGAATAAATAATAATAATAATCGTTCTTTCTCTAGTGTCGTTATCAACGGTATCTTCCCGGCCATGTAGACAAAACTAACAAAAGGTATCTGAGCATCGTACTAAACCGAACCCTTATTTATGCACATACTATCAAAATGTCCCAGAAGAAGAAGACTGGATACTGTGCAGGTCCAATTCACGCCATGACATCTCTGAAGCTGACCCATATGCAGTAAACGTAGGCGATGTATAAGGTCCGCGGAAGATACACATGTCCAGTGAAATTAAACGTATTTGCCTTTCGTAAGACTTTGGTACTGTAGTATCAGAGGATCTTAAAGATCAGATGCCTAAAATAAACACTGCCTCTTCGAAATAAGTACAGGGGTGATAGAAAAATTAAGTCGAGTCCAACTTCTATTGAATTTAAAGGATGGTTAAAATTGGCAAAAGTAGCCCACATATGGAAAGAAAGACAAGCGCTTATTCAATGAGTCACACAAATGGTACCTTTAAAGCGCACTTTTCTCCTGTCTTCTTGTTGAGGCACTCCAGCACTCTCCCGTTGATTCCCAGCCCTAAGACCTGGTTGGATATCTTGAAATCGTCAGTCATTGAATTGCGCTTTATTTCCAGTTTAGGATAAACGGGAACCGAGAGCTCTGTCTGGTCGCCGCCGCCGTCGGGGCTGGACGCGCTACTCCGGGTCGGCGGCTCCTCTGTTTCATCTTCAGGCTTAGTCTGTGGCTCCGGCTTTTCCTCCTGCTCGTTGCCATTGTGTAACATGTTCTTTGACAGGTCTGGCCGTGCTTTCCAACGTTAAGCGGAAAGGAAACGAAGAAAACCCTCCAGGGAAGATATATGTCAGATGTCCCGAAATCGCAGCCTCTAGAAACGCCACAATTCCGGCAGCAGCCGTGATGTTGCTGTCCCCAGGTCAGTGTGATCTGCTCGGGATGGTACCGCTACGCAGGAACTCAATACGGTTTTCTTCTATTTCCAAATTTTGCTTTTCAGAATTGTTCTCGAAAGTTTGTGCGACATTTAAAGCCCTTTGCTATTTTTGAATTGCCTGTCCACAAGACAAGGGCAAAACTATAAAATAATTAAACGATGTATAATCTTTCATAATGACTACATTAATTAGGCAAAAAATATTTAATTGTACGCTTTCGGCTTACATAAATAGAAACTCAAATTAAAAATGTACTATATTTACAAAATAGTACCACAGTATGGTATCATTATGCCAAAAACATTAATTTTTTGTCTTCTTTTTCATCTTCTTGATTACTATTATTACTGCTACTACTGTTTTGTTCTTCTGTAATATTCTTATCGCTGCTAGAAAGCAATTAACTATTTTTAACAGTACAATTAGACTAATATCCCTTACAGAACAGCTTCATTTAAAATAAAAGTGCAGTGTAATTTATACTCTAACGAATCGTAATTTCACTGAAACTGAAAGCAATTAAACCTTTATAGAAGGTCAGTAGCCCGCTTCTTCTTTCTCTGCCTCCGCTCGCACACAAACTCTTAAGAAGTAGCGCTACGTCAGCGTCCCCTCGCGGAGCGCCGTCCCTGCCCTTAAAGGGGCCGCACCGACCGGCCACACGAAGGCTGACAGCTAGTGCTCTGGACAAGAGCTTTTTCTAACTATCAATCAGTTGTCGGAGTCAGCATTTAAACGTTGTATATTTGGTTTAGCTCGGAACCCCTCGGCTTGATTGTGTGAATAATTTGCTTGCTATTGACTGCAGTGCATTTTCACTCGTAGTGCAACAACAACTAGCCTATAGTCGTTGTCATCATCATCGTCGTCGTTATCCCTTGCCACTGCGGGAAATATTGGTTAATCATTCTTTATGTATTTTACTACATTTTATTATTATTATTATAATAACAACTGTGGAGCTCTTCAAGATTTTCAAGGAAAAAAAACTTCCTTCACTAATGTCATTTTCGTTATTTTTGTCAAAACAAAGATTTCGCATCAATTTATTTCTTTATTTGTTAATTTATTTATTCAACAGATTTTTCATTTTTTTCAATGAGATTTTAATTGTAAAGTCCATAAAGCTCACATGAGGAATTACTGCATAGGTGTTTGACCAAACATACCGCACATTTTTTGCGAACAGTACTGTTGTTGCCATCTGGGCAGCAGAGTGAAGCGTCAGGTAGTGGAAATGTGGCTAAACAGGACAAACTAAGGAGCAAGTGGGCAAACGGTGTAAAAGAGAAGGCCAGTGTCAAATTAAAGCCAGGTACATTGAAAGTGACGTCACAGATACTAACAGCCATTTCCTTCCTACTTATTTATAACCCCTGTTTCTGATGTTTACTAGATTTCAAGAAACACTCTTTGCAAAGGATGAGTCTCTCTGCTAGTGTAACGTTACAGTGGAATGATTTCAGGCAGGCTACATGACCTCAGCGCCATGCTTGCCTATTCCGGCGCCTCTCTCTGCACCACGGCAGTCATCAAACGGCTAACAGATGAGTTACGTCCTTCCATTTCAGAGTAATGTCTGGCTGTTGGTCTTATGACTCCAGCGGGAAATGGCAAATATTATTTGCAAATATTGATTTACCCTGTGACACATTGTGTCTATGATGAAACGCATACATTCAAACATATATATTTATATTTGTACATGTATATATTTAGGCATTTCTGTGGATCATTTTTCAAAAAATGAATATACTACTAATGAAGAGGAAGTCAACCACTTTATTTACATTTGTATTTGTCAATAGGGACCTGTTTTCTAATGTTCTTCCCCTCCTTATTAGTACTATGTAATGGGACAGATATTTAAGAGCTGTTTAATCCATAACCACACCCTAAAGAGCCAATGTGTATCTAATGAATTTCTTTTTCGCCCTCGATATATTGTAATTTTTCACATTACGCTCAGCATCTTCTAATTAATTCAATGGGTAATATTTTTGAATCAAGTACCTTGTGGTTTTCTGAGTGGAATGTTTTGTCATCTTCTCTCACTGGAGATTTCACACTGTACGCCCTCTAGTGGCTGTGAAGGTGAATGACTAAAAGCTCATTGCAATTCATCTACACACTCTTACATGAAAGGCAATTAAAAAAAAAACTACACAATTTAATATTATAAATTATATAAAAATTGACGGTAGCACAATAAAAATAAACAAGAATTTTTTCTATCCTTCAAAAAGTTATTGATATCTTGTTGGATGGCTAGACGAACACCGCTTCAGTTCCCACACGTCTCCTCAGGGTACCCCAGCCGTTTCATATATTAGCTAATCACCAGCTCAATTAATTAATTACATTATTTAATTAACTCAATGAGGTATTGATTAGCCAAACAAGGCATGTTATTGGTCAAGTGAACAAACAAACGGATGTATTAGGCCAGTAGTTCTCCACCTTTTTTGTACTGAGACTCAATTTTTACCATCGCAGTTGCGACCCTGTATCAAGTAGAGATCTAAATTAACGCTATGATCAAACGTACAGTGCACTCCCCAATTTATGCTAATCAATGCCTATTGCACAAATCTGATTGGATGTGCCAGTGAATTTTAAATTAAGCATCTGTGGTTTGGCTTCTTGTATTGCTTGAGTGTTTACTAGTTTTGTGCTAAGAATTTGCAGACACAAGACCCATTGATATAGATCAGGGCTCTTCAACTCTGGACCTTGATTCCAAATCCAGGCCTTGTTTTCAGTTCTCTCAGGTAGTTAGTTTAATAATTACTGATTCTGATTGGTCAGAGGCTTCACACCTGGCTCACAGGTAAAGGAAGGCTGGAAAACCAGCAGTGCTTGGACCTCAAGGACTGGGGCTGGGAAATCTGATCGTGGATCAGCATAGGAGCATTACATTTCCAACTCGTGACCCTTTCAGAACTTACTGCAACCAAAATGGGTTGAGAATTGCTGTATTAGACAGTTGCTGCAAATACTGGCTTGACTTGAAAGATTTTGAACTGACACATTCTAACAGATTTAATATCATAATTCTACACCAACAGGAAGATTATTTTTTTGACTGACTTTTGCACAGTACTGTATATTTCAGATATATAATGCATTACATTAATTAATTAATGTGCACAATTTTAAAAATAAAGAAATTCTAAATAAGTAATATGCTATTTTATCCACTCTGCTGAAATTTCAATATCTGGTATCATTCCATGAAATAAAAGCTTTTCAAAATAAACTCTCCAGGATGTGATACTAATGAACAATACCAATTTCTGCATGCCACTGCATTTCTAGAGCAGTCCAATGGGCTTCCAGGTGAGCCCTGAAGCGAACCCTGGGAACAGGGTGAGGTGGGATGTTCTGGAAGATCACCTGCATGCAGGGGCAGCCCAGCCGGGGCAGGCAGATCCGGACGTGGTCCCCCGTAGGGGCCACAAGGCATTCGACATGCCCCAGTGACACTCGTCCTGTGTCTGCCTCCTGACATGCATCACGCACCATGACACACATGTGAACACATCCCTCAGTGCCATAGTTACTGGAGCAGGAATCATGAACAGTCAGCCAAGTTTTAGTGTTAATATCTTCTGCCCATCTATGCATGTGTTTACGGTAAGACGGTTTTCAACTCACCTTTCTTTCTGCAATTTACATTGACTCCTCAACTCTGCTCCCTCTGCTTCTGCTCCTTCTGCTCTCTCTGTTTACCCACCATGTTCCGTGAAAGACAGCCCCAGGTTTGACTCCTACATCGAGGCAATGGGCTTGGCCAGCCTGCCTCAGCCTCAGCCAATCATAGCGCAGCACATGTTCCCCAGGACGCAGAGAGATCCAAGTATGAGTGGGAGTGAAATGGAGCTGACAAAGGTGACATGCAGACACCCATTTACTAACATATAATTCAGTACAGGAACATTCTCAATGAAAAGGAAAAAATCCTCTAATCGCCATCAAGCAATATTTAAGAGCTGTTTAAAACATGACTTTAAATATAAAGGGAAAGATGTTTATTGTTATCAAAAAATGGGTGGGGTGTGTGTGTGTGTGTGGGTGGAGGGGGTGGGTATGTATATATTACATTGTGTTGACCAAATGTCCCCGAGATGTGATTTTAATGTTGTGGGGACCATTTTATAAAAATCTGTCACTGCATTAAAAAAAATGAAAACAGCCAAAAGTCTATTGTTTGGTTACTTATGGTTAAGGTTAGGGCTGCGTAGGGGTTGGGGGTGTCAGTCAGGATTAAGGTTATGCCCATAGAAAGGAACTAATGGCCCCCACCAAGATATGAATACAAAAGTGTGTATGTGTGCACAGCAATGTACTTCCCTCCCCAGCAGCCTCACTGGCCAGGACTCCCCAAGCCTGACAATCATGTGACTCTCCCAAGGACTGCCGTGGGTTTTTGTCCACTGACCTCCCACTGTGCCATCCCAAGGAGGATGGGGGGAGAGCAGGCTCTGTGCTATGCCCCCCACCTGCACATTCTGCTTATCAGTCAACAGCTCTTCATGTGAAATGCCCCACTGTCAACAAGGGGTTGGAAGTCAGACAGAAGAGGTCAGGCAACACTATCAGCTTCAAGTTCAGTATTCATATGACAGGTGTGAATTGAGGGATTCTGCTAATATACAGCTGTGGCTTCATGCGGGCAGCCATGCGCTTTCCTCCCTGCACCCACGCGACTCAGCCAGCGGCCCTTTAGTTTGTTTGTGACGTCCGACTTTCCCTCATAATCATTGACTGAGATGACTGACGACCATTAGGCTATAGCAATGGGCCTGGATTTTCGGGGATGAGGTTCCGGATGCTTGAAAGAAAATGTACGGTTATTTATTGTAGTAATTATTTTCATTAAGAAACTACACAATTTCAACTATGCACCAAGTCGCCTAAAAAGTAGAGTGACAGAGTGTCACATGACATGACCTGTCCACCTGACATAAATGGTTTTGGTGTTTGACCAGAGAGTGAAGTAAAAGCGGCCAGTGGGTA
>JAODKF010000116.1:6422025-6444580 GCA_026779585.1 Mormyrus proboscirostris
GGCCTCTGATGGAAACATGGAGGGAGGGCGTTTGGCTGCCAAGGGCCCTTGAATTGTGGTGGTGGTGCTGGTGGTGGGGGGGCCCTCACAACCCATAATCCGTCCCTGCTCTCCGGCCCTGGCTTTTGAATCCTACCTCTGTTTTGTGTGTGTGGAGTTTGCACGTTTTCCTATGTAGCACAGGTTTCACCAGCAGTCCAAAGACTAACTGAATGTTCCTTGTGATGGATCCCATTCAGGGTGGACTTGAGCCTTGTGTCCTATGCTGCCTAGGATGGGATCCAAATGACTTTCACTTGGATATGTGATTAGAAAATTAATGACTGTCTGATGCTGCATGATAATATAACATCAATTGTAATTTATTATTATTAGAGTTATTGGACACTGTTGTGAGACCTGGTGTCAATGTTCCATCCATCTATCCATCCAAGTTCCAACTGCTTATCTTAGGTCCATCCATGCAATACAAATTGAATCTAAAATGAGATTCTCAAATCAAAAACTTTGATAATATCAGTTTTATATTAATTGTTTTAAATTTTGATTATGATTATACTGACACACAAAATGGTTGGAACAGGTCCTTCCAGCTTCTGCTTTTTCCTGTTGTGTTGTGTTTTCATGATAAGCTTCTGTGCTGCTGAATTACAGGGTGTAACTTTATATTGTAGATATTTATTTAAGTGATACATAGAGGCTTGGGAGGGTGAGTCAGGTGACCACAGCTATTAGTGTTGATTCATGCCACCTGCTCTTTCTTCATGACTAAATGTATAAACTGGTGTGTTTATTCTTGCTCCAGTAAACCTAACCAGACATTGATGTCAGCCTTGAATCTTGTTATAATTAATTTTGTTTTCAGTGAAGCACAAAAAATAAGGTTCCAGATTGCTGTAATGCTGTACTGGATAAGAGGTTGGAGGATGGATGGATGGATGGATGGATGGTGCACATACTTGAGTTTTGTTTTCCTTTTTCTTTGTCAAATAGCACCTTTATTTTGTATTTCCTTTGTAGTGTTTGTAGATCTAGTCTTTCCAGTAGATCTAACTGCTGGTATAACCATTATATGACTTATTTTGTGTATATAGTGCAGGTCAATATTGTGCTTATGTGAAGGTACAACCCGACTGATCCTATTATAATAATTCTTATTATAACAATAATAATTGTTACATTGTATCAATACATTTCAAATGCCACAATTAATTTGGCTCTTCAAATAGGAATGCTTATGCTTATGAAATGCACTTTATCAGTATGATTAACTTGTTTTTGTACAAGTGGAATATATCCTGTATGATGAGCTTCATATATATATATATATATACAGTATATAAACATTCAGAAACTGTTAAACTATTAGCTCCAACGTTAGCATCAGTTTCACAAGTTAATGAGAACATAAAGTTCATACTCAAAAGAGACGGTTTAAAGTAGAAAAGCAGCATAATAAACCCTGCAGTTTCTTGCTGACACAAAAAGACAGAGAAACAGTGCAGTTCTTGTGCCACAGTTACAGGGGAGGGGACAAGTGGATGGGGTGACTATGGCATAAAAAGCAGTGTTATAAGAGACGGGACAGTGCAAGACAAAGATATACTTTTGAAACTATTTAGAAACTAGCATGTAACCTTAAGGAAAATTAGCTTCTAGTACATTGTAATCTACTGTGACCTTACATTGTTGGGAAATGCTGGAAATTTTCAGCTCCATTATGGGACCACCATCATCTATTAGGTCCATGTCTGTGTGTGTGTGTGTTCAAATATGTTACTATATATGTATATACAATCCCTGCTTGAGGACCCTCCATACATAATCCCAATCACGACACCCTGAACCCCTACCCATCCGTAACCTTAACTGTAAGTAACCAACCCAAATACAAGACTTTTGGCATTTTTACTTTTTGATTGCATTCACAGAATTTATAAAACTGAGGAGCAGTTTTAAGCAGGAGTTTGACCAGAGAGTGAAGGAAAAGCGGCCAGTGGGTACTCAGCATATGTGGGAGCTCCTTCAGGACGGCTGGAAAAGCAGCTCAGGAGGCCAGCTGGCATGGAGGAGACAGCAGGCTCAGCCAGTCCCTGGAGCTATTGGGGATAAGGGCCTTGATCAAGGGCCCAGTGGTGGGATCACTGGGGATAAGGGCCTTGATCAAGGGCCCAGTGGTCGGATCACTGCGGAGAAGGGTTCTGATCAAGGGCCCAGTGGGATCACTGGGGATAAGGGCCTTGATCAAGGGCCCAGTGGTGGGATCATTATGCTGACCACGAGATTTGAACCAAACAGCTTCTTAGTCCCAACCCACGGAGTTGCCCCTCCCCCACTTCCAACATTATTATTATTATTATTTTATTTTGTTTAATACTTTTTTGATCTGTGCAAAATTCCATAATGTTAATTTTCAGCTTTGAAGTTTTTATAATTATTTTAAAATGTAGAGAATTGTACAAATAAACGTTTCTATGGGTAGATATACACCAACATCCAACTACAGCCCGATGCTTGATTTTATACAGTTTTGCATGATAAAATCCCATCGTATTTTGCAAACATATCGTTACGTCATACTCGCACTAGGAGGCGCTAGAGACACATGTAATTTGTATTAAGCGCAGACGGCAATAACTAAAACTTCCATATATTGTACATACAAAATATCTATTTTATAAATTCTAATTACTAGGATAACCCACGATTTAACACCATGCATGGGTGTAGATCATGGGGGATGGTTGGTTATAAATCCCCAATAATCAAAACCAGCCAATCCAACCCCCTGGACCCCCTTAAATGGGTAGAGACCAAACCCAATGCCTTTGTCACCATGCATTTACGTTGGCTGAGATTGCCCCGCTTCCCCTCGCTGATTAGCCAAACACAGCGCCTACACTAAATACTAATGTGCTCCTTATTGGTGGTGAAGAGGCACAATCTGGTAACCAGCTAACTAGCTGGACACACATGCAGCTTAGATACTTCAGTTCGTTCCATAACCAGCATCTCGATGTCGGTCAGAGTTGGCTTGTTGCGCGTCCACTTGTGCAGATCCCCTACGCTGTCGAGTGCCTCCCGTAATGCTCTCCTTTCCGCGATCCACTCCCAAAGTTCCTTCACCGGCTCATCCACCGTGATCTCTTGTAACGAGTTTTTTTGAACAGATTCTGCCGTATAGCTATCAGACTTCGTGAAACGGGACATCCGTGCAAGACGTTCCGCTGCTTGGTCGCGGAGTTTTTCGCTGAGGAGAACAGTGCCGGAACCAGTTCACCGAATTATTCGGGAGGAATGTCTGAAGTAGATCTGTCTTTTTAATGCGTTTTCGTAGTTACCATATGTCATCCATGTTTTTTTTAGAACACAAAAATAAACATGCTTTAGACACTAAGAGATAGGTAATAAAGACATTTCAAATCCGACGTTATGCAGAAAAGAAACAAACCTTGTGTCTAAAGTAATTTTCCACGTACTGCGTGCATGCCGTGGAGTTCACATGTCTGTGTTGACCAAGGTGTCTATAGCAACCTCTTCAGGCTTTGCAAAAAATTATAAAAATAAATTGTAATGCATTTAGTATAACGTTAATGTCGTTTAATTGTGCATACATTTCGTAGCATAAATCTAATTTTCAGTTTAATCTTTCATACTATTTTCAGTTTATATTGACCTTATAGTTTCAGTACAGTAGTTACTGTATCAGCTTTTGTTAATAATATGCACTAACGAAAGGTAATTTAAAACCAGAACACACTGGCTGACTGGCTAATTATTTATTTTTGTATTTAAATGAAAGCCTACAATTTGATGACATATTGCAACTTTGTGTTATACAGTTACAGCTTGGACTGAAGAACACTAATTACTAATATGCCATTGATAATGATGAATATATTCTACCAGTTGAAATGAAGACTGTAGGCATCTGTAGGCATAAAACATCACTAAACATCAAATTATAACATCAAAACAACCCTTTAATTTCACACATGGCAAAACCACATGTTTAATTTCACACTTGGCATTTTAACAGAATTTGAGGAAATTTTCAGACACTAACCCAAATCTGAGAGCCTAAATAACATGCACTTCATCATGTGTCTTGCTAATCAGGACACAGTGCACCATCACACCCTCTCCTGACCTTTATGATGCCCTGCTGGAAGTGATGACTTTCATGATTATCCCAGGTAAATGGATGTATTAAAGCACAGGTAAGGATTTAGCTGCAATCAAGGAATTTTTAAAGCTTTCTATAGTTTTTTTTAACAGCTGTAAATGTTATTTTCCCAAAAGTGCAAAATAATAATAATTTAGGAAGAAATATTGATTATATAATCAAGGTGGTGTGTGCAATCTCTTGGCACTGCACCAGCGCGACATTCCTCCATCTTGGTGTATTTTCATCCCTGAAAAGCTCGCTCAAGCAGCTGCTCGTCTTCCACAGGGAAAGGCAGGGTGACCCGCAGCTGGCTGTGCTCCTCCATGCTGCGCTGGATGGTGTCGTAAGCATTACTGTTCCCAGACCAGCAGCGTCTCGCTACCTAGGACGCCAGAGAAAATCATGTGCCAAACTTAGCAGACATAAGTTAATGAGATTTACCAAAATTCTGGCTGCTCTGTTACCCCGTTGGAGACGTCCCAGTTGAGCATCATCCGAGCACGTTGGTCAGCTTCATCTGACCCATCTAGGACCAACCCGAAGCCCCCGTTAATCACCTCACCCCTGAACAAAGCAAAAACATGCCAAATATACATTTACACATGGGCAGCTATGATCTATATTAACATAAGTCACCCGGTTGTATTTTAATTGCCAGTTTGTCAGAGCACCAGTGGAACTCTTTCTGATGGCTCGTGAATATATTGTCACATTACAGATTCTTGGCAATATTTATAGTCTTTTGAGAGCGTTACACATTGACAGTGAGGAGGCGTTAATAAGGTGCAGCCATCCTTACCAGCCCACGCCTCCTCCGTTATGCAGAGCAATCCACGTGGCTCCACGGAAAGAATCGCCCACAAAGTTCTGCACTGCCATGTCTGTGGGCAACAGAGAGAAACACCTGCTACATTGTTCACATGCCACACTTGTGTACTGTAACCACAGTAATTCCTGTTTGTGGTGTGTCTGCAGGTGACTGGGATGAGCTCGCTAACGGGCAGCGTACCAGCACAGAAGGCTGATCCATCATAAATGTTGGAAGTCTCTCTGAAGGGACTGTCTGTACCACTGACATCATGGTGATCCCTACTGATGACCACAGGAGCCTGGTGCAGAGGATCGATAGTCTCACTGGTGGGTAACTTGAGAAATGGCAGTGACACAAAGCAAACGCTTCTGCTGCTTACTGAGACTCTCCCTTTCGCAATGGCACTGTTGATGGCTGAGGCGATGGAAACTCGCCCCTTTTGGTCGGAATACAGGATTCTTGCTTGGGATCCCACTACCTACACAGGGGGCAGGTAACCAGATGTGAAATGTCCCAGTATCACACGGGTACTCAACGTCAGGCATGTTATAGTGTTCATGACATGTTTTAGCATACAGAGCTGCACACAGTGCTGTCTATGTGTGTGCTGTGCTTTTACAGAAACACAGCCGATTGCAGTTTAGTTCCCAGGCCATGTTTTCAGGTTTTTCCCAGGTTTACCATGTTATGTTTCCCCGCCTGCTGGATCCAGAGGATGTTGTCTTTGTACTGCTGTCTCACACGCTCGGAAACTGAAGCACACAGAAATGCTCTTTTGAAACATTGCACTTCACATGTGTAGTATGCAGGGCGTTTCAGAAGATGTGACTAAATTCATATTCAAATTTATTTCAGTTTCTTATACTCATATCTATATATTTTTTTTGCGTTCTCGTCTTGTGTCTCTGTGTGACTGTTTACTAGTAACATAAGCAATTTCCTCCGGGATCAATAAAGTTTTTCTGATTCTGATTCTGATTCTGATCTGCACTGACTTCCTGAAACGCTGTTTAAAGTACTCTATACTCTTCCTCTTTACTAGCGTTTCCCAGTCGGTTCCTCACAGACCCACATACAGTCCATGTTTTTGATTCCTTCCAGGAGCTGGGAGGGAGCAAAAATGTGGACAGACCAAGGACCAGATTGGGAAGCACCAGTCTATAGACATATAGAAGTGGGAGATAGTTAGTATGAAAATGCATCCATCAATCCTCTAACTGCTTATTCAGTACAGGGTCACGGGGAGGGGGCAGAAATGGAGCTTATTCCCGGCAGCATGTGGCACAAGGCTGGGGTACATCACAGAAAACGTGGCAGTCAATCGCAGGACACACACTCACACACCATGTGCAATTTATAAACACCGATTATAAGGTAATTATGTCTTTCGCACATGACAGGAAAGTGGGCGCAACATATATCTGAAGTCTGATGTGTAAGTAGACAAAAATCTATCTGTCTGACTGACTGACTATTTAGTGAGGTACAGACCCATATGGCTGTATCCCAACCCACTATCCTGAAAACACACCTGAAGGGCTGAGCTTCTCCAGCACGGCAGTGGCGATTTCATCCGTCTCCGCCAGGTCATGAGGGTCCCCTGAGGTGCACACCCAGCGGAAGGGGCCAAACCCCAGCGAGAAAATATCTCTGCACATATATGATGAAGAGCGTAGTGACACTAGACTTGTTGATAACTGGTCGCTGCAGCCGGCCACACTTACCCCATTATGTGCTGCACGTAGGAGGGGTATCTGAACTCAGTGTTCCCACCCCCACTCTTACTGACATCAGCTCCTGCAAGGGGTGGAGCAAACACAGGACTCCCAACATCTGATGTATTTCCTTCATCTGTTTTTTTACTAGGATTGATCAGTTGCAGCCAAATATGATAATCGTAGGACTAAAGTTAAGGACCTCTCATAAAAATAAAGAAGGGATTTAATAGAGGATTCAACTAATCAAATAATTAGTACATTCACAGATTTTTCGAGGGCTTTATGGAGGATTTGCCTATAAAGGGAAAAAATCTATTTAAGCTGAAAGATCCTACAGCAAGTAAATTTACGTATCTGGGCCAGCCACCTTCAGTCCGTAAATCCTACTCACCTGCTCTTTTAGCCTCCAAGAGGAAGGCATTTCCGTAGTCCCAGAAGAACATGCCAGCCTCCGACAGCGTGTTGATGGCTTCCACCTGCCTACAGAGGCTGTGGACCAAGAAGGCCTGAGATCAGGGCCCTTACAGAGACAGCTGTTGTTTATATGCTGTGCTGATCTACCAGTTCACACTTAGAACTGATCTGGATAAGAACTCACCTCTTCTGGACCAGGATCTGAAACTGTGCTGGTTCTGTGGACATAAGCTGATGAGCTTGGTGCAGACTGAGCTGTACTGGATAGTAGCCTCCACTGAAGGGGTTGTGGAGGGAGGTCTGGTCTGATCCCAGATCCACCAGCAGCTCCCCGGTAGCCTGATATTCTTTGACTAGCCTCTCCCTGATGTACAGAGAGCATGCTGTGAATTCATCACCCCACATGTTCTACTTAGAATATCCTTTTATTTTACTATGGGTGAAGTACAGGGGTGGACAAAATAACGGAAACATTACACGAGAAGGACTTCAGCATTTCAACACGAATCAAATCACAATTGCAAATGCAACTTCCAAGGTTAAATGCAAATTAGCAGCATGTGTCAGTTATGAGGTCTGACAATCAGCATTTTGATATGCGAGTTTCAACAGAAGGTCAGAAACTTCACTAAGCTGGAATTTATGGCAAAGCTACTGTTTGGAAACTGGTCGTATACAGCATACCAACGCATGTAACCTGGTTTGAGGAACACAAAAGCTGCACCTCTAACCAACAGAAAAAGTAATAAGGTCTCATAAGCCATCACCCCACAGTATCTGTTGGCATGGAGAGGCATCTCACAGGAGTCATTAGGTACAATCATTGCTTTGCGTGGTTGTTTATCAGCCAAGGAACATGAGGCCATTTTATAGGACCAGGAATTCCCTGTGCAACCACTCTTCCCTCACGATGTTCCCATATTTCCTGGTGATAATGCAACCCATACACACTGCTAAAGCAATTCAACAGTGAGGGATGAAGGAGGTAGGAATCTAATCTGCGTTCTGCGCTCCACAAGTTCCAATGAAAGTTCAGTGAGGCAGTCATAGAAGGCATTTGACTTCAGCCTGGTGTTCGTGAGAACAAAGAACTGGAGGCCTTTTCGTCTTGAAGTATTGTCCAGTATCCCATTTTGCATAATTCAGGACTTGTGTGACAGCATTCCAAGAAGGACTGAAGCCGTTTTGAGAGCAAAGGATGGCCCTACCCCTAGATATTAAACATTAGACTCATTGATATTCATTTCTTGTTTGGTATTTCAGTTAATTCAGCCATAGCTCCTTGCATGACAGTGTACAGAAAGGATTACCTGGAAATATGAAGCTTTGATTCTCACATTGATCCTATACCAGCGATTCTCAGCCTATAGATCTCAACTCAAATTTGGGTCACGGCAAGTTCTGAAAGGGTCACGAGGCGAGTTGGAAGTGTAAACATTTAAAAACCAGCAAGCTGCTATGCTGATCCATGATCAGATTTCCCAGCCACAACTGCTTAGTGTAAAACTAGCGAACACTCAACCAATCCAAGAAGCCAAACCAAAGGTACTTGATCCAATCAGATTTGTGCTATAGGCATTGATTGGCGTAAATTAGAGAGTGCATTACATGCTTGATCATAGTGTTAATTTAACTGAGCTGTCATGGTAAAAATTCGGTCTATATCTTGCAATTCCTCTGATTTAGAAGCAGGAGTTGAATAGCTCAGCACCCTTACCACAAATCAACCACGTTGCCATGGTAACCCAAACTGAGCGGAATCTTGGACCTCTTGGCCTCCCTGTAAAACAATCAGTGTGACAGTGTAACCTACTTATCTGGCTTGTGACCTGGAGTCAATGAGCAAATGGTGGCAGCTGTGACCTGATGCGACTGATGCAGTGGTCCAAGTTTCTCGTAACCTCCATTAGCCAGCCCTGCTCATATCTCTTCTTCAAGGGGGCTTCATCCACCTGAGATGGGATCAGATCACAGTTTAACCACAGGATACACAACCCGCTTAGCAGAGGGCAGCAGGACAACCTGTGAAACGCAGAGACACAAATGCCACAACAAATATATCGTGAAAATAACACATTGACAGTAGCTGAACTCTGACCTCGGCGATGACCCCCACACAGCCAGCGATGGCCGCTGCCTTGGCCTGCGCCCCACTCATTCCTCCCAGGCCTGATGTCACAAACACTCTGCCTCTCAGGTCCCCAGAGCCGAGGTACCGCCGGCCGGCATTCAGCACTGTGAGCTACAGGGAGACGCACAGGGGGGTGCTGGGACTGCGATCCGCTATTACAGTATGAGCAAAGCAGGGAACATAACTCTCTGTATTTTGTGGGCATTTGTTCTCTCTCTAAAGAATTAGTTATCCGAGACCCACAGCCGGTCCATGTTTTTGCTCCCTTCCAGCTCCCTGATAGATGGCCATATTTTTGCTCCCTCCCAGCTCTGGGTGGACTGTCTGTGGGTCCCCATGGACTGGACTGGGAAACACTAGTCTACAAGATAAAGCTAACTTTGATTGAGTGAGTGGCTGATAGTGCAGATAGCACTGAACAGGGGTTGTGAGACATCTCCAGAGTGCGGATGAGATACTCACCATAGTGCCGTGCACTATTCCCTGAGGGCCAATATAGCAGTAGCTTCCTGCTGTCATCTGCCCATACCTGAGCAGGGCAGGAAAACACAAAGGCAATATAAGGGTGTCCTTCTATGTGAAGCCAATACACAACCATTAGATTAATCTATTGATGGTATTAATTTCACCAAAATGACAGTACTGTTCTCATGTGTCAAGAACCACTGTTTCATGACTGTTAAGGCAGGGCATGCTGAATGAAAGATGGATGTGGGTCACCACAAACAAAGGACTTTATTACACTCTACAAAGAGCACAATGGGGAAACCAGAAAATATAGGGACCACAAAGGGTCAAAACCAGAACAGGTAATACAAGAAACTAACAAAATTAATCACAAAGAAAATGAACACTAATAAGGGAACAGGAGCAAAACTGGGACTGGGAGACAAACAACTACAATGACTGAGTGAGGAAATGAACAAAGACGGGCATGTAAATACACAGATAACTGAGACTAAGAAGGGGCAGGTGTGGGCTGTAAGGAACGAAAGGCAACAAGGAGCAGGTGAAGTCGATTAACAGATACCACAGGTAAAAATACCAAGGGAGACAAGGACAACAGAACATAATATAACCAGGGAGCAAACACAAAGGACTAAAACAGAAATACATTAAACACGTTAAACCAAGGACACAAAACAACAAACATTAAATAACAATTAGTAATTCCCAGGGAGGGGGGCAACAAGACAGAGGGGGAAACAGGATGGCCAGTGACACCTGCTGGCCAAATAAGGACAAGACACATGGGACAGGATCAAATAGGCACCAGTGCTGACAGACTGTAAATTTACTTTCACTTTGCATCAATTTGGATTTCAAATAGGTGATAGGAGATGAAAAACAATTGAATATAAATCACATTAGAATATGGTCTGTAGTACTCACATTGTAACCCCCAATGCAAACATCTTTTCATATTCTTCCCTGGAAGAGTAATTGGGGATGACCTAAGATAATTAAGACAAGGAGAAACCAATTGAAAGGTGAAGCAGTTTGGTCCCGTGGACAGACCAAAACAAACCGATGAAGATCACAAAGAGACATGAGGAAGAGGTGAGTGGTCACCATGCCGTTAGTGATGACGGCCCGGGGCGCGGAGGGGGCACTGGGGAAGAGGCCCAGGGGGTGTCCGCTGCACAGCACTAGAGTTTGCTCCTCTGACATCTCGCTCAGGTAGCGCAGCACCAACCAGAACTGCCAAAGCAAAACCCCAGCATGTATCGCCAAGTCCAGGCTGGGGATGTAGGTCAGGCTTGCAGTCCCAGGTCCTGTCTTACCTGAGCCCAGTTACCGAACACCTGCCCATTTCCCCCATAGGTAACAAGCTCCTGAGGAAACTGGGACACAGAGGTGTGGGACAAAGCAGAAATAGGGACATTTAGTAATACGTTAGTGACGTGAGAGCAAGGAAAACAGGTCATGTGCTTGTTAAATACACAGCAAAACATTATTTATATATCTCAGATGAAAGATTTTGAGAACTTGACTTTATATTAGTTTATGAAACGATGCTTTTTCAGAACAACAAAATGAATGCTTCAGTGAATATATCATAAAGACAATGATGTGCGGCATTGACATGGCTGTGCAGTGGGAGGTCTGGGAGGGCTACCTGTGCGACAGCGGGATCCAGATTGTTCATGATCATGTGGATGATGGCAGCAGACTGCCGGCTGCGACAGGGGTACTGGCCAATGGGATATGCCCTTAAAGGTACAGTGTGATTCATTTCCCAGGAGCACTCAGTAAATGCACACTGACACTTACAGGCATATGTACAGAGACTCCGGGCTTCTTTAAATTCTTGCATATATAAAAAATGTAATTTACAGGTAAAATCCGTAAAAAAATAAGTACAATGTGCAGATCTGTAGCTGCAAGCAATGTTGTGGACATTTTACTGTGTCAGGATGAATCAGCAGAGGTTACATGAATAAAAGTGAGGATAATGTATTATAAAGCCTATGATTATTAATGGATCAATGTACTTTTCAGGTCTCATAAAACATACCTGTACCATTAATGAAATGCAAAAAGGAAATACGTGCTGTGTAAGGGACAGAGCAACTGCTTTGAAATGTGAGTGGTGCGCTGATGCCGTATCAAAGGGTCTAAACTTGATGTAAAAGCTTAAGTCCCCATAATCCTAGTTTAGAGTTGTTGAATTTAAATTAAGAGGGGTCCCTGAAGTGCAGTGGCCACCAGCATGTCACAGGGAGCCAGTGATTAGCCTGCGCAGCACTTATCAGACACTGCACTTGTCTGTATGTGTATGTTGTGTTTCAGTGGCCACCAGAATGACACAGGGAGCCAGTGATTAGCCTGCGCAGCACTTATCAGACACTGCACTTGTCTATATGCTGTGAATACATGAGTATTTGATTTTGTTTCGCAGGCAAGGAGTTCCACACTGCTGCAAAGTGGATGTGTAAAGATTGCCTGCACAGTTTAACAACTTCCCTCCCCCCCCAGGGCACCAACGTTAGGGGAAGCATGGAAACATCATATTCTGACAGTTGATTTGGATGGACAGTTGAAAATCCACCCTCCATGCCCCTCTCAGATGGTGATAAGGCAGAAAGGCAGATTAAATGGGTCCCACCTCATTCTGATGGGGGGGCAGAAGCGGTACATGTAGATGTGCCCATACTGCCGCAGCTCCTCAGCAAATTCTGGAGCCAGGGTGGCATGGAGATGAGGGGGAAAGTAACGCAGGGCATTTCTGAGGGCCAGCTGAAGGAGACCAGAGAGGACAGGGTCTCTGTGAGCACAAAAGGGACTCTGAGAGGAGGCTGCAGGGAGGAAAGGGACTCTGAGAGCGGGAAAGGGACTCTGTGAGCAGGCTGCAGGGAGGAATGGGACTCTGTGAGCAGGCTACAGGGAGGAAAGGGACTCTGAGAGCGGGAAAGGGACTCTGTGAGCGGGCTGCAGGGAGGAATGGGACTCTGTGAGCAGGCTGCAGAGAGGAATGGGACTCTGTGAGCAGGCTACAGGGAGGAACGGGACTCTGAGAGCAGGAAAAGGACTCTGAGCAGGCTGCAGGGAGGAACGGGACTCTGAGAACAGGAAAGGGACTCTGAGAGGAGGCTGCAGGGAGGAAAGGGACTCTGAGAGGAGGCTGCAGGGAGGAAAGGGACTCTGAGAGCGGGAAAGGGACTCTGTGAGCAGGCTACAGGGAGGAAAGGGACTCTGAGAGCAGGAAAAGGACTCTGAGCAGGCTGCAGGGAGGAAAGGGACTCTGTGAGCAGGCTGCCAAAGGGAAAGAGACTCGCTGTGCAGCTCTGAGAGTGTCCGCTGGCGTGCTCACCAGCAGTGTGCAGTGCTCACAAGCCCCCAGCTCGCCACGTTTGCCTGCAGTTGATTATGTTTCATACTGTCAAGCTGCCATGTTGTTGTTTGCTCAATTTTCTAAAGCGTGCTGTTCCCAACAATACTTGATGGGGAGGAAACCGTGTCCCTATTGTGAATTAATGTTTGCAAATTACAAAGAGCTTAGTCCAATTACACTGACATTTCACAGCTATAAAATATAATAAAAAAAAAAACATTTACAATAGGTGTTAATACCCCAGCAATGAAATGAAGGGATACATATTAAAACATGTAATAATAAATAATGCAAGATAATGTACCATTTTCAGTGGCATGAGTTTTTAAATTACTATGAAATTAATATAATGTGCACTCTTTTTAAAATATAGTTGCTGATTACTAATATTTGAATATCTATTGTTTAGCTCCAGATCATGTAAAATAAACCTGTAAATGGCTGAATGCATATAAATAACAACAAAATGCTTTTTCCCCCACAAAGAAACTTAATGAATCAATAATAAACTATAAGGAAGCGCTTGTTTTTACTTGAAATAAATGCCATATTTAAAAATCATGCTGACTGGCGTGCTTTTGCTGTCTCTCAAAGATCTCCTGATGAAGCTGCACTTACCTTCTCCTCCTGGGCAGATAGGTTCGGAGTGCGGACTGGAGCATGGGGAATTTTGGGGTCTCGCCCTGTGTTAGGAGGCAGGGGGTCCAAAGGTAACCCCTTGAAAAGGTCCTTCAATGTGCACATCTTGTGCAGGAACAAAAGTGCTCACGAACTGTCTTTGGTGAAAATCTTTAATAAGGGTGAATAGTTGTAAAGGCACCCATGGACAGGTGGGGGCCACTGACCAGATGTACAGGACACTGCAATCGCCCAGATGTAGAAGCAATGCAACCACCAGCCCCTCCTCCCTTTTTCATTGGCTGGTTTACCGCATACCCCCCATTTGTTCCACCAATCACTGATCTCATAAGACTTGATGTTTTACCTGGTTAAACTGGCAAACATTGTCAAAACTACATCACAAAGATTTTTGCTGATGGGAGAGATAGGAGTGAACACTGACTGAACCTTTGGACCGCCTCTTAACTACGTACAAACAAATACTTAACTGGCCGTCTTCAGTCTACAGGTAACATCCAAATAGTGAGGCTGGTGTCAGTTTTTCAACAGATATCTCATCGCAGTGAGGAGCATTTCTTGGTACAAGACCGGAGAACTTGATGCACTACAGAGAATAAAATTCACAAGATGGTTCCTGGGCAGTATCTTCATATTCCAGTTGTATATATTTATATTTACTTTACAGCGTAATAACTGCCGATATTAAATGAAAATAAGCTGAGCAGCAAAGTGCATCTGAAGTATTGTACAATAATACAAGTGTTTCTGAACCTGGTTCTTGGGGACCTCCAGCAGTTCATGTTTTTGCTCCCTCCCAGTTCCTGGTAGGGAGAAAAAATGTGGACTATCTAGCAGGGAGGGAGGGAAAACATGGACTATCTGAGGGTCCCCGCAGATCGAGTTGGGAAACACTGTGATAGAGTATTATAGTTAATCTCCTGTTCCTCTACCCCTGATGACTGAGCTGAAACCACCATTCCTTGATCGGGATGACAGAAAATGAAATTATGCTTTACTTGCCATTGTAAGTACTAGTACAGGCAAAGAGGAGTTCTTTAGTTTTGTTGCTTTCCTTTGAGACAAACAGGCACATATATAGAGGTGAGAGTGAAGCCTGAGGTCTGAGTGCAGGGCCATCATAAATCCAGCAGCCCTACAAATCTTCTGGTTGGAAACATTCTTAGAGCACAGAATATTCTAATGTTTTGTGGGTCGCAAACTGTTGCAGACAGTACCCTTTACTGCTGCCATGCCAGTATGTAGTCATCATCTTGTCCAGATCTGTGGATGTTTTAGCAATTACTTGCTAACTCATTTGCACCTAAAAAGCTAGCTGTAAACTCTTGGACACTGTATTATCTTTATTTTCTGTATTTTCGCCCCTATTACATACAGAATGTGGAATATTTGTTACCTAGAAATGAGCTGCTATACTTTCAGATACACATTATAAGGACAGCATGGTGCTACAGTGAGTAAACTGGATAAACAGAAGCAGGATAAGCTTCAGAAATTATTGCACACAGTGGAGGTAAATGAATAAATAATTTCCTTTCAGAATCTGTTCAATCAGACAAGAAAAATTCTCACTACTGCTTCTCTAATGCTGAATAACCAAACATTTTCTTAATAGAAATGCAGTCAGATGATTTTCAGACCTGTCTGTGCAGCCAAACCAACACAGACCATGTGGCAGAGTGTCAGCAGGGAATTGGAATCATTCTGTGAGAACGTGGCACTTTGATTTCACAAAGAACTTCGCTGTTTTGCTTCAGGAGATACACTTGTTTTAAGCAGAATGTGTGTGTCATACTGACGGTAATATTGATATACTCAAAATGATGGCTTCCAGCGAAATGAATCATCAGTAAAGACGCTAACACATTAAGTCTGTATGCCGCTGCCAGGACAATATGCCCAGTCACCAGACAGATCTGAATAAACCTCGCTAATTCAGAAGCCAGGTACACTGGTTGAGTACAGCCATATGGTCCCTGGCTGTTTAGGAACAGAGTTATGAGATTATGATCAAGGACAACTTGTCAGATTGCATCACCCTACTACCTTTGCATAAAAATGAATGCAAAAACATGTTTACTTAAAATACATGACTGGTTAATTAAAAGGCCACTTGGAGATTCCAAGTGGCCAGGAATTCCTCCACTAACCTGATACCTCGATATTCCCAGAATGTTCTTAATGTTGCAATTCTGGTCATTGAATCGTCATATTGCCTTCTTGCTTTGATAGAAGTTGCTGCTCCGATACAGCTTACACCAGTACGTGGGTATTCACTGGAAGCTCAGTTTAGCTGTACTTATGCCTAGTTGACTTGTCAATAGCATGTTTGTAATGTGCCATTTCCCTCACTTGTACATCATAGATTTACCCATCAACCGACCTGAACACAATGAAGCTGCAGGTTACAGAGTCATTCTCCACAATCATCTCCCAATTACAAACACAGATAATCTCTCATCCCCAAGTCATTAACAGTGCACATAACACTCTCCTCACAACTTCAAACTTCAACCGTGTAGAGGATCACTGTGGTTTGCCACAATTAATTACAGGACTGTAAATTTGAGTCAGTCACTCACTTAAATTACTGCTTAAAATATCTGGAGAGGAATTAAGGAGAAGTATCACAAGAAATGTTCTTAATAAATGCAGAGTTTATTTAAGTGTGATTTCACACTGGAAATGTGTAAAAAGTGAACTCCGTTAGGTGTTCTGTAATACAGTCAGTGAAAATACACTTAAAAACTCACCCAGCCTCTGTCAACCAGAAGCTGACATATTTGGTCTGAGATGAAGCTCAAAACAGAGACGCTAACCTCAACTAGCACTGAGCTAGAAACAAACCTGTCCTCAGTAAGACCAGCGCGAGCATTTTATGGTTAAAGAAAACATTCTGAAAGCCAGAGGAGGCTGGAACAGTGGCCCTGAAACCGCTGCCACTTATTATTGGATATAATGGGGGGGGGGGGGTGATTGTTAAATGAGCAACTAGATGCATTTCAAAAGCCGCCAGGCATAAACCGTCCGACCCCTTCAAAGAAGAGAAATATCCCTTTTTCTGTACGTTACCAGTGAACCATCACACTCCCACATGGTCCCCAAAGCCTAAAAGCCAAACCTGAAGGAGACGACACAGCCAGGCACTGCAGAGGAGAGCATCTAAAAGGTGCTTTTAACCATTTCTTTCTCAGAAAGAAACCTCCACAAATCTCCATGGCTCCTATGGCATCAGCATGTTACCAGCATGTCACACAGAGTATTGCAGCACAGTTCTGGATGTATTTTTCCTATTCTTTGAGAAGCGTAAGGCCGGCCAATCAGAAAGATGGCTTAAAAAACCCCTCTGTACAGGCCACCGCACTGGGACCCTGCTCACTGATTTTAGGGGCATAAAAACATTAAAATTGGCCAACAATAATATTAACATTAATTACATTATGAGGCACAGTTTATAATAACATTTAAGGATGATGATGATGCCGTTTTGGATGAAGAACGCCATGCTTAGAAGAGCAGGGCACCCATGCTGCCCATTTCACTCTGCTCTTTGACGAAGATCTCGAAATACTGGTAGATGATGGTCACAGCCAATAGGATCCCAGTGCCTGAGCCAATGGCACCCAGGAAATCAGCCATGACAGAGAGGCCGCCGATACAGAGGCCGCCGAAGGCCGCCGCGGTGGGGATGTACCTGCACACAGACACGAGGGGAAAGCGCACGCGGCGTGGTGAGGGAGGGGCGTGAGGCGCCACGCCGGCCCTGCGGGTAAACGCGGAAAGCCGTACCTGTTAAGCTCATGCACCATGGAGGTCTCCCTGTGACCTCTCATCACCATCTGCTGCTCTTTGAGCTGCTTGGCCACCTGTGCGGGACGCATTAGGCATTAAATCAGGCTGGAGGGGGAAGACCCCCCCAGAGGCCAAGCCCCGACTAATACTGCAAAGCTGTATGAGGGCTATGCAGTTAACTTGGTTACACACACACACACACACACACACACACACACCTTAATTAGCTTTTACCTTTATACAGCTAATTTGTACTTCGTTTGTGGTATGAAGGTTAAGATGCGGTAATTTGTAATCACGGCAGATGAAATGCATATAACATGAATATGCATTTGCTCTGTTATGGCAAGAAAATTGTCACACGTATCTTAGACAGTGAATGTGTACTTGTGTACCAATTATGTGCATATCCTGGAGTATTGTATTTTTGGCTGGCTTTTGTAATTGTACGTTTTGTTATTTTACTAAAAATTTAGTGTTTTTTTTAAATCAATTTTAGGATACAAAGACTTATTTTGATAGAACAACAGGAAGTCAGCAGTTTACGGGGGGAGTGGGACACTGGAACTCGTCTGGAAACTCCTGACAGCCTACAGTTCTTTATTGCTTTAGCACCGCATAAAGTTTGCTTTTAGTTCCTCTTCCATTTTCGACATTTCCACTGGATTAGCACTTCAGATTTCGTTTCTGCTTAATCGTAGCCAGTTGCATGCCTGCCCCATATCCAGCGGTCTGCTTGCCCGCCATCGCCGCTCACCCGCCTGCCAGCCCACTTCGCCACCTGCTCAGCAATACTCACTTAGATCTGCTTGCTAACCCATAACATTGTACACTTAATATTCTATGGATTAAGATGGGTAAAAAAAACAAGTCAGCATCTGGGTTTGTCATTCAACTCACATCTTTGGCAGAGGATCCAGACACCTCAATCCAGGTCTTGGAGAAAAAAGCACATGAACCCAACATAAAGACAATATAGATCACAGCGTGGACAGGGTCCTCCAGAACCGAACCGAAGGACTCTGGAGGAGACAAGTAGTAGCAAAGGCCACCGACAGGATAGGCACGAGCTGGCCCACCAGAAGATACGTCCTGTGCGTGGGAGGAAGAAGCAAGCAGGTTACAACCAAGCAGGAATGCTGTACAAATATATATAAAAAATAAAAAAAATGCACACACTTAACCACATAAAGTGGATACTTACAGACCAGGTCCCCAACAAATTGACTAGGAAGTTTCCACTGAATCTGGTGGAGAGCATCTGAGAGATGACGTAGAGGTTGGAAACCAGTGCAGACTGAAGAATGATGGGAATGTTTGAGGTGTAGAACAGCTTGATGGGGTATGTGTTGTACTGGCCACGGTAGCGGGCAGACTTGATTGGTAGATCAACTCTAAAGCCCTGCAAGGAAGACCAGAACTGTTAAGTCAAAGAAACGGATTTTTCAAGTACAGCAGGCACACACACTGGGGTTGAGATCTTAAAGATGAGAACAGATCAAAGAACATACATAAAATCCTTTAAACACAGTGCCCCCTGCTGACCTGAAAATATATGACCACAGCGAACACAAAGACTGTGGCAATGAGGTTCATGAGGTTGGGAAGATTCTGCCGGTAGAAGGCCTCCCTCAGCGCCCGCACTTTGTCTGTGCGGGTGGCCAGCAGGTGGAAGAGGGCGATGACAGCACCCTCAAATTCAGTTCCTAAAGGAGACACAAAAAGAAACATACTGCATTTCTGACCAATTGAGAGGGACATACGAACAGCTGATGAACACAGATATCTACGTTTTGTACAATTTTAACAGCACAAATAACACTGACATACAACTTAATTGTGATAGTACATCTAAAAAAATTAAGATTTTACTTCCTTTTAAACAATTAACCTATAAAACATGTCTGCAGATGTGTGTTGATACCGACCTCGTCCAGTGTTGACTGTGGTTGGGCTGAAGGCCTTCCAGACAATGGTCTCGCAGATGTTGGTAGCAATAAAAAGTGAGATTCCAGACCCAAGACCGTAGCCTTTCTGCAGCAGCTCATCGAGGAGCAAAACAATCAAACCAGCTACAAACAGCTACAGGCAGAAGACAGAGGAAAACAGGAAGGGTTTTCACCCGTTTGTAAAACTGAGGAGAAACATTCTATTTTATTATTAGCCAGGACTAATGATGAGCCCAGGATGTTCATTGGGCAAACCCATTCTAAAAGATCCAGATGAGGACAACTTAGCTAATCGTATGTGGATTCACCTGAATGATGATGAGAAGGCAGATTCCAGCTCCCATCTCTGAGGGGTCTCCATACATTCCGGTCATCACATATACAATGGCCTGGCCAATGGTAATGATCATACCAAACACTGCAGTGAAGAAAATAAAGCAGCTTTAGATGCATGCGCACACACGCACACACACGCAAGAAAAGGTAACTGGAGTTGAATAAGCATTGAGACCAGGGCAGAATCAGGAGGCCAAGAGGCATAATTACATTTCTGTGCGCCATTGAAGAGTGCTCTGTCTTTGGGGGTGTCCCCAACCTCAATGATCTTTGCTCCAGCCAGTAGCTGCATGATGAGGCCAGAAGTCACAATGGGAGAGATGCCCAACTCCATTAGGGTGCCTGAGGGGGACAGCAAGCCAGGGACATCAGCACAAGGCAGAAATGACACGCACCATAAAGGAGAAACTGCTACTTAAATAGAATAAAATAGGCCAATATTTACTGTACATGCTGGAAATTAAGTTGCACATCAAAGGATGCTATTGTAAAGCATGCGTGCATGAAGACACACACACACACCTCTGTTAGAGGCCAGGATAACTCTCATCCAGTAAAATGGATCTGCTGAGTCTGATGACATGATCCCAAACAGTGGAATCTGCAATTAAACAGAAAGGGTTGCAAAATGCATAAGCTCAAACTAATATATATATATATATATATAAAAAATATCAGAAGACAAAACTGGAGACATTCGGTGCATTCTCACATAGTTACAGTTTTCACTTTAAATCTGCTTATCATACATGAGAAATTATCTTAGAGAATCACTGTGGTGAGCATATGAGGAAGGGTTAAGGTCCACTTAACTGATGGGGTAACCGTGACCCTATAAAGATGATCAGATTTGCCGGAAGATCATACCTTACCTGGCAGCACACCAAGAAAATGAAGAGGGTGATAGCAGTCCATAACACCTTCTCTCTGAATTGAATCTGAAAATTTAAATCGGGATTTTACAGCTACTGTGATTACCTCTATGAATTTTCTTTATACTAGAGCACAGAATCCCAGATTACTATATGTAATGCATACCTTTCTTTCTGGCTTCTGTATCTCTGGCAACACTGCACAGAAGGGCTTTATAACTTCCAAAAACTTAACTAAAAAAAAAAAAGAAGAAGAAATATATTCAGGTATGTAATTCAGGATGCTGCAGGACTTTCAGAACAGCTCCACAAATACACTATTAGTGCGCATACTTAATATCATGCGTGTACTATTATAGATTTGGCATTAGAGTAAGAACTTTATTGTATGAGGACACATAAAGCACGTGAAACGACGCAAAAGAGGTTTTAAAATCAATGTCTGCAAAATTCAGCTGTAAAATGTTATAAGCATATTTACACTCTGATGTAAGGCTACGTCATCACTTCTACAATACCCTCAACAGTTGTTACCCTATGACTTTATGATAGCTTCTGAACAACATAGGGACAATGCAAAACCGCTAAGCTGCCTTTTAAAACAAGCATAACTAGTTAATATGTCAGGTAACGACTCCCTATGCAGAGGAGTGTAGACTGAATGAAATGGCTGGCAGTGGTTAACAAGTTTCAAGTTCGAGATATTGATCGGTTAACAAAAATCGGTCCGACTGATTTTAAGTTATATATAAAGATGTTTTTTGCAGACCTTCGCCATACTACTTTACCCGGGTGAGTACAGAGTGCTACACAATTAGACCAACCACAAAGCCTCATCGATGAAAACGTGAGTACACGCAAACGGCCACTTTTACACGGCAACTCACGCTCAAGGAATGAATAACAATTAGCGTCATATAGAAGTAAATATTTCACTTACTACCCATGGCGTCCAGCTACGTGGAAAGCCCAGTCACAGCAAGATAAATCAGACCAGCTTCTGCAGCATCAGATCGCCACTTCCCCCGGAATGGAAGCCGCTTAGAGACACGTCACCGGTAGGTAGCCAGCCGCCAGTCAGCCTTCCGGGTCGGCGCCTGCGCAGACCATCCGCAGCAGCGCCTGCGCAGACCATCCTAGACGGAAGGCGTGTTTGGCGGGGCGTTGCTCCGTATGTGTGCGTTGTATCTCTTTGCCCTACGTGGCGGAATATACTGTGTTGCGCGTAAATCTTCAGTAGCTTCTGAACCTATTCCTAATTTACCAGTGTCCCGACCCATACACCCATCTATTAATCTATTAATCAAAACTATTAATCAAAACAACGAGTCTTAGGAAAACTAGGTAGATGAAGCTTCAAGTATATGGTGACTGTGGCATATTTTCAATTTGCTTTGCTCACTGTGGGACATCCTGAGACTTCGTGGGATCCCCCCAAGTTATTGGACATCATGGCCTGTACACTGGTACTCTGAGTGCTGTGTAGAGTGGGGGGAGAACCTCTGTGGTCTTCCCAGTTGATTCTGGGGTTTGCCAGGGGTGTGTTCTTGCTCCTACTCTATTCAGTGCTATTCAGTGCTTACATGGGCTGGGTGTTGGGCTGGTCATGGGGTCCAGCGGTTATGGGGCATTTGTTGCTGAAGAAAGATTTACTGAGCTTGACTTTGCCGATGATGATGTGATCTAAACGGAGTCAATGGAGGCTCTGATCGGGGCTCTTGAGAAACTACGCGAGGAGTCTGAGTGTCTGGGACAGGGACGGATTACGGACTGGGCCAGCGGGGCCGCTGCCCAGGGGCCCTTGGGGTGCAGACAAAACAATTTGCAACGCTTATCAACAATGTATTTTCGTTTGTCTATTTTAGAGGGCCTACATTCTTTGATCCTCTG
>JAODKF010000116.1:6540927-6553050 GCA_026779585.1 Mormyrus proboscirostris
CTCTGACGCCCCCCAGGGAACAGTACTTACCTCCGCAGGCTGTAAGACAGGCGGGGAACAGAAAACAATATCAGTGACATTGATATTTGACATCGCGTCAAAAGATGGAGCCAATCGGAAACTATATCCAAGACACATGTGTGAAGGCAGGAGCAAGTAATTACCATTTCCTGTTACTGAAAAGTTCAGCATCTCCAAGATGACATTTAAACTAGGACAAATCTGCAGTGCTTGCCATAGGATTTCATAAGTACTTCACACATATGAGAAACATGACTTCACAAGCATTATGGAAATATGTTGTAGATTATGGTAAAACATTCATAAAATTACATTTATTGAAATGATGGCAAAAAATAGATATACATTTACACTTAAAATCCTAAATACCTGGTTGTATCCAGGAATTAACAGTTGAATTCAGATTTGACAACAATGAAAATACTAGATTTTAGGGACGCTTGGAGAAAAGCTGTATAGAAGTATCTGACTGTGCATATTTTTGCTTTCCTAATTATCTCCATCCAGAAAGAGACTCTGAATGAAGATGATTAAAAAACGTTTCATTTTTCTATGACTCACCGCAATGTCGGGCCATCTCTGAGCGTACGTATGCACGGATCTCATCTTCCTGGAAGATGAGTGATGCAGACAGAGAGAGAGAGCGGGAGAGAGACAGAAATCAGAACGACAGTGTCTCTGCTCAGAGAGGCACATGGTTTAACCAGGCACTCTCTACTTGAAAAATCGCTTGGTTAGCCAGGGTTTGTGTAGCACTGACCGTCATGCCTGGCTTGCCTGGGTCTCCCTTGGCACCATCCGGGCCAATATCCCCCTAAAATACAGGACGCATACTTCACCTGTCATTGACAGCACACTTGGGATTCCTTTGAACAGGACATCAGACCTGTAATCTTGTAAACTACTATCACAACCATTCTTGAATACCATGAATACCTTGAAAAAAAAACCATGAATAATAATGCAAACTGTATTCCCACCTTAACACAAAACTTCCCTTATTTACCCGCCTGAAAAATACTTGCTAAAACAGTTTCCGGACCTATACTCTATGCATCCCATCAGTAAGGTTTCATTTTCTCTCCAGCAGGTAAGCATAGGGACCCCAAATATATGATGACACCACAAAAGTCAGTTGGCAATTTTGACAGACAGCATGAGGGGAGAGGAGGTGCATGGAGCTCACCGGTTCGCCCCTTTCTCCGGGGATTCCTGGGATGCCTCGGGGTCCCAACATGGCTGGGCCAATTGGTCCACGTTCACCCTTCGATGACACAATAATTCATCAACATCTGTACAGTGCAGTGCTGTAGCACAGCAGGGTTAAAGCAACGCAACATGATTGCAATGAAAATGCAGCGATGCAACAACAGCACAATTTAAGGGAGTGAAAAGTGAAGCGAGCCGACTCGGAAAAAGACGGGGGAACTTGTCCATACCTTCTGACCCTGCAGTCCTTCCGGGCCTTTGGCACCAGCCGGGCCCTGGGGTCCTGTTAAGCCTGGGGCTCCATCTGCACCCACAGGGCCAGGGGGCCCATGTATCCCTGGGGGGCCCTGATCAACAAGCCAGAAGGGGAAAACAGCACTCAGCTTCCTGCCTCTCTGCTGGGCAGGAGTTAGCATGGGCGCTGCAGACGGGCTGGCACTCACCCGCTCTCCTTTCTCACCCTGCATTCCTTTGGGTCCCTGCAGTCCATCAAAGCCTCTGTCTCCCTAAAATAAACAGTCAGCTCTGTCACAAGACAGCACGAAGGCAGAAGGCAGGCCGCACGGACAAGAGAGCACGAAGGCAGAAGACAGGCCGCACGGACAAGACAGCATGAAGGCAGAAGGAAGGCTGCACGGACAAGACAGCACGAAGGCAGAAGGCAGGCCGCACGGACAAGACAGCACAAAGGCAGAAGGCAGGCCGCACGGACAAGACAGCACAAGGCAGGCCGCACGGACAAGACAGCACAAAGGCAGAAGGCAGGCCGCACAGACAAGACAGCACAAAGGCAGAAGGCAGGCCGCACGGATAAGACAGCACAAAGGCAAAAGGCAGGCTGCACGGACAAGATAGCACAAAGGCAGAAGGCAGGCCGCACGGATGCGTGGAGGCATGTGCAAGGAGGCACATGTAGCCTCAATTTTCATTTCCTTCTATTCTTACAGCATTTACTCATGCATTGGTTCCCCCTTTTCATTGCCTTTTACAAAACTGTGACCCTCTGCACCCCCTTCCCGTCTCCAGTGTTACCTTGGGGCCAATCAGCCCTTCTTTTCCAGGTGTGCCTGGGGGCCCAGCGGACCCCACTTCTCCCTGTTACAAACACAAAGCTTGACTTAGACTGCAGCACACAATCTATCCCATTGCCTATTCTTTAATGACAGCAGATAATATTGACCAGTCATCCTTAAAAACTCAAAACATATTGATGACTGTGCTGGAACAGCACGGGTTTGTGTCGCACCGCTCAGACAGATCGTTTTAAGACAGGATTTTAAGTAGCATGAAGTAGAGGTCACATATGAGATGGGCTTCAGTCTGGATATATCGAAGATGCCTGTCAAGCACTTGTCTGGCCCCCACCTGCTCCCCTTTCCGTCCCGGAAGGCCTGGTCGCCCATGGATACCGGGGTCCCCCTGAGCACACAAAGTCACAAAGTTTCACTAGAAACATCCATGAAGCACAGATGTGGAGCAAATCACACACCGGAGCGAGTTATTGGACATTTTTCCACATGATCGTAAAGAGCCAGAATGTCTCTTTGCTTGTGATTAAGCTGTGATCACCAAGTTCGATCTGTAATCTGACACAACCATTAAGGATCATTCGGGCCAGAAACCTCATCTCCGTCCCATTAAGGATCATTCAGGCCAGAAAACTCATCTCCGTCCCACCTTCTCGCCTTTGGGTCCGTCGGCTCCGCAGGCTCCCTTTGGCCCTCTGTCTCCCTGGCAAACCGAGGGAGCAGCGTGGAATTAATCACGGTGTCAAGCGGCAGAGCAGAGGCGATAAGCGCTTCAAAAGCAGCTTTCGCTCTGTGATAAAGCTGCTCTTCCGCACAGTCGAGCGTTTAAGCTTTCAAACCTTTAGCCCTCGTAGGCCGGAGAGGCCAACGTCGCCCTTCTCTCCTCGCAGACCTGGCAGCCCGTCTTTGCCCGGTAAACCCTAAGGAGAGATGATAAGTCAGACAGTACAGTCGCCAAAGACCCTCCAGCCATCGCGCTGCTTCCCAGCATTTTGGGGACCCATCGACAATGGCCAATTAGGACCCTGCCAGTGGATTGGTGGGTAGATACTCACAGACTCTCCCGGAAGTCCTGCCTGCCCAGCTTCTCCCTGAATACCAGACAGAACATCAAAACAGCCCCCAGACTCATCCAGAGTCTCATAAAAGCAATGGCTCCACACTTTTGCCTTTACTTCATGCATACATATTACTATAATTATTACTACTTCTTTTCAGGCTGATTTGACAAACGTGGACTTTTATGATATAGACCAAAACATAGGTTTAAATGACCTATCAGTTAATTATTCAGGTATGATAAGCTGTATCAGTTGTAAAGCCCTCTCTCACTAATAATCAGACAAAGTCAGACAAAGACAGCCCACCTTCTGCCCCCCAGGGCCACGGGCCCCCTGGAAGCCTGGGGAGCCCCTCTCTCCAGGCTCGCCTCTCAGGCCCTGGCAGACACAAACAAACGCTTTAATGACTGGCTGCTGTGGAGTAATACAGTTTGAGTGTCCTGCTGATGCCAAGGCTAGAATGAGATCATATTTATTCAGAAAGCAAGAATTCTGCTCAGGAACGTAACAAGTGACTCAAAATTATTTTGAGACCGCTTCCATGTCACAGCTGCCCATTTTATCATGCTGTCCCTCACGTAATGCTTCCCATTATGTCACACTTTCCATTCCGTGATGCTGCGCATTGCATCAGGCTGTTCATTCAGTCACGCTGCCCATTACGTCATGCATCCCATTTCATCATGTTGCCATTCTGTCCTGATGCCCATTCAGTCACGCTGCCCAATTTGTCATGCTGCCCATTCCTCCACTCTGCCCATTCCATGATGCTGTCCATTCTGTCACGCTGCCCATTTCCCGGATGTAATGCATCACATTGCAGCTCACTGACAGCCAAATCTGCTTTGCCATTGTCTGCTCATTGTCTGATCAGTCCGGCCACACTAAGAATGAAATGGCAAACGTGCATGGGGACCTCACACATACCATACCATGTTCCAAATGACAAGGCTTTTCTTTTGATAAATACTTAACAATAACAATGGCCACTGCAGGTCTTTAAGAATAAGGTAACTCACCTGATCCCCTGGTGGGCCTTCCTGCCCCTTCAAGCCCTTTTCCCCTTGTGTGCCCTTGGGCCCCCGTTCTCCCTGAAACAGTGAATCATGGTCACCCTGATGAAACGGTGGATGTTTTGTGGGAAGTGCTTATAAAGTTTGAACAGTCCTATATTGCTGCCAAGCAACACTGCAGATCGTTTAATCTATAGACCCCCCAAGAACGTATAAAGCAGACAGGCCTGCATCACGCGGACCCCGAGAAGCGGCCGCTCACCGACTCTCCTTTGTTTCCCTTCTCTCCTGCTGGGCCGCTGGCCAATAAAGTCTCACCCTATGCAACAGAAGGCAAAGTGGGATGAACCGCCAATTCAGACACACCGAATACAACACACAAAGACATATGCTGCTGTACATCTGTATATGTCTATGAAACACCCACCTTCTCGCCTTTGTCTCCATGTGAACCACTGTCTCCCTGAGACGAAAACAGAAATAAATAGACAGGGATACCCAAGTTAATGATCAGGTTACATTCTAAGAATTCAGGGACCTAAAGTGAAACATTTTAACATTGAATAAATAAGGATTTAGGATAAGGAAACACAAGCAAAAACAGAAGAATGTCAAACACTTAGTAAATATTATTAAATATAAAGTAACATATGCATTCATAATTTGACATTTTGTATGAATAGCTGGGCTAGTTCTTTTAACATCTTCAGCTTTTTGGGAAATGTAACCATCAAAGTTCAATTGTCATTTCAATTTTTGCTCATGAAGTAGCTCTTGGTCGTAGGATATTGATTCTATAACACCCTGCCTATCTCCGCTCATTATATTGGTCATTCAGCTCCATCGTTTGTATGGTTGCTATGATACTTTTTCGTAGGCTATATGGGTAAAAAGACAAGAAACTGTCTTTTTTAAAATAATGTAGCCACTGTTTTGCTTAATAGCTGAATGCATGTATTTCGTAGGAAGTGCATCAAAGCACTAAGGAAAGCTCAATGCTTCCAGGGTTATTGTGTGAAGCTGACTTTAGGGATTTACTGGAGTTGCCCCATTCTGGCAAGTGACTGTTTTAATGAGTGTTAGTGAAAGTGCAGTATAACGAAACAGCTTTGAACAGGGCAGTGTTAAGCTAGGCCCTACGGTAATTATATTTAACTATGGGGTGCCACATTGGGTAGCGCTTGCCTAAAGCCTCCACGCTCACGGGTTCGAATCCAGCCATCTGCTCCTCTGCACATGGAGTATGCGCACTGCGCTTGTGCCATGCCAGGATCCTCAGGAACTTCAGTGTCTTCCCGCAGTCCAAGGACACACAGCTAGATGAACTGGCACCTTAATACTGTCCACTGTGTACTTGTGGGTGGGAATGAGTGTATGTTTTTGAGCCGTGCGATTTGCCAGCATCCCATTTGTGACGAAGGCCTGTCTCGTGCCTTGTGCTGCCTGGGATAAGCTCCAGGCCGCACCTGTGATCGTGTCCCGGTAAACGGCTTGTAGATGCACCAATTTTTAATGATATAATTTTAATAGCATTTCACGTGGAGAGGTGGTGGAATTCCTGTGCCAAAAGGCTTTTCTCACCTTGTCGCCTCTCTCTCCCCTGTTTCCTGGAGGCCCCTAAAGAAAAGTTTGCATTTTCACTAATGCAAGTGAAGCACCACAAAGTAAGAGCAGGAGAAACCCTCTCAAAGCAAGATGTCATTCAAGGCAATCGCGCTGAGATCACACACGGCCGGCTTCTCTTCAAGTGACACCTTTCAGCTCTACTTCAGTGTCAGGGGGGAGAGTTTGTCAGGCAGATAGTCATGTGACTGACAGAGGCTTGAATTCATGCATATATACAGCGAAGGGAATATTTACTATTGGGCCTCTTTCACCATCTAGTCCAGCACGACCTTCCTCGCCCTGAAACACAAACAGAAAGTGCTTAATACTCACAGTATTCTCTCACAAATGGCAGTGTAACATAATCCCACCCTGTGTGACAGAAAAACCCCACTATACTCAGAAATACTGTAGCTCTCCAGACAAACAACACTGTAATGGGGCCACAAGCAAAAAACACAAACACCGTTATAATGTAATGAGGAATGTTGGAGGGGCATGGATACCCTGACAGATTCAGGGGGCCCAGCACCTGACAGGGGCCCTTCCATACGTAAAAATCAATGGGGGGCCCAAGGTGACATTCTGTCTGGGGGCCCAGAATTTCTAGGCATACGCCTGAATGTAATTACAAGCAGAGCAGCTCTCCACAACACCACCACTGTCACATAACTACAAGCAGTGATGGCTGATGATACAATGTACTTGCGCAGGATGTCATACACAAATTGACTGATGGACGGACAATTTGTGTCATCTCACCCTCGGGCCTGGGTCTCCCCTCTCTCCCCTTGGTCCAGGCAGACCCACTCCTGTCTCCCCCTGTGAGGAACAAAACAACAAATGGGGGAAACAGATCCACAGTGTTTGACTCTCCAATTAGAACATAATCTCTGTCACACACGCTGTAAAACTCCTTTAACTCTACCCAGGTTTCAGATTTAGATTTAGATTACAGTACACTGCCTTATACGCCGTCTTATATGCCGCCTTATACACTGCTTTATATGCCGGCTTATACATTGCCTTACAATATACGTCGTCTTATACGCCACCTTATACACTGCCTTATACACCGTCTTATACGCCGCCTTATACACTGTCTTATACACTCCCGTATACACTGCCATTCCACTGCCTTTCTTCCATCAGACTGGCATGGTCCTGGAGGTGGGCGTCATATGTGCCATCAAAGCTGCATGAGGAGCCTGGAGAGAGCGTGTCTTACCTTGTCCCCCTTGTGCCCCGGAGTCCCAGGAACACCCTGTGGGTGACAGACAGACGCAGACAGACACAGCTTTTAAATTCCTAACAAGCACAACTAACGAGAATCTACCCATGCGCAGGCTTCTCCTGTCCTGGGCTTCTGCTGGTCCTGCCCAGATCACGAACCTCAGTCAGCTGCTTATCTATATTCATGCGAGTAACTGGGCACCAGGTGTTCAATATTTCACTATTTTGGAAAAAGGCTGTAATTCACCGCGGTGGCGATGCATACCGACGGGCCGGCAGGTCCAGAGGCACCTGGAGCTCCAGGGTGTCCGTCCTTTCCGGGGAATCCCTGAGGCCCCTGAGCAGCATGTAGACAGAGGGGTGGCATGAATAAATCACTCAATCAAACACACACACACACACACACACATAGAATACAGAAGCGATAAACTGTGTAATCAGACTGATTGTACCCTGAGCCCTTCGTCTTTTTGTGTTAGATGGCTGAATCTTACGAAGAACATCCTAAAAATGCCAAAGAGCTTTAGCTGGGGGACTTTCTTACCTTCACACCGGGGGGCCCAGGAGGACCAGGCTGCCCGTTCTCCCCCCTTTGCCCAGCAAGACCAGGAGTTCCTGAAGGACCCTGTGGCCCAGAAGGACCTGGGAGACCTGGCGATCCGGGGTCTCCCTAAAAAAGCAGGTAGAGCATGATGAAATGTGAGTATGACATCCAGGAAGAGCACAGCATGTAAGGGGGTCCGTCCAGGATCACTCCTCTGTGTGTGTGCGGGAGCCCTGAGATGGATGGCCCCCCCCAGCCACGACATTTCCGACCAGAACCGCAGTGCTGCACTGGTTATGCGGTCTTTAGAAACGGATGGATGCAGCGACCAGCTAATGCTACTATTTTTTAGTACTTTCAGTATTTGTAGATTATAACAAGCACCATTTATGTCCCCATTATCAGTGCCAGAAGCCAAGAAACTAAAAAGATAAAACCAATGTAAACCGGCGACAACATTATGAGCTTGTTTTCACGTTTTCTTTCCTCTGGTTTTTTTTTACAGCTTCAGAAGCACACTGGAACACTCTTCCCTCTGCAGCATGTTATTTGAGGTCACTTTTAAAGGGATAAAACTTTAATTTACTTTTTAATTTACTTGTGCAAAATGACTAACATAAACCTTTTTTCCCCAGCGCCAGTAAATCTCCCTGTTGCCATGGGAACCGAGGCTGTCATATCTGCAAGGTTCTTGAAGCGCCGCAGACAGCAGACAGCGTCACCAAACAGCATCACCAAACAGTCACAGCTGTCATCGGCTCGGGCTTGCGTGGGTGCTGTGCCTTCCTGCCCGCACCGAGAGGCGCTGGTGCGCTACCTTGCACTGATGATGCTGAGTGTCAGCGGGCAGTAACCACCCCCCCCCCCCCATGTGTGTGATGCACTGGACTCACCTTCAGTCCCAGGGGCCCAAGCTGACCTTTGGGGCCAGGAAGCCCCATTCCGTGCTCCCCCTGAAACAATAAGAGGCGAGTTTTTAAGAAAAGAGGTCATTGCCACTGCCTTATAACATCTCAGAAAACAAAGAGAACTCAACACATCCTGAGACTTAAATAGCAGCTAATTTTTCAGCTGCCAGGAATCTGTCTGCACTGGAAGATCAGTTTAGCAGCACAGAGCAATTTATGAAACGTTCTTTCGGGCCATCGCTGGAAAAAAAGGATTCAACATAGCTCCATATCCCTAAATTGGACATTAATTTCATGAATGTCATTCATAAAAAGGAGGGAGACAGTGTACAATGGACAGAGAGACAGTAAACTGTACCAGGATTCAAGCTGATCCACAAGGTGAAGGGATAGAAGTCCAGTTAAATTGGTGGTGAAAAGGAGAGAGAAAAGACAAGATGAGAGAAGCTCAAACGTATACTGCATGGGGGAAAGCGAAGAGGGAAGGCGAGGGAAGAGAGGGAAGGTGAGGGAAGGGAGAGTGTGAAGAGGGAAGGCGAGGGAATGGAGGGCGCAAAGAGGGAAGGCGAGGGAGGGGAGGGCGCGAAGAGGGAAGGCGAGGGAATGGAGGGCGCAAAGAGGGAAAGCAAGGGAAGGGAGGTCGCGAAGAGGGAAGGTGAGGGACGGGAGGGCGTGAAGAGGGAAGGTGAGGGAAGGGAGGGCGCGAAGAGGGAAGGTGAGGGAAAGGAAGGAAGGCGAGGGAAGGGAGGGCGTGAAGAGGGAAAGTGAGGGAAAGGAATGAAGGCGAGGGAAGAGAGGGCGCTAGGGAAATCTGGGCCTCATACTTTGTCTCCTTTGGGCCCAGGCTGACCTTTTTGTCCCTGTGAGACACACAAACAGAAAAAACAAAGGGAATAACCAATCAGACTGATAGCTAAGACACATTTAGCAGAGTCTCCGCCCCTAAAAATGCTGCTTGTTTTCTGTGGATGCTGTTATTATAGCACTTTCAGCAGCTAAAGATAAACGACAGTGACAACTGACACGGTCCGCGATGACATTTGATGCGAGGTATGTCTGCTGACTTGCAGAGCGTCATAAACTGAGTTACTGATCAGATTACAAGTGCGTGATATTTGACAATCAGTAAATCACTCACATCCTCTCCAGGCTCTCCTGGGACTCCCTGTAACACAGAGAAACACATCACATCGCAGCACTTTATGGTCAGTCTAGTCTTACAGCACTTCTCCAGTGTGGATTTTATGTACTCACTCTTTCCCCCTTGACACCAGGCAGACCCCTGTCTCCTTTAGGACCCTAGAAGACAATGCATACATATTTTGCTATTTTGTGGTCACCATTGAAGTGGATATTTTTACAGAACTGACGAGAAAACACTCCAAAATCAGCAGTGAATCAGGAAGTCAGTTTACATTTCAGTCATAACCCTTTGATCCTGAGACCCCCACCTGACTCTTCTGACTCACCAGTAATCCAGGTAAGCCCCTTTCACCGGATTTTCCTGGTAGCGATTCACCAGGATCTCCCTACGGACAGAAAGAAGATTTGCTTCATTGCAAGAAGCAGCTGCTTATGTAGTTTATCCCGCTGCTTGTGGCAGAAATGAGGACCTCCACATTAATGCTGACCATGCAAGCCTGAAGCTTCTGAACCAGATCGCTGGTCTCTTTGTTTTGATTTAGTCTTTAAAAGAGTAGAGCTGCCCCATCTGACCAGCACACAAGTCTTACCGCAGCTGCCACACTCCAAAGTCACATACAACAGATGGGTACAATTACACAATAAGGACTCATATCGCCACAGCAGTGCAGGTAAAAAAGCTCTCCAGGAAAATACTCTATACTCTATAATAAAACATTTCCTGCAGCAGATTGTTTAATGACGGCTCCCGTTTACGCTCTGTGTTCTTCTCTATCCCCCGATGTGCGATTTACTCCAGACTCCAACACAAACACTCCACCATGAAGTCCTCTCAAGGTGTTTGCTCATTAGCATCGATCGCATTTCATTTGCACCGTTTCACCACTTGCTTCGCCACACTCGGGGAAATGATCCTTAACTCACCAGCTCTCCTTTCTCACCAGGTGGTCCAACAACAGCCTGCAGCAAGGGGACACAGAGGATACAGGCAAATCACTCCCTTCATTCAAACAAATCCTCCTCTAACGGGCACAGTACATTCAGGTTCTGTTCAATGATTCACAGCGTCCATACTCTTTTCTCAGGACTTATATTTTTAATCACGCATTTCTTATACTGCTCCCTTTGCAGCTCCATGGTCCATAAATACTTTGCAATGTGCCCATCAGTATTTTGCTCATGGGTCATCCGTCTCCTTGCCTGCTATTTTATATTTCCTCATAAATGCCACACACTCAGGGCTCCTGCAACACCCACGTATTTCACTCCCTACCTAAATGAAGTGGAAGACTTGGGGATCTTCGTGGTCAAATATTATCTGAATGGGAGGCTGGTTAGTACAGGCATAAATTATTTGAGATCCATTCATATGACTGAGAGGATGTATGTCATTCTGCAACTGCCTATTTGAGAGCAGCTGTGCCGCGAGTGTCAAGTGTTGACTGGGGAACAGAATAATGGATCCAATCATTAGTGGAGTGAACAGTAGCTGTATCATCACTGATGGTAAGAGAAGAGGCTAAATGAACACAGGCCACTGAGAGACTTCAGCTCAGCGATGCAATTAGTACTGTGGCCATCTGAGCACAGGCTCCCCCTGGTGTTCACACATGGTTTTCCAGGGAAACTGGTAAGTAAGCAGAGAGAGGATAAAAAGAGGATTTTCAATCATTTGGGCAAAAGAGGCAGGTGTTCAGGCACCTTCACCACCACACACATCACTAGATGACATCACTAATTTACAACAATCCCTGGGGGGTGACTGTCACCATTTCAACAGTCCATCCATCCACCTGCGTTTGGTAACACAGAGTGCTGGTGCACCCTATCAGAAAAAATAATAGTATTTTAAGTAGCATTTTTTTCTATTATCTTTACCATGCAATTTTTACAGTCATTTTGATCAATCAAGATTTTTTTAAAAAACTGACCAAAATTACAGAGCTTCAATATATATTGCAATATATGACAAGACTAGCAAAGATGATGACTTAAAGCGATACCTAACAGTGTTAGGCTAACAGGCTAACCCACAGAAAAATGAATGCTCCAGCTAATCTGCATATCTGCTTTTATGTCAGACGCATCTGGCAAAATGCGTTTAATCAAAGTGAAAAGAGGAAAAAAATCAAAAAACGAAGTTCTGAAAGGGCTGTAATACATTGATAAGATGCATGTCGCTACGGCCAAGCTGGTCACTGTCTGCTGTAGTGTGAGGAATAAGATGAGAAATATATTAAGCTGTTGGAAAAGGTGTGTGGAAGGTGGGAGGCGTCCCAGGGCTGGGCTGTGCGCCATGGGTGAGTGACAGTAATACTCCCCTCGACCTGAGCACTGTGAGCTACTGTCACAGTCAGT
>JAODKF010000116.1:6641085-6660141 GCA_026779585.1 Mormyrus proboscirostris
TCCACTGCCAGCAAGAACCAAGCCGTACCCGACCTGTAGCTTGACCTGCCGCTTTTCCACTGCCAGCAAGAACCAAGCCGTACCCGACTTGTAGCATGACCTGCCGCTTTCACTGCAAAGTACACAAGCTGTACCTGTGCTGACCTGGCCTGCTTGCTAGCCGAAAGCATAACTAAACCGAGCTGTTTGGCTGTAAAGCACAGAGATTCCGGTGTCTGTGCAAGGATTGTCTGAAGGAAAAGGCAGATATTCTATGAATTTCCAACTTAAAAACTACTTTAAAAAGCACTATAGAATAGATGAACGATGGACTTGAAATGCAAATTTACACAAGGTAATGCTAATTCTGCTAGCGTTTGATGCTGCTAGAGAATGACCACATAGTAAATCCTGATTCAACACGTGTGACTCTTTGCTTTTGCATCACTTTCGCTCTCCAAAGCCGACATCGCCTTCACCAAGCCAGCCCTTCTGCGGCAGGAACTCGAAGCGAGCAGGAACCGCGCCATAAGCAGTCTCTCTTTGCTGAACGGCTTGGGTACGGCCTGGTTCCTGTATGCCGGTGGAAAAGTCCCATTTATATTGCACGTGTGTATCAGATTACAAGAGAATGAACTGTTAATGTTAATTTTATAATCCTTCTTACCATCACCGTCGCCGTCATCCCTATTGTCCTCATCTTCTTCATCCCTGCGGCGGCATCTCACCAGAGGGCTTGGGTGCGGGATGTGGCGTTCCACCCAGCCCCGTGCCCGCAGGCTGGCACGCACCACAGGGTACGGCCCTTGCACAGAGAACACCTTCCGAAGCTGAGAGAAAGGGAAGACGGAGGTCATCACCTCTGGGAAACGGGTCAACTAGGCTTTGTGGAGGTGCTGAGGTTCAGATGAGGTTCACACCTTCACAGCCTTGTCTACGAGGGCTTTGGCTATCCGCAGTCGCTCTGGGTTGATGTTGGGCAGGGTTGGCACATTACGCTTCACCCTGCCGTCAGCAGGTAGTGCTGTATCATGTGCAGATAAACATACATGAACTCAAAAAAGACTTTATACATGCATCTTCTATAACTGCTTGTCCTATCCATGCTCACAAGGGATCTGGAGCCTATCCCAGAGGGAAGAGGTACAAGGCAGGGAACAACCTAGGAGGGGATACCAACCCAGTTAGGGTATATGCACACACCACTCACTGCAATTACTCTCAGCATGTTTTGGACTGTAAGAGGGAAACTGCAGGAGGAACATGTACACATGGACTCAAACCCTGGTCCCAAAGGTGTGAGGCAACAGTGCTAACCACTATGAGCACACACACACACACACAGACACACACACAGACACAAACACACACACATACACAAACACACACACACACACAGACACACACAAACACACACACACACGCCGATAGATAATTGCATTCAGTATAATGTAAAAGAATCAAATGGTTAAACTTCAAATGTGACACCATTAGAAGCCAGAAATAACAACAGATGCACAGAAGTTGTTATCCTTGGAAGGGAGGGATTCTGCCATTTTTTAATCCACTATATCATGTGTATGGATGATTTGAGAATATATTTTTTATATGCGGCATGAACAGAAAATAGGACATAGGTTTTACTGCTGATTTTAGCCAGACTGTTTTTTATTTGAATTTGTACTAGAGGTCTATGGAGAGTACTTATTTTAATGAAAATGGTTGGTGTTTCTCTGATCCTGGTAATATCTGCAGTGTTTATTCCTAATTGTTTTCTTTTAATGGATTTGTTAACGTTACCAATGTGCAATATTTACCCAAAACTGCTGATAGTGTGGCCCACAGGCTTGGAAAGAAAACATCAAAATGCTCAATACATTAACTACGAATAATATAACACTTTAGTTATCTGGTATAGATTGCTAATACAGCAAACGTGGAATTACTGTGAATTATTGTGGAATTCCCCTATGAAACAGGAAGCTATTTCTAAGCCTTACCGCAGACATTGCCAGGTAGGCTGACCCCCACCCTGCAGGCAGGAGCCTTCATGTTTTAGCAGCTGTCAGTGTCACAGGGTCACTGCTGTCATCTCTGCCCTACCCCTTTCTCTACAGCCTCTGATGTGTCCTTCAAATCCTGTTGCACCCTGGCTCTTGCTCCTGTGCATCCGTCTGCTGGTCTGTCTCTCTGTGCAGTGGGTCTCTCTGACACCTGTAAAGGACAGGGTAAAAGACATGGGTCAACATTTACAAAGAGTAATTGTATGCCTCGTATAACCATACAAAATAACAATTTGAGGGACACCTCCTCCATTGTATTCTCTGGTTTTAGTTCTCTGTTGGGGAGCAATAAATAAACCTTGTCCCCTTCCCAAACTTGTCATTATCAGTATTCACATCGTATCCCAAAGACGTACGTTGCGTTATACTCAGACACAATAGCATGTAAGTAGCAATGTAAACCAACCAGTATATCCACAAATCTGCGCGCTATGATGAAAACAACACTAGAAACACGGGTGTCACATCCCGTTACTTGCAAAGATCACACAGCTACACAATCCTGGTACATTCAGAAGGACTCCCACATCACAGACTCAGACTGATATGCCGACACTGCGGCGACTCTCATAGCATCAGCGCCACGCAGAGCCATGGCAAAGACACACTAAATCACTAACTTGATTTAAATGATTTCCATCGCATTCGTACAGAATCGAATCTATAAACAAGCGCCAGAAAAGCTTATATGAGCCAGATATTAAAAGAGGTACTACACCAAGAAACAATGCGAGGTGGGAATTTACCATAGGCTGCTGAAAGCTGAGGAACCCGGAATCGTACTGTTAGTGACACTACAGGAACAAACAAATAGACAATTTGTCCGTAATGATCAAAAAACGAGGGTCTTACCATAGATTTTTATCAGCTTGACAATTATCTCGTCTTGTAAGTTAAATATATCGTGCATTATCATTACACTGGGGTGAGCTGTCGCCCGACGCCGATCCCCGACACTCTTCCACCTTCCGCGCTCCTGCGCAGCCTCCAGCGTCCTTTCTATTGCCACATTGTTTACGCTAGTTTCCATAGCAACTCCGAGCCGCCTTCAAGTGGTTTCCCTTAAAAGTCAATTGACCCAGACTGCAAATAAGTTAATTAAGGTATATCCTGTGAATAATATGTACGTGCAAATGTTCGCATACATTCCAAACTCACTGGGTGTAATTCATTTTCAATACGAATTAAAGAAATTGCATATTGCACTAAGCATGCACCTATTAATTTCAGATATGCATTATTCATAGGCCTACAGATGTTTTAGATACATTTTTGCATCTGTTAGTAGTCTAAGAATTGTTTATTATTTATTTTTAATTTTCAGGAATCTTATTCGTTCTTCAGGTCAATAAAATCACTAAACTCTGATTACCGGCGAAATCCAACGGTTCACATTGCATAATATAAGTAATTACATTTCTGACAAAACAATAAAATTAAATCTTCTGAACATTTTTATCTTAATCAGGTCCGGTTTTCTTTCGGTATTTGACAGTTCCTACTGCTCCATTAGCACAATCCACATCTTTGCGTTAGTTGGTGTGTTTTTGAGGGGAAAAAAAACAAAACTTTAAATATCGTTTAATATTTTTTCGGAAATTTGATTGCTCGCCCGGTAAGCACATACGGGCTGTGCGAGCGCTTCGTGTTCGAACGACAATGATCCCCGCGACTCCATGACAATGTGCTGTCAATAGTTCGCTAGATGGCGCACAAGATTCACGATTTTTTTTTTGTTATGCGCATAAACGTACTGGTACACTGGCAGCGAAATGAAATTGCCGATACTGCAATAACAACAAGGTAGAACTGCAACAAAAGTACTGGACATATAAAAATGCAGAAAAAATATAATATATTAAGCTATAACTTATTTTAATTGGTAGTTCTAATGATCCTATAAAGGCCTGGGAGTTGAGGTTTTGTAATCTAAATCAGAAGCAGAAAACTTCTATTGCCCTGAAAAAAATTCTGACAAAACCACACAACAAGACAAAATACGCAGTACACAGTACCACATACAGTGATTATACATTTATATATAGGCCTATGTTTAATCGATTTTAATCAATTTTGTTTCATTATAGTTTTTTTCTTTGTGTTCCTATACCTGCTATCTTAGATGTGTGGTGATGTATTATGTATGCGTTGCCTTTCACATCAATCAAACAAAACAACAGTTGCCAGTAACATTTCATCCCATAATAGGTTCTACAGGGTGTAGGCCTATAAGGAGTATGGCACATGCAGATCCACATCAGGAAATGACAATGACCACCTGGTCTCATGTTTCAATCAATGTATTAAGTAAAACCATTAAGGTTTCATTCATGGGTTTTTATACAAAAATATATAGTTTCAGTATCAGGGCCACCACTGAGATTTTGGGCCCCATATAGACAAATCATATTGGGCCGAAAACGGTGCGTTCCACGGTTTTGTTAGCTTGTATGGAATAACTGGGGGATCACATGCGTTTGTTTATTGTGTAGCACTATTGCTCCATAGTTACTTTGTTTTATTGATGCACGGTTTTACTGGCTGTTGATTCTGGCGAGTTCTGATACAGATGTAAATGGCGAGAAATTCCCTTCTTCGCTGCCTCGCATTGAAGAAATCCCGGTTTTATGAAGGGGGCTTTTCCTCTGTTCCTCTTACCACCAGTCTGAGAGAGAGTTTATAGTGTGACACATTCCTTGTATCTGGGCAGGAAAGGCAACCAGGACACACTCCCTGCTCAAAGGGTCGCCGACGGCGTCAGGATCCTGCACGTGTGACTTCCAGAGGTGTGTTTTCCTTCAGTTCCCACACTCTCACTAAAGGGCATTAACAAGAAAACGGAGACAGTCGCTTACCTGAAATGATTTTGGGAAAATCAGCAATTTTATGCTAATTTAAAGTTTGTGTAGCGATGCAATTAATGCAATGGTAACATTTGAATACCATTATATAGAATATATAATATATCAAAGAATTATATACATTTATATGTATACATATATATTTATGTACATCATGGAAAATGTGTACCAGATCTTTCCTGCTTGTTGGAGTGCATTTCAGAAATCATCCAAAAGTCAACAATATAACTTTATTTTATATAGGATTTATTATCTGTGTGTGCAGCATAATGAATATCTTCACAACTGACAATAATTTCTATGTGTCATTATTAACACACTTTTCAAATCTACCAGAAACATTTTGCTTAGGGAAACCCACAGCTGTGCAAATAAAGATCACTCACTGACTCCCCCTTTTGGTAGAAAATAGTTCCTGTCAGAATTACAGTCAGACAGGTGTGGGTATGTTTTATTAACCCCAGGTAGCCCAGTTTTCCTTCTTCCCAGTTGTGTTGTTCTGTAAAAGAAGTAATAAATGCACAGCAGCACAAAGGCTACTGGCAGCTGGAGACCTGACAGCACTTTCCTCCCACACACCCCCATGATGCTGTCACACAGCCTGTGGTCCCATAGCAGACATGGAGCGGCAAGGAAGGCATTGGTGGGGGGGTGGGGGGGGGGGACGGCTTAAGGCAAGGCAGTACAACCAACAAGCAGCAGGAGAAAGTGAGGACATGATTATAGAGGCTGACAGGGTAAAGAAGTCCAGAAGACCCAATCCATGAGACTCCACTGAACAAGGGCTGCTGAGTCAAGAGGCAAATCACAAAGAATTTGCATGCCCAGTGGCTGGGATACGGTTATTTTGGTTGAAGGTAGTATGATTTTATTTCCAATGTTTTTGATTTTTTCACATATGTAGACAGCATATGCTTCCAAAAGACTAAACGATCATTCAAGTGGTCTATTGAAAAGTCAAGCAGCGATGTTTTCATCTGGTTAATTTCCGGCGAAAGCTGTTGTTTTACTGCTGTACTGCTCAGGTTTGAACACTAACATGAGCTGCTGTGATAGGGGCTTTTACATTTTCTCCACATGCTGACATTTTGTTTTACGGCAGACTGATGATGTTTTTTGCATTTTAAATGCCCACCAGAGTAATGAGTGTTTATGTCATTCTTCTGTAGTTTTTTTACAAAATAGCACTGCTCATTATACTAAGCAGGATGGGTAAGGCTGAACTGACCAGTTTTCTTTGAATAATTTGGTCCCCAATTATGTACATATATGATTATAATTATCATAAATATTCATTGTTGATTGGGTTCATTTTGTGGTTTGCATATTTTTACACATGCAGTTATCTGAATTTGAAGCAACAGTAACATTTGGAATATTACAAATAAAATCTCTGCATACATACAAATTCTTTTATACATATTTCAATTTAATATCTATCCATCCATTTTCTATACCCGCTTAACCTATGCAGGGTAACGGGGGCCAGAGTTTTTCCCCGAAGCTATGGGCACAAGGCAGGGGATAACCTAGGATGGGGTGCCAACTCCAGCTAAACAGAGATTTCTTTAAATGTTACTTTGTCAACACTACAACAACGTGCATTAATAAACGTTTATTCAAATGGCATAAATGATGATTAAACTATATTCTTCCAAATTATCTTAAAAGCAAAAATGGAAACTGAATCATTTCATAGTGTTGATGAAACGACTCAGCATGGATAGCAACAGCGTGATATAGATCCTCAGGAAAACTGTTCACACTTTAGCTTAACCTGTATTTTATACAGCACCAAAAAAATCTCTTCCAAATGACAAAAACAAAACATTAAAGAAAACTGGAACTTTGGAAATGCCTATAGTGTATTGAATTATAAAAATGTAGAATAATAATGCTTTTTCTTTTCGGCTGGCCAGCCGATACACCAGATGAGGGAATCTGCACCAGTAAGATCAGTATAGCAGCTGTGTGCCTGAGGGGGTCAGGTCTTATTTTGTTCTAGCTGCTGGTTATTGTCCATTGACAATAAGGCCCATGTCTTCCATAGTTTTTTGTAAATCTCTCTCTTTCTTCCCCCAATCACGCTCCATCAAGGGCTGGCCTGCCCTACAGCAAGAGATGATTTAGGATATGGAGGAGAATGAGATAAAACAAAGGATGCAGCAATGGAGTTTTTCTGTTGTTTGTGCGAGTGTAAAGAACCTTTCATCTGGGCCCTCCTCCTCAGGGACAGGACACCATTGTCTCTGCAGCAGCAAACTCTTAGCTGCATTATGATGTCATCGTTTGTGTTTCCAAGAACAGCACGTCTGTTGGGATAAATTGAGATGCTCAGACTCTGGGGGAGAAGAACATACACACAAAGAAACACAGACACACACACACACACACACAGACACACACACACAGGCAGGCAGACAGATACACCTGTGAACATTTTTTAGCCCCTCCAAATTATTCTCTCCCATGCCCACACTCTAATGTCAATTTGCATATTATTTGCATGGCAGTTGAGCCTGTTGTTAGGCTACCTGCAGATTTGCAAACTCATGCAAATCGTCTAGGCTTGTATGGAGGGTTTTCTCCTTTTCATCCCATGGAATTATGTTTTTTAGCCAAGTTGACTTCATTACCAAGGAGTGTAGGATGAAAATAAAGTGAATGCAACAGACAAGAACGCAGTCTGGGTACATGTGAGATTGTATGCAGAAGGTAATAATTGGCTGTTTTTATAGTAATATCGTATTGTGTGTATACTAGTACTAGTGGCATGATATAAGGAGGGCTTACGACAGCAAAGTGACAGAAGGTCTGTGTGGAAGATGCAGGCGAGTATAAGAAAAGCAGATTGGTGCTTTACCACTGCGGCACATTGTCTCCCCTGGAGCTCTCTCAGCCGCCACAGAGCCCCTAGCTCCCCAGGCAGACAAGGTGAGCGGGAGACAATAAAGACAGTTGCTGTGGCAACAGAAACAACGGACAGCCAAACATTCCTGAGAGACAGCTAACATTGGATGTTATAAATCAGTATTTTCAGGTCTACCCTGCCATTATCATGATCTAATTTTTGAAAGCATTAATTAGCCTTGCAGAATGAAAGCAGAGGAAGTTCAAGAGCAGCACTCTGTTAATTTGTTCTCTAGTTTGCAAATTTGTGTGCACCTGTTAACTGGTCACTGTTTCCAGTATGCAGCAGATTTACTGCAGCAAAAATAGTAACATTACAGTGGGAATTATCTGTTTGTCATTCTTAAAGTTAACTAGAAAGGTCAAAATGATTTGGAGAACATTTGTATCATCTGGACTGGGGATACATCCAGCAAGCAATCATATCCTCTGCAGACGCAACCCAACCTAAAGTCAAACACAAGGCAAAGCAAGGAGGAAGCCAGCCTGGTACCTGAGGAGTGACTCTCTCTATCCATTTCAGCCTGGGGGGTGGGACATTCAACTCTGCTCAGTTCACTGAGCTGTGCAGACCAGTGGGAAGTCAATCAGCTTTTATTCACTGCAACAATGAAACTGTCAGAGAGCACTTAGTAATGAACATCACTCTCAGGATTATTTAAGTACTGCTCGATAAACGTTACTAAGTGTTAGTATGTACGTGACGGAGGAACTCCTTAAACAAACACCATTTAAATGTGTTAATCCTTGGCGTCCGTGGCTAAGATATGTAACAATCTTAAGAAGCAATGGTTTTGCGAGCACAAAATATTCAAATGTTCTCTCAGATCAAAGAACTCCTGAAAACTGACAGAGACCCTAATATGGGAGAAGATGCATGCCAGAATTATCACTGGGAATACCTCGATGGATCTAGATAAAAGCTAAGCGAGATTCTGAGGAACTACAACAGGGGTGTCAAACTGCAGTCCTGGGGGGGCCGGAGCCCTGTGTAGCTTAGCTCTTTCCCTGATCCCACACAAATGATTCCACCTCCTGTGGTTATTATTGTGTTTAATAAGGAAAACATTAAGCATTGTGACATTTGGTGAGTAAGAAAAGACTTATGAGAAGAAATATTGCTACCATTTCTCCTAGTGGTGCATAGACAACTGCTTCAATGAACAGTGGAACAGATGGACCCAATGAAGTAGCAAGTGAGTGTGTATGTGTGTGTGTGTATATATATATATATATATGAGAGAGTGAGAGAGAGAGAGAGAGAGAGAGAGAGAGAGGAAGAGAGAAAGAGAGAGGGAGAGAGAGCAGCTAATCTGGGGGAGTGGCAGGCAGGACGCTGGAGATGGGGGGTCTTGAGGGGTGGGCCAGACATGAGAGTAAAGGTCACGCCCAGCGGCTGTTGGCCTGCATTTGGTTTTGGCACGCTTGCTGACACAGAAGGACCCTCCTGCCCCCTCTCCTCCGTGGCGGAGGGCTCTGTGAAGCTCCAGGGAGAGCCAGGCCAGTCGTCTTCAGCTGGCTGCCGGCTGAGTGTCGCTGAGGCATCTCGCTGCCGTCCTGCCCTGGCCAGCGGTGCTACATCCGGATCTTCGCGCCGCTGTGTCGGCACAGCCATGCATCCCCCGCTGGATCTCACAAGAATAAATCTTGTGAAACACATGAATAAACAGGAAGCAAATCGTACCGCAGTAATGCTACGTGGCGGCTCACTTCTCAAGTCGCTTATCAGACCATAATATTTAGCAGCATTTCTAGTTCTGAATCTTACTGACGCATGGAGGAGGCGGGACTTCTATTACTATTTGTATCGATGACTGCAGTGATGACCATCCGCCTACCATTACTGCTTGTTATGAGAAATCTTCGGAAGGCCTGGCTAACACCAGGAAGCCAAATCACTTGTCATAGCAGTGCCTAAATCCTGCAAAGGCCATGATGAAGTAGAGATCCTCATCGCACAACCACACAGAGTAGGTTCCAAGGGGACAATAGCATGTAGGGTTCCTCATTCTATCTGTGAGTGAAGATGAAGGATCAGCCTTGTGGTGGCCTGTATGGGCTTTATGTGGAGGATAATGAACCCAGGACAGACCTAGCTTCCTTTCTGTAGTACACTAATGACAGGCTAGGAGCTCATTGTACTTGGGCAAGAAAATAATGAATGAAATTATCCTTATTTACTTAAATTAGGCTTTATCAGAAATTTGCATTTATTGAGCTTATTCTGTGTAAGTTGTCAAATTTGGCATGTGTGAGTAAAGCTGTTGTGAGTAGTTTGTATGCTAGGACACCATGTGTGTGATTAGATAGTGTGTACGTTATTTGTTAGTGTGTAAATAATTTGCGAATGGCAGTGCAGTTCGTAAGAGCGCCATGTGTGTTACTAATCTGCGTGGAAAAATATTGTGTTTGAGGGTGTTGTGTAAGTACTGTGTCTATGGGATACCTGCCAGCAGAAGCACTCACCAGGAGGTATTAGTTGAGCTTTTTTGGCTCTTTGGGGGGAGGGGAGGCATTGAGGGGGGGGGGGACAGGGTGGGTCTCTGGGTGGACTCTTGGCTAGGACAGATTAAAAAAAATCCCATAAAGAGAAGAACTAAAACAAAAAGGCCCTGCCTGCAGTTTAACCTCAGACACTTGTGTTATTTAAATACACAGTGAGTCTCCCTACGTCAACAAAGCTCCTCAGAGCCCCGGTAGGCCGGGCCCATTTTGGACTGGCTGAACGCCAGCTGAGCCAGTAAGAGGATGAGATGTGCACCAATGAACAAACCTTCATCACTCATGCCCAACATAACATCCATAGGTGCACAATAATTTTATATTTGCTCAATGTTCCCAAACCATAAAACCGTCTGGTATCACCCCGCCACAGAATGTGACACATACTGACCGACACGCTCGCTTACTTTCAGATGCACTTAGCTGTGCGTTACTGAAGGCTTCTGGATGCCTCCTGGGGGTGTCATTGTTTTAATTATACTGTGTCACAGTCCAGTTCCGTTACATTCAGGTCAGTGCACAGAAGGTTCTAGACAGCTAAAGACTTTGGAGGAACCACCACCGACATTTAATGCATGTTAGTGAGCGCACACAGCTGGGCAGCGCTCTGAAACGCCAGACTGCTTTTACAAATAAGAAGCAAAGTAGAGCAGCGGAGACTGCAGGCCTGCCTCTCCCATAATTGTCCCCACCCCCTGCCCCCGTGCCGGGCTCCCTTTCAGTAGGAACTATGCATTTTACCCCCTCAAGGAGAGACCAAGGCACCGTGGAAATCCCCGTAATTTGCAACGGCATAAGTTCCAGCGACGGCAGCCAGGTTTACATCACATCCAGCTTCTGTCAACAGGAAGGTGACGTCTAGATCCCGTGGTGTGGGCTTGCCTATGAGACAGTTGACCTAATATGTTAAAGTTTCCAAACACACATTCACTTTCCTGTGGCAAAACAGTCATACAGGCCCGGAATTAACACTGTGATGTCGATAAAGAAATCGTAAATAAAAATATCATAAATAAGTGAATGACCCCATAAATCTGCTTCTCGCAGGGTTCCGTTGTCTCAGTTGCTGCTTGTGCGCCTTTCTTGCTGATTTGCTTATTGGTATGTTTTTATTTAAAAATGAAAGGTCGATTGCAAACTGAACAACGCCATGGCTCACTGGAGACTGATAGCAACTGCTAATAGGCAAACTATCGTTTCACAACATGTTTTTTTCACTGTAATGCATAGAATATATGTAAGATAAAAATGCAAAAAGTAGAAGTTATAACAAAAAGCATTTTCTGTAGCTGACATTTCCAATTAAATCCACCTCCGTCAATGTTGTGTAAGAAGTCCAAAGATCTGTGGGAGCCTTTAGGAAGCTCAGTCGCTAGCATCCATCTGTTCATCTTCTGGAATTGGATGAAGAGAGTTTTAGCAACATCAGGAGACAGTCCAGCTGCCACCAGTGAGAGGACATAAGATGAACAACCGTCCTTTCAGAGCACAGCGATGCCTGTCTGCGCGAGCAGCAGCCGCTGCTGTGATTAAGCTGTAAAATCCATAAGTGTAATGCGATACAAACGTGGGACATGGATAAAGATTAGATAGGATGATACCTTCATGATGACAATCACTAAGCTATTCAGAAGGACAGCAATGGGTAGCACAGTGGTTAAGAACACTTTGGAAAACCTCAGTGTTAATCACCACTCCAATCTCCTGATGAAGAATAGTAATGTAATGGAATGGTGATGTGTTATTGACATCTGGGGGGAGATTCCCGTCACTGCTTGGTCCCCCACCTTGCTCTCCATAAAGCTTGGGGGTTAAGGTGATGGGGCTCAAACCAGTAACCTTTGGAGCATGAGCACAGAGACTTGGCCCACTGAGCCACACAACACCACTATTTCAGGGTACTTACCTCAAACACTTACCTTGGAATTCCCAGTTAAAACAATTAGGTGTATCGCAGTGTAAAAACGCTTAACTGAAGTGAAAAAGCAAGCAAAACAATAAAAACAATCGTGACTGTGATACCCAGGGTGATACTGGGGTTCATTACCCATGGTGATACTGGGGTTTATTAGCCATGGTGATACTGCGGTTTATTACCCATGGTGATACTGGGGTTTATTAGCCATGGTGATACTGGGGTTTATTACCCATGGTGATACTGGGGTTTATTAGCCATGGTGATACTGGGGTTTATTACCCATGGTTTATTAGCCATGGAGATACTGGGGTTTATTAGCCATGGTGATACTGGGGTTTATTACCCATGGTTTATTAGCCATGGTGATACTGGGGTTTATTACCCATGGTGATACTGGGGTTTATCCCGGCTGCAGAACAGAAAAGAGGCACATTCTGGTAAACAGTGGGAATCTGGGGACAGCTGATATGAATAAAATGTAGGGAGGAAGATATTAAGGAAGCCCCATGGTCACTCTGACACAAACTCTGCATACAGCACGCATGCCTTTGAGAATTCCTGTACTTCCTAGGTGCTGAGCGCCATGCAGAAAAGTAGGATTGGAATCGCTGATAAAATGCACCCGGCATCCAAAGATAGTATGTAAGCAGACACACCCACCTGAGCGCCCCCACGAATAGGCACTCCAGAGCCCAGAGTCTGCTACAGCTGCTGAGAATAACAGGCAGAGACATGGAAAGAGCCACATCGCATGCTTAGCACGCTGTGAATCGCATGGTAATGCAAGGACATGCGTCAGCCATGCAGATCCTCTCAGAAAGGCGCCGCTCACCTGTCAGTCACAGGCACAGAGCAGCTGAAAAAGGCCAATAGGAACAGGGTCTGGGTGACACGGGCCCAGCCAAGCTAACACACATCACATGCCCTTATTTACAAATGCATTTTATTTATTCATATTTATCCTGTATGGCTTTGTTGTACACAGATAACGTGGTGCTGAAATGTTTAACTGTCAGGAAGCTGCAGTGATGAGACAAAAACTGACAGAGAAACCGCCAATATACTGAAGACCGGCTCCACCATCAAGGCCTGATCACAAGCCTCTGGACAAACATTTCAAATAAATACAAACTATGTAGAGAGTCTGTAACTTGCCCTTTAAATAATTGAAACATAAATACTGTAATTTCTTTAGCTGCAGCGATTTAACATGTAAATGTCCTTTTAAAAAGAAATATGATCATCTTAGATGAACAGTTACGTGAAAAACAGAGTATGACTGTCAACTACCACACAAATGTTTTCCTCACCCTCACCAACCGATCCAGCTATTAAAATTTGCGTACTGAATCTATCAATTAGCTACTATTAATTTACCAAGAAATGGGGAAAGTGAGCATTAACTGACACGCGAGAACTAAACATTGGTGTTCAATGCTGTGTAGACAAAAAATGGCCAAAAAATATTCACAGTTGAACAAACGTTGATACAGAAGTTTTTAAGGCCTCGTTAAAAAACGGAATCTAAAGTCTCTGTCCGTGCTCAGTCTCTGTCGTTTGGGAGACGTTCCATCCCTCGCTCCAGTGGGAAGGGAGGTGTGGAAACAAGGCCAATATCAGCAGAACTCCTCTTGATAAGCAGAGCAGCGCTCTACCCTCTGGCTCCGCCTCCCAAGTCTGACTCCTCCCCTACCTCAGGCTTTGTCACCAGCTCTTCCCTCCTCCAGCTCCGCCTCCCAGTTCCGCCACTGATCATGCCCACTCCTGCTGGAGAGGACAGTTGCCATCTCAAGGCTGCTTTTGACAGCTCAACCGAAAGAGGTCTCCATCAGTTAAAATACAATAATTACTAAAAAATTACAATAGGACAATGACAGTAGTACTAATAATCAACTTGGAGTGCATTATCAAGAAGCCCTTTGATGCTAGCAGTCCATCGTCTCAGTAACGGGGTCTGGTCCTGCTGTTGTAGTGCAATGGCTGTCGTGTTGCCTCCCCCGACCCCCCCATGCCCCAGCTTTCATTGCATGCGGTCCAGCTGCAGCTGCTGGGGGGTGTACTGAATGAAGGCGGTGGCCAGGGGGGTGGCCGAGACCAGGGGCTGCTGGACGGAGCCCAGAGCAGGAGCGGGGGGGGCCGGGCTTGGGGCGTAGCCGTAGCTGAGAAAACCTGGGGAAGCGGCATAAGGGTACTGCTCAAATGCAGTTGAGGCATACTGAGCGTAGGGGGCGCTGTAGTCCATGTAGGAAGGTGAATTGATGGGGGACATCTGTGAGGGAACTATGAGGCTGGGCTGTATGATGGCCTGCGGATAAATGTACTGCTGAAGCAGTCTAGAGAAAGAGAGAGAGAAGAAGAGAAAGAGAGGGAGAGAGGGAAGGACACGGGACATGAGCCAAAATGGGTATGCTAGTGCATTTACACAGAGCAAATATGCATCTCAGAGCCACAGCGAATGCAGCTATTATGGAGAAGGAACTAATCTTTAAAGTACTAGAGCAGTGCAAAAGAATTGAAGTACTATTCGAGCATATCATCTCTTGTGGGATCAAGGCAGGGCATGATGTTTAATCCTGGTTGAAATCTGGCTAGTTCTTTGTGCCACCAGCCCGTGCTATTCGGCTGAGAATGTTTCATACATTAAATATTTCCCTGACAAACACTTTACAAGCTCCCACTGGCATGCAGCTAGATTTTTCACACACTTTAATAATACATTTTCACCAAAGTCACTACCAAAAAGAACGGACTTAGGCCAAAAGTGGTCAAAATTAAATACACAGAAAAAAACAGAAAAATAACAGAACACAGAGAATGCAACACAAATGATGTTTAAAGTCATAAAGGGCGCTTCCTCAAACTAAACATTTGAGGTCCTCTTCCTGCCAAGTCAGCACAGTTAATCGTGCCTCTTCCTGCCAAGTCAGCACAGTTAATCGCGCCTCTTCCTGCCAAGTCAGCACAGTTAATCGCGCCTCTTCCTACCAAGTCGGCACAGTTAATCGCGCCGCTTCCTGCCAAGTCGGCACAGTTAATCGCGCCTCTTCCTGCCAAGTCGGCACAGTTAATCGCGCCTCTTCCTGCCAAGTCGGCACAGTTAATCGCGCCTCTTCCTGCAAAGTCAGCACAGTTAATCGCGTATAGCCAGTGCAGTGTTGGACCGCATGTGCAAATATAGTAAGAACTATAAAGTGAACACTGAAGGCTTCGGCACATTTTTCGATAAAAGTTTTAGCAAATATTGACCGCAGGATTCACGGTTCGAGCAGTGCCACCTTATACGGCAGAAAGATGGGCGACGAACAGAGAGACAAACATGCACGTTGTACATGGGGATTTGCGAGCACAAGGAAAAGCCTAGATAGGTCCGCCTCCCAGCTGTTTTGGGAAGGGCAGCGAAAAGAGGAACACCAAAATTTCTTCTTCTTGCCAGATGGATGACAACACAGCAACATATCACTTAAAGGAACAGCAACAGATTAACATGTTATTTTGTATGATGGACTTATAGATAAGTCATTAATTTAACAGAATGTTTACATGTTATCACAACAAACAAGGGATGGAAAAGTGATGAAACTACTCTGAAAAGCTCCTGCCCCCCAATGATCCCTGTATAACAGCCAAACTGACAAACCGGTGCCTGCCACTTTAAGACCATGGCGTCACCATCGCCAGCTGTCACATGGTGCTTCAGTGGGCCTCCAACACCATGAGCCAGTGACGTCACAGAATAAATTCTCACACACTCTAATGACAAGGGTGAGAAATATAGACTCGAATCCACCCTGGACCAAATACCAAACAATAATCACATACCGCAAACTGGAGTTACGCTATTAATAGGGGGAAATTGCCCTCGGGTATAAAATTCATTTTCACCATTGTGTCAGAAGAGCGCACATACTGACATGTGGAGGAAAGTCACTGCAGGTCAAGCCCAGCCCCCCCTCACTGTACCAGAGTGAGCTGCAGCCCAAAACACACAGACACCCACTAAGAAGACGCTCACCGCTCCTGACAGGACCTCGCTGACGAGCAGGGTGAAGACCTCCGCCCAGGCTGCAGACCTCCGCCCAGGCTGCAGTGAGATCTCAGCAGTGTGACTAAACGCAGAGCCTATCAGGCAGCATGTAGGGGTGAGATCGCCACTGGGTTAAAAAAAGCCAAAGAGTGGGAAAAAAAATCCACTGCAGGCATAAAAAGCTGCAAAAGCCATTTGCAGAACATAGCAGTTGCTTACTCGAGGACCAATGCTCGGCCGTCACTAGGGGTTTGAGAGATAGAGAGTGATGACATGGGCCCCTTTTCAAAATGAACACTGGGGGGGGGCACAGTTGGCAGCCCCCTAATAGCAACCTTACTAGAAAGACCATGGCCTCTCAAGCAAGCAGCACCTAAAAATGGTCACATTCAGAGAAATGGCGCGCTGATAGCCTCATGTGCCATTAACAGGCGGCGACAGCTACTCTACATCAACAGAAGTGACAGGCAGCTGGGTATCTGAGCTAGCAGACAGGCGGCTGGGTCTCTAAGCTAGCAGACAGGAAACTGGGTCTCTGAGCTAGCAGACAGGCAGCTGGGCCTCTGAGGTAGCAGACAGGCGGCTGGGTTTCTGAGGTAGCAGACAGGCAGCTGGGCCTCTGAGGTAGCAGACAGGCAGCTGGGCCTCTGAGGTAGCAGACAGGAAGATGGGCCTCTGAGGTAGCAGTCAGGCGGCTGGGTCTCTGAGCTAGCAGACAGGCAGCTGGGCCTCTGAGGTAGCAGACAGGAAGCTGGATCTCTGAGTTAGCAGACAGGAAGCTGGGTCTCTGAGCTAGCAGACAGGCAGCTGGGCCTCTGAGGTAGCAGACAGGCGGCTGGGCCTCTGAGGTAGCAGATAGGCGGCTGGGCCTCTGAGGTAGCAGACAGGAAGCTGGGTCTCTAAGCTAGCAGCCACAGCAGCCGCAGACAAATGGGACACATCAAGAGGGACAGACTATGGATCCATCCAAATTTCTATCCAGTACAGCATCACAGAGAGCACAGACACGCACACACGCACACCTGCGCACACACACACGATTTAAAGACACGCGGTGCACAAACAGTGAAAGTGAACACATTAGCAGATGCAGTGGGCTGGTGTGCAGCTCAGCAGAGTAGGACGATGTCATCTGTTCTCTAGGGACGATGTCATCGGTTCTCTAGCGTCAGCAGAGTGATTTCATTGTTGGGCCCTTGAACAAGACGCTTAACTTCTAATCACTTCAAAGAAGTAAAATGACTCCCCCCCCATTCTTTAATGGGAGAATGGGAGAGTCAGAGAAGACTACACAGTGACACCTGTCCCGATGGGCATCCGATGTGACACTGTGACATCAATAGGGGCATATTCTTGTTCATTGGTGGGAGGCCGGAATCATCAAGTGGAATAATATGGCTCCAGCAGCAGAATCCCACAATCAGGCTCATCCCAGACGAAGTCAATGCGCAGGAACTGGAGTGCATGCAGAATTAACTGCGGGCCCCAATTTGCAAGATCTTCTCTAGAGGGAAGCCAGTTTATTTTTAAATAGGGATGTGTAAAAACTTGTACTGTAGTGCTTCTCGCTCGCGTTACGAAACGGCAGCATTCTCACTCCTGCCTCTGCCGGCCTTGGCAGCAGCTTGCAGTCTGTGCATCTGCGTCAGGGCATCAGGGGGTCGGCTATCAGAGCCTGTCTGCATCCCTCAGAGTACCGAATGGACCGGCTCGGTCAGCAAGGACCCTCAGTCACTGTGGTAATGGAACGCACACGTCTCCAAAACCCAAGACAAACATTCTTCGGCAAGATATTTTTTTAACCATGTATGCAAACTTCTCCAATACTGCGCCTGACCTGACTCTGGCCAGGTGAGTCATAGTTTGTAAAACGGAGCCGCCTCAAAGCTTCTTATCTGGCAAGTGTCCCCTATGCCTCGGCCCCCCCTCCCAGTGACACCCCTCTGCTTGCCAAGCCGGTCGCTATCTTTACACTGCAGGCCTGCGTCAGGCGGGGCTGACAGGGGCGGTGCTGCTTGGAGGTGTAGTGTCGGCCCTGTTGCGCAGTACCAGTCCTGTCGTTGGCAGCCAGGCCGGAGGCGGCCCGTCGGGTCAGAGAGACGACGTGTGGCTGGGCTAGCCCCCCCCGTCCACTTCCACTCCACCCCTGCACTGCAGCCACAGCAGAATGATGCAAACAATTTCACCACCCATGACTTCTAGTCCTTACAGGCATGCAGGCCTCTCCCACGGGTCAGAGTTAAGCCGCTTTGGAGATATGAGAAGGACATTTTCACTCACTGCTCAGTATTATATTTGCCACACTTTCTTTTAATATAAAAAGGCCATTAGCGAAGAAAGGCCTGCATTATCTGACAAGACAGGGGACCGATTCACTGCACAAAGCATTTTGTTAATACGACACAAAGACAAAGGGATACTATGCAGATCCCTTCCAAACGGGCCTGTTCAACAAAACATAATGTTCAACCCATTCCTATCTAGTTTACCTAAAATAAAGAGTATTCAGACATCAATACCGTGAAAATGTGCATGAAGCAATCACACTGAATGACCAGTACAAAAACTTTCCAGCAATAACAAAGAAATTAGCCCATTAGATTCAAGTGAGTCACCCTGCTCTAAACTGGGAATGAATGCAAACATATGGCCAAGGTTAAGCCTGAACTGAGGCATGTCTGCAAAGCCAGGGGTACAAGACATCTAATCAGAAGAGAAAGAGATGCCAGAGGTACGAGACACCACATCTAATCAGAAGAGAAAGGGATGCCAGAGGTACGAGACACCACATCTAATCAG